>CM052706.1:19996695-20067647 GCA_028551405.1 Uromys caudimaculatus
TCAGCAGCTAAGAGCTCTGACTGCTCTTCCAGAGGTCCTGAGTTCAATTCCTAACAACCACATGGTGGCTCACAACCATCTGTAATGGGATCTGATGCCTTTTTCTGGTGTGTCTGAAGGTAGTTAGAGTGTACTCATATAAATAAAATAAATAAAAAAGAACACACATTAAAAAAAAAAAAAAAAAAAAAAAGAGATTACCAGTGACAGAGGTGCTCATCCAGCAGGGCCTAAGGAATCGGCCACTTAATTTTGCATGTCTGGGGTCGCCATTCTCATCACCAGAATGCCTATGTAGTTGCTGGCTGCTCTGTGTACCAATCACTACATCCATGTGGCTGCTAGACTGTCTCTGCTCCCACACCATCTGAAATCGGATGGGCCCCACTGTCACACACACCATCTTAAAAGCTATTGATTCTAGCCAAAGGATCTATATAGAGACTGTATTATGGCACTTACCTGGAAGTAAATCCAACTTAGTCTACCAGACGACTACACTAAGAAACATCTTCAGCTGAAAGATGTTCACATGAAGGTTGCCCTTCAATTGAAGGAGACACATAATCTTTGGGATGTACAAACATCGATGTAGAGACGCAATAAATATCAAGAAGCACAGAGACACAATGCCTCCCAAGGAGTACACTACTCTCTAGCAAAAGGCCCCGAAGAAAAGGACAGTGGTAAGATGCTGGCTCATGATTCAGAATAATGATTCCAGGAACCCTCGCTGAGATACAAGAGAATACTAGCAGATGAGTCAGTGGAATTTCAAGAAATCAACTCGCAATACGAATACGGAATACAGTGGAGGACAGAGACGGTGGGGAAGAATCCAACAAAGGCTGGAGCTGGAAAAAATCTTGGCAAATCAAATACAAAACGGAGTTAAGAGCTTCACCGATAGGCTACATCAGGAAGAAGAAAGGACTTCTGAACCGGAAGCTGAGTCTTTTGAAACATCCCAGGTCAGAAAAAAGGGGGTGGGAGGTGGGTGCCTTGAGAGTTAGGACTTTTGGAGCCCCATTGTCCAAATTAGCTTTGGAATTATTGGTGTTCAAGAAAGTGAAAGGATGGAAAAGACCCAGGAAGAATGTTCAATGAGAGTAGCAAATGTCCCGAACCCTGGGAGAGAGATGGACATTCAGATACAGAAAGCCCAAAAGACCTCAAATAGATTTGACCTACAAAGGTCCATGGTGCTTAGACTCAAACTATGAAAATTGTAAGACAGAATTCTAAAATCAATGATAAGTGCCAGGTCACATTTAAGAGGGCTCCTCTCCACCCCTTGTGGCAGATGAACAGCAGAGTTTCCTTTGCAGAAAGCTTATAGACTAAGAGGGAATGATATGGTACATTCAAAGTTCAGAAAGATACAAATGGTCTGTGAACTAAGAATATTATACCCAGCAATATTTACCTTTGGAAGCGAAGGAAAGGAAAAAAGGTGTCGCTAGACAAGTAAAACTGATGGAATTCACAGCATCACTCGACTGCTCCCCCCAAAAGCATTATAGAAATCTCAGCTTCATGTGAAACAGAAAGACAACTCCTGCTCAGAGATTGGGAGGATATGACACTTTTGTCAAAATGCCCGTTCTACTCAAAGCAATCACAAACTTGGTATAGTTAGTTTTCATCAAAATATCAATGACATCCTCTACAAAGCTAGAAAAGACGATCACAAAATTTGTATGGAAAGACACAAGATTCGGGATACTTTAAGCAATGTTGTGTAAAAACAGAGAAGTGGGTAGTATTATAACGCATGTACTGAGCATAGTAAAAATGCCTTTTAGACATGTGAAAGCAGCTTAGTCAGAATCCCCACTATACCCAAGACTGTGCCGATAACCAGAACTCAGTGACATCATTCACTCAAGATAACCAGACGCAGCCCTAGAACCTCATGATGCCCACTGGACAGTATATAAGCAGAGACCATGAACAGTGCTGTACTGTATCTGAAGAGATACTACTTTGATCTGCCCTGTGGCTGGAGACACTCAAATTAAAGACTTCTATTAGAGACTGGACCTCGCCTTTAGCTAAGATACATCGAACAAGTGAGCAACCTTGGGGAGACAGGCTTAGGACAGCAATTAGGAATTTAGAGTGTGAACTTTGTGTGATGAACCTCTACATAATAAAATGTTTTATTATACTAACTATATGCATCTACCTTTTTGTTTGCAATGATTGTCTTTAAAATATGCCCCAAAGTTATAGCAATCAAAACAGCATAGTATAAGACAGATACAGACTAATGGAATAGGAAGAAAAACCTTGGAAGAGTAAACCATTTATTATAGCCAGCTAACCTTTGACAAATGCTTCAAGAGCACCTGTTGAAGGAAGGACAGTCTCTTCAATAAATGGATCTGGCAAAGCTGACCTATGCAGAAGAATGAAGTTAGATTACCATGTCTCAGAGTGTATGAAATTAATGTAAGAGCCCTGAAACTATGAAACTCCTGGAGGAGATATTTCAGTGTCTTGACATAGGCAAAGATATTTTCATATGAGAAGAAAGTGCCAAAAGCAGAGGAAACAAAAGCAAAAGTAGATAAATGGAATTCTGTCCAATGAAGAAGTCTACACACAGCAAAGGAAACAATAGAGTAGAGGGAGAGAGATATTACAGAGTTGGGAAAATGCTCATATATCATTCTTCTATGAATGCTTAATATCCAGAATGTCTAAGGAACTCAACCCACTCACCCCAACAAAGTCTAGTCAATAATAAGCAGACATAATGAATAGACATATTTCATGGGAAGATACAAAAATTAACAGCAGCCCATGAAAACAGTGTGATGGTTGGGGAGATGGCTCAGTGGGTAAGTCATTTGCCACACAAGCATGAGGAGGAGGTTGAATCCCCCCCACAAGCACTCACACACATATACACATATGCACATACATACATATGCACAAACACACAGGCACACACATGCACACACGTGCACGCACACACATGTGTAGACTCATAACTCATACACACAGTTGCTCAGCCTCACTGATCCTCAGGGAAATGTAAACCAAAATGACATTGAATTATCATCTCATCCCATTTAGAATAGCTGCCATAGCATAGACAAACAGCAGACACTGGTGAGAAAGGAGAGAAAAGCAACATTATTCATGGGGAATGTAACTGAGTAAGATCACTATGGGAAACTGAAGGGATGACTCTCAAAACAACCAAACGATGACTACCATATTGTCCAGCAATCCCATGTCTGAGTATGTATTAAAAGAGGAATGAGATCATTGTGTCGAAGAGAAGCATGCATGCTGTTTATTCCAGCATTGCTCACAATAGCCAAAATGTGGGATCAACCAACACACCCACTGGTAGATGAATGGAGTTGCAAAGTGTCACACACACACACACACACACACACACACACACACACACACACACACACACAAACTGGGGGGGGTGGGGGGGTGGATGGAACACTACTGAGCCATGAAGAAGACACAGTCTGCAAAGCATGCAATGTTGAAGGTTTGGAATGAATAGAATTCTACTCTCATGCAATAGCCCCGATTTGGAAGAGAATAAATGTTATGTAAAAATTGAAGTCCATTCATAAAACGGGATTGCACTTAGCAATGAGAACAAATGAAGCTGGCTTTGGTGATACAAACGTGTTCTACCAGCCCTCCAGAGCTGGAATGGGGAGGATTGTGAGTTCAAGGCCAACTTAGACAACAACACAAAACCCTAGGTCAAAAAAGTCTCCTCCCCAAAATACCAACAAAACAATGAGAAAGGAAAAATTATAATATTCTCAAAAATGTGAGTTTTTCTTAAAACTATTATTTTGAAATCAACCAGAAAAAAGCAGTATATACTATATAATTAAAGACAATGGCTTTTACTTTTAATGACAACGGATCAGCCATTGCCTGGGGGCAGGAACAGAATGAGACAGGAGCAGGAAGCTCAGAAGACCAACAGGAGATAAATGTTTATCTGGATTGGTGCTAGGGTTGAAACTGTACTCCTGTTTTGGATCTGCCCTTTGTTAAATTTTCTAAGCCCCTGTCAGATTACTGGGGGAGAGGATGGGCACATGTCCGGCTCAGGGGCAAAGAGACTTGTGGGAATGTCAATATTTCGGTGAGCAGTTGGTGTCTGAGAACTTTTAAGGGCATCAACAGGGAAAACCTCAGAAGAGGCTGGGGAATTTGTGGAGAGAGAAGTGAGGCTGGAGAAGCAATTAGGTGCAGAGGAAGAGGATTCACTAAGGCTAGAGAAGGGCTTGTGGGTACCAGGTCAGCATGGCCCTGAGAATGCCCTTGGGTAGAGTAATGCAATGTGGGTAGATGCTGGATATGAGAGATAAAGATGTGAGTGCCAAAATAGGTCAAGGCATAGGCAACTGGGGCGTCTTGGAGAGAAGAACATGAGGTCTGCAATGGGTCTCAACAGACTCTGTGCCCTCACTGTGTCTTGGTTGTCACAAAGGAGCCTGGATGTGAAGTTATTACCCAAGACTATTTTGGGTACCAGTTACTATTCACATAGCTCATGCTTCCTTCTCTTTCTGATTTGCAGAAACACTGATGGACACAAGGACAGCCACTGCAGAGCTGGGATGGACGGCCAACCCTGCCTCTGGGGTGAGTATCACACCAGCATCCTTCAGTCCTGCAGGAGAGGTCCTGCTTCCATAAGGTGACTGGGAGGTACAGGGCTTTCCTAGAGCCATACATGTGGGTAACAGTGCACAGAGTGAGCATGGGGTACACTGCCTATCTGGAAAGCAGCACCACAGGGTCTCAGACCTGAGATGCTCCCTTATATATGGTGTAGAGCATCTCTTGACTCAGTCCTTCCAGACAGTTAGCTCCCAGACAATCCAAGCCATAGATGTGTCAGAAAGGGGACAATAAAGCTAATGCCTTTGTAGCACATCAGAGATCAGCAGTGCCCACAGGCGGCAGAGAGGCTGTGGGCACGAAGAAGGGGCTGGCAGTCTTTCACCTGGAGCTTTTCTTAGAGACACATTCTTCATTCATTTGGTCAGTGTATATGTACCTGGCCAGAGCCTGTAGCTATGATGAACAGCTTTGTGATGCTCGTCTCCTCTGAAAATCAACCACGTTTCATGGATGAGTTAGGGTGTATCTCTTCTCTGTGACACTGGAGAGATCAATCGACTCATGTGATACAAAGCTGGCAATGGCCAACCAGAGGGGACAAGAAGTCTAGATGAAGATGGTTCATGTGGGCTAGATTTAGGGGCATGAAGAGAAGTTTGATAGGTATGGCGTGGGGTGCTGGGAAGACGCCCCTGGTAGGAGGGACATCTGGTCAAAGGTGGGTCATGAAAAGATATGAGGCACAAGTCTGTGCATAGAATGTGACAGGGTGGAGAGTGTCAGGATGAGCTGTGGCATATTAGAACACAGCTCAGTCAGATGGTCCTTGGGCTTTTAGTCTTCCAGGAGATGGAGAGATCTGGAAAGCAGAGTAAAAGGGCCACCCTGCTGATAGAGTTGTGGAGAACTGCTGGGGGAAAGACATGGAAGAGGCTCCTTCAGCTGCCTTGGGTATATCCAAAGAATCAGGTTAAAATGCTCTACGCAGAGAGCCCTTTGAGAGAAGTGAAGGAGGGTGGTCAGAAATGGTGGACCATAGTGGGATGGAGAGGATAGAGAAGATGCTCACATGTCCTGCACAGTGATTGGCTGGCTCTGGGTCTTAATGATAGAGGGAGAGTACAAAGGGATGAGTAGGTTCTTCTTTCCGTGCAAGGAGAGAAGTCAGGTAGAACAGAGTGGTCCCAGGCTTCCTTACCTGCCCTTGACTTTCTGGGTTTGGTAAAGTAGCATCCACACGGGGCTTTCAGCACAACAGGACTTCACCTTATCCTATGAGCTCCTCGAGTGGTAGATCAGTGGTGCGCTCAGTGTGCACTCCCCAGGGCTCTCATTTCCAGATCCCACCCCCAACTCTTGCATTTGCAGGTTGCACTACCAGGCATAAGTGCCATGCCTTGAGCCATGATGAAGCTAGCAGTCCCCAAAAGAGTGAGTTAGGACCTATCAAAGGGTTCTCACTCTGGGCAGGTCCAAATACTGCTAGAAATACTGTGGGAAACCAGGGGAAAACAGCCCACTCAAACTGGGACTTCATGCAAAGCTGACCAGATGACCAATCTAGGATCCCTGCTTGTCCCCTTCGACAAATCACATTGTTGGCTTGCTTGTACATCTTCTCTCTCTCTCTCTCTCTCTCTCTCTCTCTCTCTCTCTCTCTCTCTCTCTCTCTCTCTCTCACACACACACACACACACACACACACACACACACACACACACACACACACACAATTTGTAGGTTTCCCTCCCTTGATTTGTCTTTCTTTACTTTTCTTTTTGTACATAACACCTATCCTTTTAAACATTCAGTCTTTCCCAAGGAAGATCTTCCTTGAAGGAGATGTTTAAAGTCAAGTGTTGCCCTCTCAAGATGGCAGCTGTCTGGGCTGCTCACATTCTGACTGCCCTCTCCCAGTTCTTAGCATGACACAGCTGCCTTCAGTGCATTTCTTATAGGAATTCTACAACCAGATAAGTCATCAACTCATGCTCTATGAACCTCTTGGGTCTGTCTGGCTTACAGCAACCAGTGGGATGGTCAGGCTGGTCCTTGGCCTGGGTTGAGAGGGATATCTTAAGACCGTGCTTCCATCCTGTGCCCATTTCTCTACTCTTTCTGTTGCTGTCCTGAGTAGAGGCTGCATATGTTAGCAACGCATCAGTGGTTCCTGTATCCAACTTCACATCTTGCTTTGGATGCTCAGGGGCTTGTCTGCCTCAGTACAGCACAAGGAGAACTTCCCCTTTCTCCCCCATGCACATAGGCTTACAACCACCTTAGTCCATAGCAAAGGCTTGAGATCAGGAGAAATTTCTGAATCTTTGATCATCTTCAGACCTCTCTGCTCACTTGGCCCACCCTCATGGACACCTTCTGTGCGTCCCAGCTCTGTTGGGGCCCTTCCCTGCTCCAACACAGGTCTTCTGGGTGTCAGGGAAGTTTTCACAGCCACACCCTACACTGTTGCAGTGCTTACACCTCTCTGTGTTACTATTTGATTACCTTACACCTCACCATTCTGCTTTCTAGCCATATCATGGTCCCCAGACTACAGAACCTGGTGTGTTCACAAGCTGATCTAATGTGTATTTGTTTTAAGTTTCTGAATGTACATGTTAATTGTCCCATTTTTGGATATAAAGGAAAGCACACACTGCATGGGAAGAGGCAGTCTCAGCTGTGACACACTGCTTTTGGGGCACCCACAGGAAGGTCCGTTTGACCTCATGGCAGTAGACTCTTTCTAAGGGCTCCACTCAGTGAGGAAGGAGTCCATGATGTGACTCCTGTGTCCCCAGGAGAAACAGCTGAGTGTTCTGGCTACATAACTATACTGAAGGGTCAGACACAGAAAGATGAGACAGAGGAGTGGTCTGGGAGGTGGGAGGAAGCTGAGAGGACCCTTTCATTGACACCAATGGTGGGAGTGTCAAGGAGGAAGAGGAGGCAAAGGCTGCTGGCTATGAACTTGCCACTACATCTAGCCCCAAAGACCCTGTTGGTAACCACATGGATGCTTTCAGAGGCCACCAGGGTAGGGGCAGTGATTTTGTAGTGCCAGTCAGTAGGAGGTAAAGTGAGAGAGACTGTGGCAATGAAGAGGGATGAAGACAGAGTGGGACATGGAGGACTGGAGAGACTGGGGACACATTTGCCAAGGACAGAAATCAAGGTATCTGGAAAGACCAGTGTGATCTAGGTCAGTGAAGGAAGCCATAAGATGAAATCTATCGTAACTTCAGACCTTCTATCTGAGATAGGGATTGAAGTTTTAGACAGGGAAGTTGGGGAGTCTTGAGGCATGCAACTTTAGGAGGTGGATGACACTTATACCAACTGTTACTGACTATTAGAGAGAGGCCAGATAAGATTAGAAGGAATATGGCTGAAACTAGGACCAAGTTGTAAGTGAAGACTGCCCATGCATATGTGTTGGGCCGGTCTACATGTCCGAGTCTACTAGCAGGAGTTATGGCAGTGAATGTACCCAGAGTTACAGATGTATGGTGAGATTGAAGAACGGTGGTGCCAAGGACAGCAGGAGGCTGTTGGCATCTTGTGGACTGACTGTTGTGACCGAGGGAGTTCTAGTGAGGTCGTAGAACAGGTATGTAGGCACATCTGAGACTAGAATAGGATCGGAAGCTCTGGCCTTATGTCAGGGGTAAGATTCGAGGTGCAGCCCGTCTAGGTGAAGAGAATCCCAGTGTAGGGCTGGGACAGAAGATAAACTTCAGACCCAGAGGACCTTAGCCCATTTGAGAAGCTAAAAAACTATACTAGATAGTTCATATCTACTTCGGACCCAGTGGAAAAGTTAGTGGACATAGGCCACTTGAATTATCTCTTTATAGTCAGTAAGCCTTTAGTGAATCGGGCTGGAGAAGGCAACTGGGTGGTGTCATTATATGAGCCTGGAGGGAACTTTGGGTTAGGTTTGCCCTGCCTTGGGAAGGGATCTCTCTGTCCTTACCAAGAGGGGAGGCAGCTGGCACTGCAATGGATGCTGTCCATACCATATGGCAGCCCCTTGGGTTCTGTGGAGAGGGATCCTAAGAGACCTTTGGCTTATGTGGATATCTGTGTTTCTCTGCTGTCATGCTTGAGAACTGCCTGATCTGGGCTTGGCTCACCCACACCTAGCTCATAAGCCATTTTAGTTCTGTTATTAGAAAGCTGACTGTAATATTACATGTCAAAATCAGAACATATTTATGCCTGAATTCAAAATGCTGCTTGGTAATTAAGCAGCCCACCTTTAATGTAAGTCATTTGGTTTAATCAAAATCACATGCTACCTGGTAAACAGAGGGAAAGTAAAATTCCTACTATAATTGGACAATGCCAGGGAGTATTGGGTTCCCTCTAAAGGACTGTGGTTATTTGAGGACACCCCCGTGAGGTTCTTCAGAACCCCCTTCCTAGGCTGGATAGACCCTTGTTCTCTCAGCTCTCCACTGTGTAAGACTTCTGGGCAGGGGTGACTTCAGAGAATTTAGAGTAATCACTACATTGTAAATAGTGGCTTCTATAGATACATGGTCCTCCATAGTCAGTTCTGTTTCTAATGCTGCCTGGCATCTTCCGTCTTTGCCTTCCTCCCTGACCTTGTGCCCTGCATGTGTCAGCTCTGTTCTATCCCCTATGAGACCCTTCTGGGTGCTCCTCCATCTGTGTTCAGTGGACACAGGACTGGCCTCTCACAGACTGCCATATAGAAAGGATGTGGCCATGTTTTCAAGGCCCAGAGGATGAATCTGCTCTAGGTCTGTGTCCCTGGTGCCAGCCTAGCAGGGTGCAGTCACTAGGAATGTTTGTGAGCTGAATAAGTGATACTTCTTTGCATCTGTAACCCAGGGCTTCACACTAAGAAATGCCCAGGACAGGTTCATTGTAGCCCAACAAAGAGTTAGTTATAGGCCTTGCCATATCCAACTGTCAGTAAAGAGCTAGTTAGCAATGCAAATAGCACTACCTGTGAGATGAGTCTGATGAAGGAGAATGGACACAGGAGGTGCCCTTCTTTTTCAAGCCCTGACTATGTAGGTTAGAGGCATGTCTGTGTGTTCCCTGAGAATCAGGCGTATTCAGTTTCCTTGTTGGAAACCCAAACCCAAAGTCCTTTTACTCTCAAAGAGCTTGGGCAGAGCTCATCTACTACTGTACCGGGGCCATAGATGGCCTTCTTTTGTTTCAGTTCCTGTCTACGATGTGGGTCTCTAAGAGTGAATATCGATGTAAGTTCTCATCTTCAAAGGCTTCTCTGTGGGCTTCCAGACTCCATGTGCATCTGTGCTCCCTCTTGGAATCACCTTCACAGCCAGAGGCATGTGGGCTTGACTATTTTAATACTAGCCATTCTTCACCAAGGCTTGATAGAAGAAAATTGGAAAAGAGATCCAGCGTCAAGCCTGGCAAGCCCACAGTTTGAGTAAACTGGGTTCCTGCTAACTCTCTGTGTGTAATCAGCATATATATATATATATATATATATATATATATATATATATATATATATATATGTGTGTGTGTGTGTGTGTGTGTGTGTGTATATTTATATATATACACATGTATGTGTATTTGTGTATGCATATATATATATACATATATATGTGTGTGTGTATGTATATTCACCTATATGTGCCTGTGTTTGGGCATATAATTGTATGTATATGTCTGTATTGTATATTTATATTTGTGTATATGTGTGTGTGCACCTATGTATATGTGTATATTTATGTGTAAATGTAATGTTATATACATTTATATACCTTACATTTCTGCATATGTACCAGTGTATATATGTGGTGTGTGTGTGTGTATATGTATGTGTATGTATATGTATGTATCTTTATGTGTGTATGCGTATGCCTGTGTAGAAATATGTGCATGTGGATGCACATGTCTGTGTATGGACAGATGAAGTTACAGGAGTTTTACCGAGTCCTCTCTGAGCAGTTCTGTGTTGTGGTGGGAGGTTTATTGAACTGACTAAGCTAAGCTCTTGAAGCCAGCTGCTGAAGAGGGAAAGACTCCCATTTGAATGTCTATGGCCATTAACTCCCTGCACAAGCTACAGGCTCCTGTAGGGCTTTCCCCATACCCAGTATCTGGCTATCCAGGTGTGTGGACTGTCTGGGCCACTTGGCATCCCTGGCTCTGTTCTCCATCCTCAAGTGCTCAAGGCACTCTTGCCAGCTGGCTCTCATGGGAGTGAGTAAATTACACTCAGGAGAGAAAGTCACTCCAGTAACTGCCTGTCTCTTCCAAGGCCAACAAAATCAATTCTGATTTTTCTGGGCTGGTAAGTGACATGGGTATAGAGCAGCAGCCTAGGCCATAGGCCGTGACATCAAATCTCTGCTCACATCCCCCTCAATTGATCCCTGCCTACATGCTCAGGGCCCGCCTGTTAGACTCCCTTACCTCTGTTCTGTTGGGTAACAGCCTCACACAGGACAAGGGTAGGTAAAGAAGTTTTCTTTGGCACTTACTTAGGAAACACTAGCCTATTATCAGCCCTCTGGAGGGCTGATTTTCTTCTCCTCTTCCTTTGATGACTCAATCCTGCTAATTAGGATAGAAATGCCTGAGCTGAGTTAGGGGCAGATCCAAGTGAAATTTAGCTGTGGGTGAGAGAAAGGGTTTTGTGAATGGACCGTCCGTATTTGACTTTGGAGGCATGCCAGGAGCAGGAAGGCAGAGGGTGCAGAGCCGGTTGTGCTTTTTCATACTGTGTGTTGGTCTGAGAGCATGGGGCCTGATGGCTAAGTCCTGGCACCTCCCCTCAACATGCACATGTCCTCAGTCAGGGCTTTTGGTGGCCAGTGACAGAAAAGTGCAAAGCAGACTTTGAGGACAGAACTGAGCTCACAGCATGGATGGTCCAGATAGTATGGGCTATGACTTAGGCCATTCTAGACCATGGGGATGAGCTGACACCCCCTCAACACCCCATCCCACACTTGTCTCTTTTATTCTTTTCTGTCTCTTCTCACTCCTTCTTCTTGCTTGTCTCCTACAGTATTGGGTATTGGTCGGATGCTACAGCTCCTCTGTCTCACACCATGACTCCAGCAGCTCCTGCCCTTTAGCCTCTTCCATCTTTATGCTGAAAAAGAAGAAACAGCTGCTGCTGGCCCCTCCCTTGAGCAGAAGCCTTGGCATTTGTTCTTCTTGGGCCTAACTGTCTTGGATTCTATACCCACCCTCAAATAGAGGACTTGTTGCTCATGTTCAGTGTTGAACTAGGCCCAGTGAAAACTTAGGGTCTGTAGGGAAGGGGGACATACTGTAACTCTCTCAGGATATAGATTCCAGAAAGTTCTTAGATAGCAAATAAGAAACATTAAAAACAACAAACAAACAAACATAACACAACAGAAGAGGCCTGGGTGAACCAACCAGCAGGCTTTCCCAGGCTCCATCTTACTGCTAAGGAAACAAAAATGAGGAACAGCCAGCAGACAAATCATCTTAGATCCTGTGGCTCAACAGTGTCCATGTTGCCCTTTAACCCCTGGTAGGCTGATCTTGACGAGGGCACAACTAATGAGATGCCTGCTTAGGACAAACCACAGCTGTGAATTGTGGAAGCCTCAAGCTGAGACGCCCATGAGGTCCAGGAATTCAGGCACACTGTGGAAAAGGTTTTCTCACAGTACCAGCCATGAATGGAATCCTTTCCTTAGCTGTTACCCAGGAATTAGTTTAGCTTTCTCAGCCAAGAGAGGCCAGCCCCCTGCTGCTGACCTCTGACCCCCTGATCTCTCCCACCTCCTCTCTCTTCCCCTTCCCTCTTCAGGTAAACCACTGAGCTAAGTCAGGCCTCCCCACCCTGTGTCTCCCACCCACTCTTTATCTTTTTCTCTCTCTACCAAAAGGCCTGTAATTAGGAAACATTAGCAGGCTCAAAACAGCTTTCATACCTGAAACATCCTCCCTAATTGCACTCAGCCGTGCTCTTCCCTGGCTATTAATGTCACTTTTATGAAGCAATGAGGAGCAAAACACCCGAGGCACTTAAAACATTTTTTATATAATATGCGTCTTTTAGGAATGGAAGTTTAAAATCACCTGCCTGAAAGAGACAGTGATAGACAAAGGCAAGGGGGGCTCAGGACTAGAGCTGGGAGGTGGGGCCTCCTCCAGGAGTTGGAGGGTGGTCCAGGAGATCAGAATCTGCTCTCAGAAGGAAGAGGCCAAGAGGCCTGTCTGGTGAGGTAGGAGGGTGGGTGGACACTAGATGGAGCCTCAGGGGAGGAGAGTTGGGATAAGGACTCGTGTGTGTGTGTGTGTGTGTGTGTGTGTGTGTGTGTGTGTGTGTGTGTGTGTGTGTGTGTGTACGAGCGCTTGTGTGCATGTGCCTGTGTGTGCATGCGTGCATGCATGCACATATATGCACGTGTGTGTGTGTGTGTGTGTGTGTGTGTGTGTGTGTGTGTGTGCATGCGTGCATGCATGCAAGTTAAAAAATGGAGGTGAGGGTGTTCTTATTTCTCATTTACTGGATTAAGGGACTTTGGGAGTTGTGGCTTTCCAGAATCTTGATGTCACACTAATTTCCTTTCTTGCCCTTAGAAATGCCTCACATGCATTCATCAGCTTATTAGGTCTGTCCAAAATCCCTAGAGGTTATGCAAACCCACTTCTCCCTTTTTGGAGAAGATGTGGCCCCAGAAAGAAGCAGTTGCTGTAGTGGCTCACCCATAACAGTCAAGTCCCAACTCAGCTGGGAGCACTCAGGCAGGTGTGGATGTCCTTTTCCTAGGCCAGACGGTTTGTTTGCACCCTAATAGGCTTAACTCAAGTTGACTAGGACAGATAGGTGCCCTTTGTCATCTCTCAAGCCCTCTATGGATAGGTTGTTTCAGTGTTTAAACTCTTCTGCAAAAGGCATGTTAGCCTGCAGACCGAATGACAGCTCATCCTGACTGGACAGACAGGGGCTTTTAGGAGCTTAAGAGAGCAGGGTTCTTGAATGGAGGAGAGCAGATCAGCTCTTCCAGCCTGAACTCAGCTCTATTCAGATAAGACACCTGAGTGAAGGGCAGAGCATTAAAAGCAAGGTTATGTTGAATTAGGAAGTCAGAAGGGGTTGACCAGATGGCTCAGTTGACAGTTCCAAATGCAGAAGCATGAGGGTATGAGTTTGGATCTCTAACACCCATGTAGAAAGTTGGACTTGACATGTGCCTGCAATCCCAGTACAAGAAGTTAGAGACAAGAGATACCCACAGGGCTTGCTGGCCAACTAATCCAGTCAATTCAGTGATCTCCTCTTATCCTGTCTCAATAGATAAGATGGAGAACCACTGAGGAAGGCAGGAAGTAGAATCAACCTCTGGCTTCTACGCATATGCACATACACTCACATATGCATGTGTACACACAAGCATGCATGTATACATAAAGTACACACACATACATACACACATACTGGAGGAAACAGATGAAGGGAATGGCAAAATCTTCAGAAGAAAGATGAAGACTCTGTGCCTGACCCTAGGAAGGATCAACTCCTGCAGAAACAGGACAGCTCCCTGATGAAGCTTCACTTTCATTATCACTCACTGTATTTCTAAAGGAGCAAGCCTAGGATTTGGAAGCAGATGTTCTGGGATTATTTCCATTTCCTGCTAAGGTTTTCAACTTCCTAGTTCCCATATTCTGCATTTATAATGTGAGCAATGTAAGCATTTATTTGCGGAGTGACAGGGAGGATTTAATTTTGTTTACCTTTTTCTTTTTTGTAAACTGTAAAGTTCAGGGCAATACTGCTTACTTTGACTAGTACCTGTGACAGCACTGAGTACCGACTCTTGTTAGAGGGACTTAGATTGGGTGGTGGAACAAGATAAACATTTTAGCATTTCTGTTAGGTTGTTTTTCCCAAATGAGGGCCAGAGAATACACCCTGTTACTGATAGCAGGATTTTTAGTAACTCCTGTCACTACTGGTCACCATCAGTTAAACGCTGGCCTGGTATACCAGCTTCCAGGATGGCATGCATCACCTCACTGACTCTCACCAGGATCCCCACAGTAGGTGACATTTCTTCCATTTTTCAGTGGTGTCCTTAAATCTCAGAGTCGTTACTCAAAGTCATAGCACTGAGACTGACCCCAGGCCTGTCTGACCACAGAGTTCTTTCTTGTTTCACTGGCTGTGGAGGAGTTTGAAGAGGGGATCAAGGGGTCATAGATGCTTGAACCAGAGGCAGGTAGGCAATGAGCAGGCCATTGTTTCCCAATACTCTACAATGGGAAAAAGGAGATTTGTACCCACAGCCCAGAGTGGTGCTTGTAGGGAGTGTCTAAGGAGTCTTTTCTTATTGAAAAGCATATTTGAAAGGGACAGCTGGAGCAGGTGATCTGTGATCTGAAGGTTTAGGGGCAGAAAATAAGAAGTCTAAGTGGAACATGAAGTGGGAAGACTTACCCACAGATCACATGAACCCTGGCCAGAATCCAAAAGAAGAGACAGCGGTGTCTGATGATGGTGGAGCCAGTTACCATTCCCAAAGCCTTGGTAATCGCTCAGAAGTGAGGATACTTAAAAAGGGCTTAGTGAGCTGCTTTGTTCTATCTGGTGGTCTCAGAGTTCTGTTGAATTAGTTCCTCCTGCAACTAAAGTGTGTGTGTGTGTGTGTGTGTGTGTGTGTGTGTGTGTGTCACTGCATCTTCATCTCCATGCAGTTGGCCCTGATTCATCATGATCAAACAGCAAGTCTAAACCCTGTCCCGGTGTCACAAAGGACGTCGGAGTAAGGATTCGGACTTATCTTGCTGACTGAGATCTCTGCTTTGAATACTGCATGCCAGCTGATAATGGATTGTGCTTGCATTTAGGTACAGACAATTAATTCATTATGCAACGATAAGCCAGAGGTGAAACATCTTGGAGGTTACTGGGACCTGTTTGTGGCTAGCCACATCTGCATAGAGCTGCAGGTAGAGAAAAGGCCAGGCTGATGATAGATATTTCGAGGGGACTAAGTGTAAGCCACAGATAAAGATGCTGGTGTCCCACTGCTGCCTGAGAGTACCTCAGGTAATGGGCTCAACTAGAGAACTGAATTTTCAAAGAGACACTGGAAAAGGTAGAATGTGTTTAGCGGGTACTGATGACTGATCTGGTCATTTAAGGAATGGTCATGAATTGAGGCACCTCAGTGTAGAAATAATCCAAAGCCAGGTCCAAGAAGCAAAGGAATGAGATAACTTTTCTCAGTGGGCATCAGACTCCTCCACAGGCATTCTGGCAGCAAACTCTCAGGTAGTCCCTCAAAGCAGGTTATAGGCTGTGGCCACATTTCCATCCAGATGTGGGAGGGGGATAGCAGACTGGAGGAGAGGCATCCTTCTTCCCAGGCCAGATTTAGTTCACTTGTACTCTGAGGATGGTAACAAAGCCAAGAGCCCCTCCTTCCTTCCAGGGCTGGCTCTCTGATCTCTAGGATAGCTCCAGCTGGTTATAACCAGTATGGCTCATGTGCTATGAGCTCACAGAATGAGAAGCCCATTTTTGTAGCCTGTGACCCAGTGTGATGGACCAGCTTCAGACTGACCTCTGCTAGACATTCTGAGCAACAATCCCTCTAAACCAAAGGAAAATGCCACTGGTCTCTTCGGGGCTCATTCTGTGCCCTCCATCAGTAGCACTAGGGGCTGAGCCAAGCTCTATTAGGCAGCTGGGGCCTTGGGCCTGCAGCTCCCGCCCCTGCCTTGTCGAACAAGGCCGTGTTGGGCAGCAGTGCGAGCCACATTCAATAGACAGCTTAAGATAATCACATGTGTGAGGTACTGGGATAATAGTAGCTGAATACCCTGCCACCGTTGCCATAGTGACCAGCCAAGCACTGGCTCCCCTCTTTTTCCCCCCCCTTTCTTTCTTGTTTTCTGGACCTTATAGGGCTGGCTGGTGGGGCGGGGTGGGGGGGTGAGTTTGGGAAATGGGAAAGAGGAGGAAAGGGGGAGGGTAGACCCTAGAGGGCCAGGCCATTATATTCTCTTTAAATCTCTCAGCTGCAGGAGGTATTTTAAATCTCAACAGAGACAGAGAGAAACAGTGTCTTAATCCCTAGCTCCCTGTGAATTATTTAAAAGGATCCTGTCAGAAGGATGAATTTGTCACTGTTGCAGTGTCAACAGCAGCAGCAGCTGTCATAATGGCTAGAGACCCCACTCCAGGCAGGGCCTGGTACTCCATGCTGCTGCCTGGTGGAGCTGCCAGTGGCTTGGGGGTGTGTGGACCAGATGCTCCTTTTGAGGCACAGGCCTGTGGTGTCAGGGCTCTTCCTGATGTGCTGGTGGATCCTGGGGTCTGAAACGTGTCAGGCTACATAAAGATGCCTGTCTGCTGGACCTCAAGCCTTCTGGTAATGTGGTGGCTCCCATAGCATGGGGTCCCTGAGCAGTGAGGGAAGCTCCCTTTACCCCAGAGTTTCAAGAGGGAGTCAATCTTCATTTGCCCTGGGGAAGTGGGCATACTTGAGATAGGACCGTGACTAACACTCCCAACTGTATGTGCACCTAAGGTACACACACACAGACACACACACAGACACACAGACACACAGACACACACACACACAGACACACACACACACACACACACACACACACACACACACACACACACGGTGGTCAAGAAGCTGGAAACACAAGGATAAACAATGAGGCAGACAGGCGAGAGCTTCAGATGGTACACACTGTTGAGGGAACACCAAGCCCAGCAAGCCTGTCTCACCAGAGGACTTGTATCCATCCATTCTGGAACTCCTCAAAGACTATGTCTTGAGTTTTTAACCACATCAGGTATACAGTCTGTCTAATCTTCACATTCATCTCACAGACTATATACTTTTAGCATACCTGTGTTGTAAAAGAGAAAACTAATTTGGAGGGATTTAAAGAGGTACTACTGGTCAACCAACTGGGTCTGGCTGAGCCCAGAGCTGGTGAATTTCTCCCCTGTGCTAACCACACCATGATCTGGTTCTGGGTTGGGCAGGACTGCAGAAGAAGATCTCACTTGGCTTTGGTCATCTGCCAGCCTGATCTCTTTCCAGTCTTCCTGACTCTTTGTTCTTGTAGTCACACTGGTATCCTGGTTTTCTGGGTACCAGAAAGTACCAGGTACTTGCTGTTGTTGTTCCCTTTTGGGCAGAGCTTGTTTGTGAAGCACAAATGCCCCCTCTCAGTATCGGGTGTACTCACATGGGACCTTCTCTCTCACTTGCTCATATAGATACCATCCAGCAGTGGGGCAACACAGATAGCTTCGAGCCTCCACATCCCTCACACTCCTGTGAGTCCACTTATTGGTCTGCCAAGTTGGCCTTGGATAGAAGTGTTTCTTTGATCCATGGTTAGTGTCCCATCTGTGGTGAAGAGACATTTGTTCATATCTCCCTCTGGAAAAGTCAAAAGGCAAGGCCACAGAGCATTACATGCTATTAGAGAGGATGTGAGGAGGCAGTAGTAGAGGCATCTGGGAGCGGAGGCAGGGCAGCCGCTTCAAATGGATCGTTTTTGCTTTTAGAGGCTGTGGCGGGTATCAATGGTGTACATGTTCTCCATATTCTAATTAGGTCTCTTCACTCCTTTGCTCTTATGCATTCCGAAGAATGTATCCATGCTATGACTCTGGAGTTTGGAGAATTCTGTTTTGTGTCACACAACAGGCAATATGAAGTCCTTTCAAGATGCTAGCCATAAAGAAACAATGCTCTGTGAGCCACCCTTCTCTTCAGTACACTTTGTGGACTTTGGTGATGTGTGAGGGGACCGTTCATATTCTCCCGGCCCAGCACATCTGGGAGGTAAATTAAGCATATTGGGAGGTGAGCTGGAAGCTCAGGCCCTCTTGGGAGCCATTGAGGAAATGTTGTCTTGGTTGGCTGGTGTGCTAAGTGATGGGTCCCTCTGGGCATGTAGCTATGCCCCAAGGACCACACTTTTACATTTTCATTGGCACTCTAGCTTGTCTAATCTCCTAGCTCTTCCAGGCTTAACCTACTGTCTATACCGGAGCCTCTTTCCTGGAGTCCACACTGATTGGTGAGAAGCCGGATGGTTATGTCTCTGACCTATCTGCTGCCCTAATGAATCTGTGGGCTCCTCTGTGCTTGATGAAGTTGAATATTGCTGGAGGCATGTTCAGAGACGCAACCATCTCCCCTGATTGGGCAAGGCCATCATATTTCCATTATTGTCCCACAGAGCACAGTGGCAACAATTTCTACTGACATAGCCGCTTCCCTGGACAGCGGGTGATGTCCAATTACAGACTGCAGAGCGGACCCAGAGCCTCTGAGATGGGTTGGGTTTTGTTTCCTGTGCTCTGAGATGGTGGAAGATAGGGTCCCACTGAAAGCCCGATTGAAAGAAGATGGTCTACACTGAAGTAGGCTCAGAGGAAGCCTGTGAAACTGCCAGCAAAGAGAAAGCTGCTGGTTGTTTTGCTGGGTCTGTATGAAGAGGGAATTCAGACCTTTAGTTCTTACATTCTGCTGAGCACAGGGTAGGATAACTTATCTAGGATCAAGATGGCTTCCACACCCGGTTGACTCAGCTAGGGGCAGGTCTTGAGGCTAACACAGTAATGACGGTCATCAAGCTGGTAACAGTAATTGCTGGTAGCCAGCAAGTGGTAGTTGCTGAATACTCTACAGGAGTTACTTCCAGGAGACCTTTGAGGCCTCACCACACCCTGCAAGGAAAATAGTATTTTGCATGTGGAGAGACTGAAACTCAGAAAGTTGTCTGTGGTCACAAGACTACAGCTAGCAGAGGTGAGGCCTCTTGCCCCTGGCCACTTCGCAGTCTTCGGGACTCTGTATTTTTAAGGCCATGCTGGTGTTCTGGGTTTCTTGGCTACTTGTTCAGGGGATTTGTTCTTGTGTCTGGAATGGACTCCCAGCCTGGCTGGCAGGTATCATTCAGATTTCAGAAGCCCTTCCCAGCCGCCTGACTCATTGGCCGCCACTGGCTTGTTTTCTCTCTCACAGTGTGTAACACTGTGTTACTCTGTTGCGCAGCTTCCCACCCCAGGAAGGACACCAATAACAGACCTACAAAACAATTTCACCCAGTCTGTTCCTGCACCGTGAACTAATACATTTATGGAGGTTACTTATAAGAAAATGATCAGGAAGTTCCAGGAGAGTGAGTGATCCCATAGCAGCTGTGTCATTAAAAGTCCCGGTCACCATGGACGGTGACTCACCAAAGCCATACCTCTGGAGCTCCATCCGGCTTGCAGGCAGTTCCACTTGAAAGTCTTCTCTCCCCCAGCAGTCCGTTACTGCTTATATAAGCATTGGGACGGGGCCTTCTGTGTCTTGTAACGTTCTGAGTTTCCTGAGTTCTAAGCTTCCTTAGCATTCTGGGTCTTATGAGCCCCTCTCTTCCCTCCAGGAGGGAATGTTTCAATTTAGAAGTAGCTACACAGGCACCTTCATATTTGTCTTGTTTGTTCACTGGCTGGTTCACGGTGTTACATTAGAAGGTCCAGGGGGCCTGCAGATTTGTCTGTTTTCTGCTGGGTTACCAATATGTCAAACATTGTTTGGAGAATGAGTGGATTCTTCTGTCTTATCCAATCTTGATTTAAGAAATGAGTTCACTGAGCTGGGCATGGTAGTGGTTAGAACAGCTAGAATCTTGTCAGGTTAATAAAGGCAGAAAAGCTTATTTTAAGAATTTGTGTGTGTGTATGTGTGTGTGTGTGTGTGTGTGTGTAAGTGGTCATGTGAATATATAAGCATGTAGGTGTCTATGTATGTGTGTGTGTGCACTGTGGGCAATCCAGTGACCAATATCAGGTGTTTTGAGACAGGGTCTCTCATTAAAGCTGGGAACTCATCTTTTCAACTAGACTGCCTGGCCAATGAGCCTCAGGGAGCCTGTCTCTGCCTCTCTAGCTCTGGGTTAGGCACATCTGGCTTTTTTCTATGAATGTTGGGAATCCAAATGCTCAGGGTGTGCAGCAAGCACTTGAACACCTGAGCCATCTCCCGAGCCCAAATTTCAATTGTTTCTTATCCTTGTCTTAAGTAAAGGTCTTCAGAGGAGGTGAGCCTTCCCTGCAAGCCTTAAACATGGTTTGTGGAGGTTGCTAGGTTTGTGGCGTCCTGATGGTTAGTGAGAGTTCTGGGAGTGGAGGAGGGCATTATAATACTCCCAGAAGGGCTAACTATCAAGTTCTCTAGGACTCCTCATGCTCTCTGCTTGGGGTTGTCTTTACAGGCAGAGTGGAAATGGCCCAGGTCTCTTAACTTCATCTTTGACTAAAAAATATTACTTAGTCTGGTCATCAACCGCATTTATTAAAACTCACTACATTCTAGAAGGAAATGTAGGAGGAATGGTGGGAAGAACTCATGACAGTGGCCTTGAAAGGGGAGAGGTTCATATACACGTATGAGTTTTGATGTCATTTCACAAACATCAACATGCATACATGTGTGCATGAACACACACACACACACACACACACACACACACACACACACACACACACACACACACACACCAGCCTAGTAGCAAATAGTCAGTATTCATTGTTCAAATGTCTGTAGACACCTGGGTTGCCCCTCCAGAGCACCAGACTAGCTCTGAGTTCCAGTAAGCAGGTCCGGGGAACCCAGAGCTTGCAGGCACCTAAGGGTGGCATTCCCGTCCATCAAAGTCCTAGTCTGAAAGCCTGAGCAAGTATTTCCTAATGGGTGTCATTGTTTTCTTTATTATGCTTATCTCAAGGACAGATGGGCCATTTGCATCAATAATAGTGCCCTTTGAAAGACAATTACTAGTCTGTGTGATGTGCAAGGTGGATTGTTTCTTCTGCCTATTATTTAGCACTGTGGTCTTTCACAGTAAGGACCAAGGAGGCAGAACACAGTAGGGCCTCACTCATTGCCTCTGGCTTCCAGAATCTTTTAAAATAATTCTTTCATTGTTTGAGATTACAATAAGATTACGTCATTTCCTCTCAGAACCTTCCTGTGTACTTACCCTCTCGTTCCCTTTCAAATTCATGTCCTCTTTTCTTGAATGGTTGATCTGCCCGGTCGCTCAAATATATCATGTTACTTGTATGTACATGTGTTTTTCAGAACTGACCATTAGGTATTGTCTAACCAGTTGGTATGCTGCTCCATGGGGAAGACTTTTCGCTGGCCTTCGGCTTCCTCACTTGAGTGTAGTCCTTTGTGTCGGGTTGACGCTTTCTATGCTTTCCCTCCTCTACGTTAGTATGACTATTGGTTTCTTCCTTGTTCAAGTCATGTTTAGGCAGACATGTTGCTAAGACTTGGTGTAATTTCTGACATTTCTAGGAGTCATGGTATCCAAAGAAACTCCCTGTTCTTCTGGCTCCTGCAGCCTTTCTGCCTCCTCATCCACAGTGATTGCTGAGTGTTGGGTGCTGGAGTTGTGTTGTAAATATGCCAGTTGGGACTGGACTCCACAACTCTGCATTTTGGTTGATTGTGGTTTTCTGTAATGGTCTCCCTCTGTTGTAAGAGAAGTTTTCTTAATGGAGGGTGAGGACTACACTTATCTGTGGGTATAAAGATAAATATTTGGAGTGTAGTTAGGGATTATGCTGGGTTAGTAAAGTAGAAGTTGCAGGCTCTCCTCCAAGATCCATGACTTCATTTGCCCTGGGTAGTTGGCTAGGTTTCCAGTACCAGGCCTCTTTCCCTCTAGCCGAGCAGAGCTGTCAGTTCAATGAGAAAGCTCTTGGTTTCTGCCAAGGTATGGATACCACTACTGAACCTTCATACCATGCTGCTCATTGCTGTGATTCCCAGGTTTTATACGTGTGTCAGACTGTTGGTTGCTTCCTTTCTTTGGAAGCTTTTATAGCACCTCCTGGTACCAGGAAATCTAGTATTTTTTGAGGGCTGGGCACTAGGAGTACAGTTAGGTACTCAACACTGTTCCAACCCTTCATAGATATGACCATGGAGGAGATGGATTTGTGTTTTAGAAGATCATAGGGTTAGAAGAGTTAAAGAGTGACAGAGAGAGTCATTGGGAGGGGAGAAAGAGTCAGTGGCAGAAAGGGGAAAGGAAGAGAGCACAGGATAGAGGCATCACAAAGGAGAGAATAGAGAAAGGTTTGGTAGCTAGTCCCCTGTGATTAGCAGAAATGCCACCAATGGAGAAAGAAGAGCATAAAGTTTTTCCTAGGCATATAGAATTTGGCACTGTGTGGACATGGTGTTGCAGAGAGCAAGGCGAGTTCCAGGTATCAGTAGGTAATGTCCAGCAAACAGCCTGTTACATAAGTCTGAGCACTAGGGAGCTGTGAAATTGGTGATGTACTCCATGGCAAATGAATCCTTACATCCGGGTAAGATCATCTAGGATACAAAATGAGACAAGTGTTCTAGACATTCCCGGAGGAAACCCCGCTGCATGGCAGCAGTGGTGTGACACTCCATGCATAGAATGACGTCGCTTGTCGAAACGAACTAACAAATTAGTCAAAGCGTAATCTCCTGTCCTCAAGGAGCTCACAGCTTAGTAGCAGACTTCAAAGTCACACACACAAAGCAATTAAAGAGTGGTTGGAAAGAGTGTATTACCAAATGTTAAATTGTGTGGAATAAACTCACCCATGCGGGAAGCATTCTGAAAACTGATCACCATCCAGATTTAAGCTGGGGACAGCATGATGGAGTAAGTGAGGCCTGAGACTCCTTGCTGAGTCCCGGTATGCATCTGACTTGTGTGCAACTGTTACAGAATGTCCTTAGTCTGTCCACTTGTTAAAAGATCTTGTCCCTCTTGAATGGTGTCAAGCCAGGTCTGCCTTTTTTTTTTTTTTTTTTTTTTTTTTTTTTTTTTGGCTTTGTGCAGTAGAGATCAGATGGTTTTGAAGAAGGCAAAGATGTTTGGGTCTGTCAGAACTTCAGTACCACCTGCATCCTCTTTAGATGCTGCCTTTGCCTCCATTTTACCATCATTTGTTCATTCAGAAACAAGATAGACTGAAGGAATAGTTGCCACTTGGTTCAGAATAGAGTTCCTTAGACTTCCGCTTCTAACACCACTTGCCCTAGAAAAGTTTACATAACCCTAGGTGCATAGGTCTATAATACCAGGAAGTGGTCATGGCTTCTGGACCTAGGTATGAAAGCAAGTATTCTTGGATCAGGTCCTTGACATCTCTAGTCTTATCTGTTGCAACTGTTTTCTGACAGAATGCTAGCAGTGGTGATGATAAACCAAACGGAAATGAGGCAGGCCAGGGACACCCCTTCCCTGGTGCATTAGCTCTGGGAACTCCAGACCAATTGGGAGAAATCGCATTCTGCAAGAATGGCCAACTGGGCTTGGATTTAGTGAACATGGTTGGCCTGATGACAGCCTGACTGGTCTCCAGGGTGGAAATCCCATCTTGGGATGAGGTTTGGAAGCCAAGAGTCTCACGTGTCTTTGGAACACTTTTAAGTACTCCTCAGGTCTCTAGTGTCAGTGACAGGGATGCCTCCTTTCACCTGCATCCTCTCTAGATGCTGCCTTTGGCTCTGTTTTAGCATCTTTGTTCACCCAGGAACAAAATAGACTGGAGGAATAGTTGCCACTTGGATCAGAATAGAGTTTCTTGGACTTCTGCTTTGTTTGCCCTTGAAAAGTTTATGTAACCCTTGGTACAAAGGCCTGAAAATTAGGTTTGCAAACCAAACTTACTGTTAGTGAATCACACAAGATTATTTAAAGTAACTCTTTGTCAATTATATCATCTTAGTTATGCAAGACAAATGTATACTATTTATTAAAGACAAATTTTCACACTAATGAGATGGGTATATTTGCATATTTTATGGATAAAGATTAACTCTTGACTAAATACTGGATACTACAGGTCAGGCAGCATCTTCAGTATTTCAAGGTTATCAGTATTTTGCATCAATGCAGAGAACATGGGTTTGCTTAGATTCAGAGTACTGAATTGCAGATGTATGTTTAAGGTCATTTTAGAGGTTATATGGAACTTGTGTTCCAATCATAAGTCCAAGTTCACTTAATGATTTTTTAAAAAATGCAACTCAAGTCAGCAACTCAAATAGCAGCTTTAAAAATTAAACATCCTAATGCAATAGAACCCAAAGATATACTGATACATGCTGAGGAGTGATGGTAGGAAAATATTAAGTCTTTGTTTTCTGTAATTAAACCATCATGGTTTAATTAATACAGTGCATAACACTCTCACGTACAATAAAAACACTGTGTAGAGAATATCATTGGCTCAAATCTGGGCCGAGGTGTTTCAATTCGTTGGCCTCGGGTGGTCTGACATGTGCAGAATGAAGTGTGCATATTGTGTGTACAAAATCAAAACAGCTGACAAGCCATGTGCCACAGTATGTTGAGCGTTGCCAGAGACATTTTGGATTCATTATGTGTTGATTTTTGTGTTAATTTTTGGTCTCTGGAAACCTGGAAACTTTAGCTATAATTTAATTTGTGTGTGTGTGTGTGTGTGTGTGTGTGTGTGTGTGTGTGTGTGTGTGTGAGAGAGAGAGAGAGAGAGAGAGAGAGAGAGAGAGAGAGAGAGAGAGTCATTACATACAGGATCATGACCCATCGTTTAAGAAGCTGAACTATTGAAGAATGAAGGAGTGGTAAGGCACCCTGGGTATGGAGTGAACAGAGACATGGGCTGCTACGGGTATTTGTGAACCACAGACCATGTCCACATTGTTGAGGTGTTAAGCTATCAATTGCACAAGAGAATGAAGTTTGCTTTTAGCTGTAGTGATGTCTTTATTCATGTCCTATAGAAGTATTCACGTGAGGAATATAATCAGATTACTTTAGTAAATCTTCTAAGTTTGTGATCATCATAGTCCCATCTCAGATCATCCTCATCGACCCAGAAAAGAGGACTCTGAGTACTCGCTCATCAGTTAGTCATCAGTTGGCTCCCCAGGCCCAGGCAAAAATATTTTTCTGTTTGTTTGTTTACTTGGCTCTTCTAACTATATCATGTATAAAGTCTATAATATAATATACAATATACAACATACAATATATAACATATAATATATAATAAATATATAATATATAATATGGCCTTTTGAGGCACATAGCTGCCTTCACTTGACAGAATATTTTTGGGATTCACCTCTGTTCTAATATGTATCAGATCTTTACTCCACTTTTGCTCCAAATTATATTCCACTGTATGGAAACATCATACTTTGTTTATGCATTTGCCACTTGTTGGATATTAGGAAAGGCCTTTGGTCACATTAAAGAATTAAACTGAGAGATCCATGAAGAGGGGTGGGTATAAAGAAGTTGACATACAGTGAAATAGGAAGCATGCTCCGAAATTAGGATTTCTAATAATGGTTAGTGAGAAATCGATGAATGGCTCTTCATGCCATCATAGCTGTGCAAGGCTTCCTGAGGTCCCTGTCAGAAGATCTGGGGAAGGCTTACTAAGTGCGATCCTCAAAAGCATGGTTACCTCTGAAGGTAATGATAGTTTGAGTGACTAACTATGTACATTTCTGATTTCTTTTGAAAATAAATTTTGAAAATTTATTTATTGTATATGAATGAGTACACTGTAGCTGTCTTCATACACACCAGAAGAGGGCATAGAATCCCATTACAGATGGCTGTAAACCACCATGTGGTTGTTGGGAATTGAACTCAGGACCTCTGGAAGAGCAATCGGTGCTCTTAGCCACTGAGCCATCTCTCCAGCCCAACCCCCCACCCCATGTCTGATTTTATATGTGAAAAAAATCTATCTAGGAATGCTCCTCTAAGTAGAATTGCCAAGGCAAAGGCTATGAGTGGCTGTGATTGCTGACAAGTAAAACCAAGATTCTTTTTTTTGAAATAATGCCAATTTGCCCTCCATCCCGCTGTATATCAGAATTTTTTCTTAAAGATTGATTTTTAGTTTATGTGTTTGCCTGCATATATGTATGTGCACCACATGTGTGTCAGTGCACAAAGGGGCCAGAAGAGGGCATCAAATTTCCTAGATCCAGAGTTATGGATGGTTCTGGGAATTGAGTCCTGGTTTTCTGCCAGAGTAGAAAGGGCTTTTAACTGTTGAGCAATCTCTCCTGCCTGAGTATCATAATTTTTATCTCCAATATCATTGCAAATGTAATATCTTCAAACTTTTATTCTTTAACCACCACCAACAAAAGGGTCAGCACTGATTTCTCTTCCACTGATTTGAGTTTAGGTTAACATTGTCAATGCTGAGAGAAGCACCTGCATCAAATTAAATAAGATGTTGTCAGTTTCTACTTCCTGGTATCTTCTCAGCCACTTCTTGGTAGCATTCTGTCTAAACTCCTCCCCACAGTTGCCTGGCAACAGCCAGGTAGGCCTGACCCACTATAAAAGGGACTGCGTGCCCCCTCCTCTCTCTTCTGCTCTCTTGATCTCTTGCCTCTTCTCTTGTTCCCTCTTGCTCCCCCTCTCTCCCCATTCCCTTCCCCCCTCTCTCCACATGGTCATGGCTGGCCTCTACTCTCTCTCTCTCTGCCTTTCTCTGCCTCTACTGCTCTCTTAACTCCCCTCCCCATGCCCTGAATAAAGTCTATTCTATACTATACCTTCATGTAGCTGGTCCCTCAGGGGGAAGGGATGTCTCAGCATGGGCCCGCTGAGGCACACCCTTCCCCCACACCTCACCACATCCCCATAGAACATATTCTTATATCTCTTTATCTTTTTATAAACACATCACTTCCTAACCTAGACTTGGCACTGTATCTCTAATGCCAATCTGGTAAGCCAACCACGGTACTTTACTGCTGTTTAGTGGGAGGAGAGAAAAACAGGGAGAAAACACAGGAGGGGCTCAGAAGTGGAGGCTGGGAAGTAGCCGCGGAATAGAGACATTCTGTAAGTCTGTCCTTGGGCAGTATGGGTTCATGGTAACAAAAACTGGTCCTGAAAAGGAAGTTGAGTATCTCTTCAGGCAGACTACCCAAGATCCATAGAAACCTCAGGCTTTTTAAAGGGAAGGCAAAGGGAAAACAGCATTTCTAAAGATCCGAGATTCTCAAAAATAGTGTGAAAAGATGTTCATGGGGCACATGGACCCTTGGGTCTGGTCTGTTCACTGTCAGTGAGAGTCTCCCCAAAATATCTCTCCCGTCTTTGCAGGTCTCCTCTCGTGATCCCATCTTCGTTCATACCTGGGTGTCAGTGATCTCCAGTTGTTCCTCCCGTGCACTTAAGCCTCCCTCCAGCCAGTCTCCTACTTTGACGTAGCTTCTAAACATTGAACTTTGGTCCCGTGTGTGTTCCCTCTAGATCTCATCTATGTTTTCTGGAGTCAGGTGGAAACCCAAACTTCTCCCCTGTCCTACCTTCCTTTTGTTTTATATCTCCACCACTTCTACTATTTCCATGAACTTCATCCTGGGATGACACCAACTTGCTTTTTGCCACCTCAGAGCTCTTTGTCTTAGTGTCCCCTAGGGCACAGATACCCTGCCCATTTCTGTCCCTAGGATATACACCCTTTTCCAGGCCAACGCCTCTTGACCCATTTGGAGACCCTTTTGGGAGACTTTCCTGCATTCATATACACCCCCTTTCTCGCCACCTCATAACCTCCCATTAATTAGCACAATTGTACTTATTTAGTTATTTTGATAATACACTAATTTCTGTTCCTGTTTTTCGGTCCTAAGCTCCGCACTGCTTTATCCCTGGTGGCTAATGAAGTGCGTGGCATAAAACTGGCGTTCAGAAACATTTCCCACTGATGAATGAGTAAGGTTTTACAGTAAAGCTACGAGACTGATACCGTGTATCATCAACAAAGAACAGTGTTTGTCCCTCCCTGCTGGGAATGCTGGCCGTCCTAGTCTGTCTCCGTGAACCAAACTCTTCTCTTTCTTTCAGGCCCTCCCCATCATAATTGCTACTTACCCTAGAAGGCATTTGTCTCTCCTCTAGCCCTGTCTTCTCTCTTCTGTTCCCCACCCCACAGCAATAGCTGACAGGGGAAGAATGGAAATGAATGCCAGGCTCTGTATTTGGAGTCTCCTTTCCCCTCAAACCACAGGGAGCTATTTTCCTTTCTACTTCTTTCTACTCTTTCCTTTTGAATATACAGCTCTATCCTCTCTAATTTGATTTGATTGCTCCCTCAGGAGCTGTCATGGAATCAATTAGATCCGTAGAATTTTACAACTTGAGGTCACCCAGTATGACTCCTCATTTTACAGATGAGAAAACTGAGTCCCAGAGAGGTTAATGTCTGAAGCAATTACCTCTGTTGGACCTTACACTGCTAATCAGTGTCATTGGAGAAGATGAATGGTCTCAATATCCCAGCTCTGCTGAGTGAAATCCTCATTCTGTTTATCACAGGACGTTCAGTGGTAATGGCCTTGGCGCTCAGGTGAGCCTGGTTGGTTGGACTTCCTTCCCAGTCAGAGCTGCGTTAGTGTTGGGTGGCCAGAGGCTCTGGATGTGAGCACATCTCTGCTCTGAATGGGGTCGGTGCTTCACCTGGGCCTCAACCATGGGGCAGGAGCATTTATACAGAGACTCTGCTAGAACAATGGATCATGAGACCTGCTGGGTGTAAATGATTGCAGAACACTAAAAGTAAGCCTCCTTTCTTCCAAAATCATGTCAGGACAGCAGGGGACATGTTTCAGAAAGGCATTGGGAAGGGAGGGAGGCCTGCACACCACCTGAAATGCTGTCAGCAGCCTCTCCTTCATCTATTTGTTTTCCGGTTTCCAAAACCTAGTCAAGCAGAACCAAACGTCCACAAACACATTTAAATAAAACATAGCACAGTCTTTAAGAAGGAAAAAAAAAAAATGAGGGCTCCTCTACATCCAGAGATCAATAAGAAATTAAGCAAAGCCCAGGTGAAATTTGACAGCATGGATTTATACTGCACATGAGCTGTGGAGCAGAGGTTTTGCTCAGCTGTGGCCCTGACACTGAACATGAGAATAGGCATATGTGCACAATATCTGGTCTGATGCTGTGTCCAGATGTTAAGTGTCCCTTACATGCTATGGTTCTTTAGGGGCCCACCAACCACTGGCTGTGTGGGATGCTTCAGTGTCAGTGTGTCTAAATTTGTACAGATGGAGAAAGGGTCTAGTGAGTGCCAGGATGGGGCGTGCTGTCCAGTCTGGGTAGTATGAGCTAGAAGCTATGAGGTTTTGCAGAGTTGCACTTACTTCAGCAAAGACCAGGTTAAATGCACAGCGTACGGATGGAGCTTGAAGGTGGAAGCCACTTGCAACTTTGGCAATGTTCACATCTTGGCATTGTAAGTTGGGCAAGAAGAGGTGCTGGGGGCCATAAGAGTGATTGCAACAAGTTGGCGAGGTGGCTCAGTTAGATGAGTGCTTGGCTAGCATGCAGAAAGGCCAGAGTTCGACCTCCAGCACTAATAAACCTTAGTGGTAGGGCCTGTGAAACCTTTGGGGAGGTAGCAGCAAGAATAGCTACATAGCAAGTTCAAATCAGTCTAAGCAGTGAGAGAGGGAGAGAAAGGGAGAGAGGGGGGTGGTGCAATCAAATAACAGATGCGGTGCTGATTTCCTTATGGGAGGGTTGAGCCTTTATCTAGGCAGCAGATCAAGATGGACCTTTGGTCATCAAAGGTTTCTGGAAGGAACTCATGAGAGACTGGCTGGGGCAGGAATTGGTACTCTAGGGGAGGGCTAAGAGAGTCCAGTAAGCCTGGATGTGTAGGCTACTTTCTAGATGTGCTCCTTTTGTCCCCCTTACCCTTGACACTGTGTGTCTTCTTTGTAGCCCAAAGGGGAAAAGACTCTGTCACTTATTAACTTCCTCCCGTTACTTGTTGCAAAAATTGCCTTCTAGTTGTAAGCTTGTCAAAGCACTATCCTTCCCATACACCTTGTCCTATAGCCATGTACATGGTGGAATTGCATTATGTCTTATTAGTCAAGAGTTGGAGATAACTGAACTGTGTTAAGTAAACTGCTGTTCCCTACTCTTCCCTTGATGCATAAAGTTTCTAAAATATGAATTCTCTTTTCCAATATGAATCATGGTCTTCTCTCTCAGAGTAAACAATGGTCCTTCCTTTCTAAGTAACATTGCTTCCAACATTGCTGCTGTAGAACATCTCAATTTGAATATTTCACAATACTGAGCTGAATTAATTTCATTAAGAATATCCCTTAGCAGCCTCCATACAGTTTTACAGTCTAGCTCTTTCAAAGAGACTTCTGTTCTAAAACAAAAGGTTTTGAGAATCTAAGTTTATTAAGAAACAAACAAACACCAAAATAAACATTTCTCTTCATGTGCTTTACAGAGGTATATAAATGAGTTTTGCCACAATAAAGATATTAGGCTCACAGATGGAGATGTCTGTTGTACTGTCCTCTTGTAACTGGATCTCTAATTCACAGAGTAGAAGCTGTTAGCAATGAAGAGTATGGTGTCTGCTGTCAATGAGGCACAATGAAAGATAGCCACAGCATAAGATTTCCAAGTTTGATAATGGAATGGTTTCTGCAATTAAATGTATTGTATTTGGTGGATGGTAGAGAACTGTGACTCTGAATATCAGGAAATCTTTGAAGTGCAGACATGGTTATATGAGCTCATTTGTCAAGTGGGAGCAGTGGGACTGGTGAGCTCTTAAAGCCTCCTCCAAGGCGCTGAGATTCTCTTCTGTATTGACTTTTGTCTTATCACTCTCTCCTTTCTGATTTTGCATGTGTGTGCCTGTGGCCTACTCGGAACAGTGGGAAGAAGTCAGTGGCTATGATGAAAACCTGAACACTATCCGTACTTATCAAGTGTGCAACGTCTTCGAACCCAACCAGAACAACTGGCTGCTCACCACCTTTATCAACAGACGGGGAGCCCATCGCATCTATACAGAGATGCGCTTCACTGTGAGGGACTGCAGCAGCCTTCCAAATGTCCCAGGTTCCTGCAAGGAGACCTTCAACTTATACTACTATGAGACTGACTCTGTCATTGCCACCAAGAAGTCAGCCTTCTGGTCTGAAGCCCCCTACCTCAAAGTAGACACCATTGCTGCAGATGAGAGTTTCTCCCAGGTGGATTTTGGGGGAAGGTTGATGAAGGTCAACACAGAAGTCAGGAGCTTTGGACCTCTTACTAGGAACGGTTTTTATCTCGCTTTCCAGGATTATGGAGCCTGTATGTCTCTCCTTTCTGTCCGTGTCTTCTTCAAAAAGTGCCCCAGCATTGTGCAAAATTTTGCTGTGTTCCCAGAAACCATGACAGGAGCAGAGAGCACATCTCTGGTGATAGCTCGGGGCACATGCATTCCTAATGCGGAAGAAGTGGATGTGCCCATAAAACTCTATTGCAACGGGGATGGAGAGTGGATGGTGCCCATTGGGCGCTGTACCTGTAAGCCCGGCTATGAACCTGAGAACAGCGTGGCCTGCAAGGGTAAGCCTGGGGCTGCTTGAGTGTCTGCCTCCATCCCACTGGGGGAGAGCCAAGTTCATAACTTTCCTACTTCTAGTTCTGGGTCACTCAAGAAAAGAGAGAACCTATTGGCTTATTATAAATCTCAGAAGAACCTCTGTCTCAATATCCCCTATGCCTGATGATTTTCCAGTTATGACCAACTGTCTGTATGCATGCATGGAGAAAGGGTTGGGAAAAATTCTGAACAGTGACAAATTATTCAATAATCACTTGTTTATATTTACTTTGGGAACACATTCTCTCTCTTACACACACATACACACACACACACACAATGTATCTTTGATCAGCCTCAAGCTCTGGGGGAGGGGTATGGAGTATTTGGGTTGTCATGGACAGTTCACTCAAGGGTAATTGAGAAGTGACTGAATTTGGAAAATATTTTAGTTCATTTCAGTCCAGCTCCCACAGTATTGAACTTGGTACTGAAGCCATGTAGCTCATTAACTCAAAGCCCTCCGGCTTGGCTGTCTTTCTCCAGGGGCTCAATGCCAGGCCCTGGAAGGAGATGAAGCTACTGGGACAGGGATGGGAAAGTTCGATGTGTGGAGGAACCTTTGTTTCGGAGTGGGACAAACTGATGCAAACTGCAGATTGGAGGCTTAAGGTTTCATACGCTCATAGTAGATCTCCAAACCCTGCATTTCCTTTGTTCCGTATGTGACAGCAAATATGCTGAAGTTGCTCCAGTTTGGTCTGGGAATGAATGGAAGGCTCTAGAAGCCTGATATTCCTGTCTTGTCTAAGCCTACATGGGAGCTCGATATAGGCTGATCTGGAAGCAAAGGTGAGTTCCGCTACTGAATCTTGCTTGTGACCTTCAGCAGTTTGGATTATTTAAAGAATGCCCGGAAGTGATTTTTATCGTATCGTAACTCAAGGGTTGCCCCCTCTCTTTTGTACTTTTGGAGAAAAATTAGCTCCTTTTCTATCACAAGTCTCCTGAAAGCACCCTCCTTCCTGGTTGTCTCCTGGCACTGCTGGAGCACAGGGCCAGCCCCTGTGTGTTTCCTTCCTTCCTTCCTTCCTTCCTTCCTTCCTTCCTTCCTTCCTTCCTTCCTTCCTTCCTTCCTTCCTTCCTTCCTTCCTTCCTTCCTTCCCCAGACACCTGCCTGTGAAATGCCTGGCGAGGGATTTTGAAAGCCTATCAACACACGATCCCATGGATTCAGCTAATTGCCTGGGCTGGGGCCTTCACAGCCTTTCTGGGGCCTGCTGGGAACACAGAGCTGTGCCTTTGTGTCTTTATTGGATTTCTTGGTTCTGGGACCCATGATGGATGGCGTGGAAACAGAGGGGAGAGCACGCCAGATCCAGTGATGAATCAATGCAGACAGTTTTAGGACCAGCGAGGTCTGGTCCCACAGAGCTCCTCTGTGTCCCACAGGTTGGGGGTGGGGCGGGGGCACCCTCTTTGGCATTCCTCAGGATCTGAGTGGCGACCAAGACACCGGGCTGTCTTAAAGGCACAGGTGCAGCAGCAACTGGGCTTGCTCACAATCCGGGCTGAGTGCATTTCTCTGGCTTCAAAGGGCTGCCACACCAAAGTTGCTGGCTGGGCCCCTCTCATTTTTCTCATTATTTCCTGAGCAGAATGGCAAGGATGGGAGCAAGCATTGATTGGTTCTGATTTAATTGGGACTCTGGGAAACAGGCTCTCGTTTCTTTGGACTAATTGGAACGTTACTCTTTTGGGGGGCTCTACTGTCCACACTGCTTGTCAGTCACCTCTCATGGTTGTTCTGCGAGGGCCCATGGGGACAAATATGTAAATGCAAGTCGTTTCTTTTCATTCTTCCTGCCTGGCCCAAACCACCCTTGTGGGCTTCCGTGAATGTTACTAATCTCTGACTGTTGTGAACATGGCTAGATTTTTATATGTAACCACTTATTGTAAACTCATTGGAGGATGGAGAAAAGGGGGGGAACAGGGCATCCTCACTGCACAGGCAGCTACATTGTGGCAACATCTCTGAGAGTGTAGAGTGATCAGTCGAGTAATAGCATGGTTTCTTTGGCTCCACAGCCTGCCTAAGCCTTGGAGACCTAGAGAAACCCTTCACCCGCCTCAGGAGCTCGATATTTGCATCCCTTCAATTGCTGGTATCAGAACTCTGATGGCTGAGCCAAATCTCTCTGTCCAGTATTCACAGAGAGCTGCCTGGACAATGAGGGGACCCAAACCCTGTGTAGATGGAGGTTTTGGAAGGATGCTATACCCTTGGGATAGGAAGTATGTGTAGAGACTTGAGGTTGGTCCCTGTTGTGTGTTTTCAAGGGGAGGTCTCCAGTCACCCTATGTGAGCATACCATGTTGCCAGGTAGACACTGGGGTCCTTCATATCAATTCTAGGGTTGGCAACCTCAAACTCTCAGTACTCCTGAGGACAGGATGGGGGAAATGGTGAGTGACAAAGGTGAAAAGTGACGAAGGCCCAACAGCTGCTATGTCCTGACATAGTCTGCGAATTCTTGCTGCTTGAATCTCACTGGGAGGTGGGGGGAGTCTGAGAGTGACGTGGTTCTCACCATGTATCGTCCTCTCCGTATTTGCATCTGAGAATTTGAATATGTAGAATATATAGAGTGGCTATAGAAACAGTATCCTTTTTGCTTTCTGGTTACTTTTCTTTTCCTTTTTAAAATGATGGGCGAGGAACCATATTCCCTTGCCTTCACTTTCTATTTGCTAAAGCCATGCATCTGTCAAATTCTTGGTGACCAGTCACTGCGTTGTACACAGGTACCTGGAGACCAATTAGGTAGCTCAGCCAGCCAAGAGCAGTCCTAGCCTGCAGCTCTCCCTGTTGTGGAGAGGGAGAACATGAGACCAGGATGAGGACAGCAGGCAGAGGCGGGGTGGTAGAACTTGTGTGTTAGCAGGTGGCTCTTACCACGCTGCTCGAGTGCAGCGGTTCTCAACCTGGAGGCGTCGAACGACCCTTTCACCAGGGTCACCTCAGACCATGAAAAAACAGATACTTACACTGTTATTCATAACAGTGGCTAAATTACAGTTAAGTACCAACACAAATAATTTTATGGTTGGGGGGGGTCACCACAACATAAGGAACTGTATTAAAGGGTCTCAGATGAGGAAGATTGAGAACCACAGTTCTAGAGGGTTCTGTGGCTGCAGGCCTCCCTCTGACTCATCCTTTCTGTACAGATACACACAGGCTAAGCCCATCTTGCCAAAGGGCATGGGCATGTTGGTCCCCACCCCCCCCATCGACTCTGACTTCATCATCTGTCAGTCAATAGAAATTAATTACTTGGAAGATGGCTGGTCTATTTCAACTTCAGGTCATGTGCTCATAGCTTAGAGATTTGACAAGAAAGCACAGCTTTCTCTCTTTGTGCTACATTCCTCCTGCTAAAGTTGGTGGTGAAGCGAGGCTTTGTGCGGGCCCTATGCAGACTAACTCTTCCTGTGCCAGGCAGGCCATGAGCTCGTGCTGAGCAATCCCTTAAAATGTCTTAGGGTTCTTGATGCTGTGATAGAACACCACGACCAAGATCAACTTTCGGGCATTGTATCTGAGCTTACAACTCCCAATTATAGTCCATCACCGGAGGAAGTCAAGGTAGGAACTTAAACAGGGAGGCAAAAACCAAAGCAGAGGTCATGGTGGAACGCTGCTTACTGGCTTTCTCCTCATGACTCACTTAGCTTGTATTCTTAGGCCACCTACCTATTCAGGGGTGGCTCGTCCATCAGTGAGCTGGGACCTCCCACATCAACCATTAATCAAGAAAACGCCCCTACAGACTTGCCTACAGGCTACTCTGATGGAAGCAGTTCCTCAGTTGAAATTCTGCCTTCTCAAATGTGACCAGGTTTGTATCACATTGTCAAAAACTAACCAGCACAGGGCTCTTTATTTTTCTGTCAAAGCATCAGGCTGTAACATACCTTCTGGGTGTTCATGATTTCCAGAGCAGGCCCTAGATGGGGACGATGTTCTACCTAGAGAAGTCTCTGAAGGATTGACTTTGCAAACATTCCCTAAAGCTTCCAGAAAGATCTGCCTCATGAGCTTCTTTTCAGCCACGGGGTATTAGGTGGTGGTGGTGGAGTGTGGTTCAAAACATAAGGTACACAGCCTTGCCTTTCATTTCTTTTTGCCCATGTTCCTGTCTGTCCCAGGTGCTTTGACCTATGGTAAAAGGTAGTGAGCTATGGTGCCCAGAGAAGGATTGTAACCTCAGTAGATGGGGCTACAGGCCAGAGGCTAATTGCCTTCCTTGGTGTTCTAGCTGATCAGAAGCCCCAGAGGAGTTCTGAAGTGAGGGAGGGGCAGGAAGCTGATTGCCCAGAAGTTACAGAAAAGCATAACATTCCTGCAGAGGGCTTGCACCAGCTGCTTGGTACCAGAATCCCTAAGAATACTAGGGAGTGGCTGACACTGCTCCTGGTAGCAGACAGAACCACACCTTCAGACATCCCATTTCTTTCTTAGGCTTGAAACTAGTCTTGAGGCTGAGTACCTGGGAAGCTTTGTGGCTTTTACAGGGAACTCTCAAGTCCAACCATCACCATTCCAGATGTGGATGCTGACAGGGCTTTTGAATGTCCTGGAGAACAGAGCAAGTCTCTGTTCCGTGCCTCTCTAGCTCCCTGTGGAAACTGTGCCTTGGAGTTGGCAACCCTACCTGTGCCGACAGTTGCCTGATATCTCCCAAAGTGTCTCCTTTCCTAGGGTGCTTGCATCTTTACCTCCACCACACGGAACAAGTGGGACTTTTTTTTTCTCTTTTGGTAATTTTCTACTTACATATAAATTCCATCATGCATGGAGACCCAAGGGACATTTTGAACCTTTCAACAGTTCCGATGCCTTTGTCAACTTGAACAGCTAAGATGAGCTCCATAACTACAGGAGATGAGATGAAAAAAGAAAAAAAAAATCTGCAGGGTTTGAAGGTGGAGAAAAATGTGTCTAATTTAGTTCAAAAGAGGTTTCCAGGGCCTATTCTCCTCCCACTTAGGGTTGTTGGCCTCAGCTTTGGGCTTTCTGCCAGTTCCTGCTGAGGTACTGCAGAGGGCTGGCCCCGGGAGCATGTTCATGTGCATATGTGTTCCCATGTATGTGCACATGAGTCACGCCCCTATGCTGACAGCCACATCCAAGGTCGCTGAATTCGAGGCCGCTGAAGAGAAGAGCACTTCCACTCCCCCTGGCCTGGCAGCAGTCAACTGGCTAGAGGAAGCCCACAGCCCAGATGGCTTTCCCTCAAGCTCCAGGGAGGGCAGCTATTCTCAGGGCCTTGGGAGGCCAAGGTCATAAACACCACAGCCCTGTAAGATGAGCCTCATAATAGGATTTCCCAATAGGAGACTTCATTGAGAACGCCCCCCCCCCCCAGGGTCTCCTCTGCTTCCTGCAGTGGCCCTGCCCAGTGCCCTCCAGAGAGGAGGTGTAAGTAATCGGCTGGATGTAATGGGCTGTGACACTCTGAATAACAGCAAGTGGGGCTGGAAGGATGCCCCTTTGCTGCACAGCCTCCAAATGTTGGGCTCCAAAGGCAGCATTGGATGCCGATGTCAGGGTCCAGATCCCCGTATGTTCTACACTTCTGCCTTGAGAAAACCCCACATCCCACTGTTGTTGACCAGTCATGACTGTCTCAGGGTGGTCCCACACCACTGAATGACAACACACTTCAGGCTGGAGAGCAGTCTAGGAAGAAGTCTGTATTTTGCTTTAAGGCTGGTCATCTGTGACTTTAAATATGCATTATGATGTGAGTAGTGGAAATATCTCTGGGCTGAGAGGCCAGCAGGGGCCTGAAGGTGGCTGTTGACTGAAGTGCCGTTTCTTCATGAAAACCCGTGAGGTCTGGAGCTGAGTGAATGAGTGGATGGGTGGGAATTGTCCATAGAGAGGACTAACCAATTCAAATTTAGGGCTTGAGATGCTTCCATCTGCCTCTGGTTCTGAGACTAGACGAGGCTGAAATTAACCATTCTCAAGAATATATGTTTTCAGAAATAATGAGCCTTTCAATCGACCTTGGTCTTGCTTATGATTCTTGGAAGTCCTTACACAATTTTGCATCATGCATCTGCCCAGGATTTTTTGTTGGTTGCCATCATCTGTTATCTGGTTGGATCCAGCCCTATTTTCCAGAGAACATGAAAACTCTTTGCAAACCATTTAAGTAGCACATAGGTTGGTGTGTGTGTGTGTGTGTGTGTGTGTGTGTGTGTGTGTGTGTGTGTGTGACCTCAGCTTCCTTACCTAAGGCTTTGTTTCAGAGAAAGAGAGGAGAGTAGATAGTAGAATCTGGATGTGACTTTCTGGTCAGCATCAAGAACTCCTCAAGGGTCTTCTAAAACAGAATGCCACAGTAGATGTGGTGCTTTATAATGGGCTAAAACTCACTTCCTACAGTTCTGGAGGTAAGGAAGCCCAGTCCAAGTCTTTGGTGGGTTCAGTTCTACAGCTCTCTGGTGCTGCTAAGTCCCTTTCTGCAGGTTCTGAGCACAAACTTCCTTGAATATATGGGGAGTCACTGAGAAGGAACTCACTCTGAATTCAAGCCTACCTGTGTCTTTCTGTTCTGGGGCCCAGGGAGCTCAGTTAGTCTAAGTTTTGTTTTACTTCCTGTTGCCACTGATACCTGTGTTGTCTGAACCCTGATGCTCCTAGATCTTCCTCATTGCGGTGGGATGAAGACAACTGAAAAGCCATAGTAGGGTATTAGCAAAGGACACTGATGAGCCATCTAGAGCAAATCCTACTTTGCTATTAGGGCTTTGAAATGAACGTTGAGAGGAGCAAGCTTGACCTTTCCCTAGAGACAGCTCTTAGCCTTTGGGTGACCTGTGTATATTCTCCTTGCTGGCTGAAATAACAGCCGGAATATCTGGTAGTGAAAGAGATTGACACACCACTTTAACAGCTCTGTGATAATATGGGCCAGATAATTCCTTTGGAGATGTAATTTGATTCAGAAGAACATAGCAGGGTTTGCTTTGGGTTCTAGAAGCCATCCAGGTACCAGAGAACTTTGTGCTTCCTAATGCTTACTCAGCCTGATGAAGGCTGTGTCCATGTACCTGCAAGTGGACCAGGCTCATCTCTGCATGCAGGGCTGGGGAGGGAGGGAATGAGGTCACCTGAAGCTGGCTCTGGAAGTTGGACAGTCTACAGATCACCCCTGGAGCTTCCTGGAATGACAGGAAATTAGGACCTACTATAGTTCTGAGGCTTTCCTTAGAAGGTGGACAGGAAACAAACCTTCTGGTTTCTAGTTGATCCTGATCTGTTAGGGGTAGTTCAGTGACCCTGGGCTTCCGGCAACAGTGTGTGCTCCTGGTCGGAGCTGAGTCACACCCTCTTCAGGTGCATGTCCCGCTTCTGTCATCTGCAGGCCTAGGGGTTTCCGGGCTTCCCATTCCTTGTTGGAGTTTTGAAGTCAAATGGGCTGGGTCATCTTCATGATCCTATATTGTTTTCAGAAACTCACTGGGTGCTAGTGGTGGCTGGGCCTTTCTTTTATGCGTATAGTCTCAGATTTAGCAGGTTTAATTCCAGATCCTCAATGGCCCGGGGATCTTGTGGCCACAAGTGGAGTGTTGGTCTGGAGAAATATGCAGACAGGAATCCTTCTTGGCTAGATCAGGGCTCCCAGCTTAACAGCTCCCACCCCTTTCATCTCATTTCCTCTGGAAACGAACTCCCACAATCCCCAGGACAGCCTAGTTCATCGTTGATCTTTTCTTTCTTGGGGTAGAGCTTTCATCCAGATCTCTTCTTTTCCACTATACCTGTTTTGTGTTGTTAGAAAACACTCGATACATACATTTCCTTTTATGCTGCATCCCTGTAACCTTTTTCACTATTATAGCTTTTAACACTTCTCTTGCAGAAGAGACCCAAGATTTGTTCATTGGGGATACAGATAAACCCTTGACCTCCCTACCCCATGACAGGGCACTTGACAGAGGCCCCATGTATCAGGTCTCCCCAGTTCACTTCCTGCTTCCCAGTGACAGTTAAAAGTGGTTTGTGCTGATTGCTATTTCATGGCAATTTATTTGCTCAACTGGTTCATTTATATGCATTTAGTTTCCCCCCTATCTCTTGCTATTTCTGAATAACACTGGGGTGGATACCCTTGCGTATTAATCTTCAAACTGATATGTGAGTACATCGGCAAGATAAATTTATTAATTAATTTGCTCAATGAATATTTATCGAGGCCTTTCTTTGTGCCAAGCACTTTTCTAGGAGCTAAGAATGCAACAAATTCTCTGAACTAAAAGTTGCTGAGTCAGAGCATATACATTTTTAATTTTGATAGATATTACCAAATTGTTTTCCCTCAAAAACGCATATTCTACCAAAACCTTTTTTCTTTTGCGCCCACAGCACTGATTTAGTTTTCGTTCCCTATACCTCTGCGAAGATAATAAAATATCATTTTTATCTTTGCCAATCCGGTAGGTAAGACCACGGTATCCCACTCCAATCTCAATTGGCATTTGTCTCTCTGTGAGGGTTGCTGGACCTTGGGAACTTCTGTAAGTTCCTGAGGCCCTGGCTTGCTGCTAGAACACAGCATGCAGTTGGGTGTGTTTGGAGGGGACACAGTCTGCTCCCTCCTGGTCCCTCTTGTTCTGTATGACTTCCTCTATATGTCCCTTGCATTTGACACATGCCTTACACACCCCCATTTTGGCATTTCCTGGACAATGGCTGTGTGAAGAAGGAACAGGGCAAGGGCAGGGGCCTGCCGCTGGAGGACTCTGCCGTTCTTGTGTAGTTTCAGGAAAGCCAATACTCAGTCTGATATAAACACCTTTAATTTTCCCCTTCCTTCCCCTCCTGTCTCTGAACTAGGTTTGGCATTTTCTACTCTTTTCTGTGGATCTTCCAGCTCTGACTCTCCTGGCTTAGCCCTTCCACCCTACTTTCTTTAACATTATAACTTACCTCAGGGAGCTTCCAGCCTCTGCTCACCCTGGTGACACACCCTTCATAAATTAGCTCCTCCAGGTTCCCTCCCATTTCACCAACCCCTCCTTCTTTCCTTCCTTCCTTCCTTCCTTCCTTCCTTCCTTCCTTCCTTCCTTCCTTCCTTCCTTCCTTCCTTCCTTCCTTTCTAAATCTTTTTTTTTTTTTTTTCTGAGACAGAGTTTCTCTGTATAGCCCTGGCTGTCCTGGAACTCACTCTGTAGACTAGGCTGGCCTCGAACTCAGAAATCCACCTGCCTCTGCCTCCCGAGTGCTGGGATTAAAGGCGTGTGCCACCACTGCCAGGCCCATCCTTTCTTTCAATCCCCCTTCCTTCCTCTTCTTCCCCTTCTTCTTCCCCCTCTTCCCTTCTGCCCCCTTTCTCCCTTTCCCCCTCTCCCTCCCCCTCCCCTCCCTTCCCTTCCCCTTCTCCCCTCCTCTTTCCCCTCCCCCTCCCCTCCCTCCCCCTCCCCTTCCCCTCCCCCTCCCCTCCTCCCCTTCCCCTCCCCTCTCCTCCCTTCCCTTCCCCTTCTCCCCTCCTCTTTACCCCCCTCCCCTCCCCTCCCCTCCTCCCCTCCCCCTCCCCTCCCCTCCCCTTCCCCCTCCCCTCCCCTGGCACCTTGGATTCACACTCACCTCTCCTCTGACAAGTTCTCTACCCTAGGCTTATATTCATCTTCCCACTGTGCTGACGTCCTGGGTCCTGTGTCTCTTCTGGCCTGGGATGCTGCTCAGTGCTACCTCGAGCATCTTTTGGACTTTCTCCTCCAGCTCTGCGCTATCTTTCTCACCATGGATTTCCCTGCCTCTCAGACTTGTCTCAGCCTCCCTCTTTCTTCCCCTGCCTTCCCCTCTTTCTCACTTCTATTTTCCTTCCTCTTTTCTTCTCTCTTTTTCAACACACTTTTTAAACAAGATAGTAAATGTACTTATGTTTTAAAGTAAACACATTTTTGTTGTAAAGAAGAGTAATAGATGAAAATAATAGAACAAAACTCCAGCATGGGGCCAGCAGTAACAGTAGGGCTCAGCAGGTAAAAAAAAAAAAATGCCTTTGTTTAATCCTCTATCCCATGGGAAAGGAGAGAAAGAGACTTCACACATGCACTGTGGCGTGCTTACTCTGGCACTCACCCACAATAAAAATAAATAAGATAAAGATTAATGCATTAATGGTATATGCTGGAAAGGCCAGCTGACGAGTTCACCTGGCTTAGGAGGACCAGTATATAAACTCACTTCAGTCTTGCCTTCCATTTTGATTCTGGTGGCTCTGACTTTGGTATGCAGCCTGCTTTTCTGGGTTGACTCTGCTGAAATGCCACCATAGCATGGCTGTGTTGTGGACCCAGAACAGTGAGCTAGGTACATTGCCTTGTTCTCTTTTGACTTCATCTCATAATTCCTTCATTGCTTTGCGGGATGCATTATGGTAGTAACACTGAGAGACAGAGAAGCTCAGCAGCTTTCCCAAGCTCATGTATAACACAGGACTGACTCTAGGCACTGTTGTCTGGGAAGTAACTTCTCCTAGCTGGAGAAGAGCTAAGATTTACTTACCATAGAGTTCTCAATTTGTTATGGGTGGTGGCTTTGGATAGAAGCCTCCACTGAGGTACCCAGAGTCTGATCTGCACCTGGGGATCTCCTGGAAAATGTTTCTTTCCTGTAGGCACCAGAAGGTTTACAGAGTGGCCACATTCACTACGCAGAGTGAACTGCCGTATACCTATGCTTGACTCATAGTTTCTCCTCGTCCTTGCAAGCTCTGATAGGCAGTGACCATCTGTCAAGTGAAAGCAAAACACATCCAAAGCAAAATGTGTAAACAGAGGGTGCAGGCTGGAGGAGGCAGGGTCCTTCATTGAGGGAAAGCCTAAGAAAGTATCTCAGCCTTAGTGAGCTGTAGGGACTTGGAAGAACCAAGAACAGGGCCCGAGGGCAGGCATTTTTGGCCGGGGGATGGCAGAGGCAGATGGAGACCGTTACCAGTGATGGCAGAGGCCTTGTCTGTCTGTTGTCCAATACAGCAGCACGTTGTGCACAAGCACGCAGAACGAACCCAGCAGAACGGCCGCAAGTGCATCCATTATGAAAGCCTTTCCCTAGAAGCTGGTGATAACATATCAGCCTGACAGAGGACATAAGGTCAGTGTAACGTGTGCATTTCAAGTGGAAAATGACAGTCTGCTCTCCGCGCGAGACGGATGGAGTGTCGTGTGGAAGTTGTGTGGAATACATGAGGACTCTGCCAAATCATGAGGTTGGCAAAATTTGCCTGTTCTGGGAGTTAGGCGATTTGCGGGCCTGCGTTTGGTTTCCGGGTCTGTCACACACATGCCCACACTCCTCTCCGTGCGGAGGCCCCTGCGACTTGGAGCGTTTTCTGCTCCTCATTGGCTCTGTTTGCCTTTCCCCTCGCTAACTGCGGCCAATTCTGTTCGCCCGGCTTTCTTTTCATTTTTCTTTATTCTGATCTCTCGCCTGTCTTCTTTCCAGATTGATTCCAAAGAGAGAACAGAGAAAACTTCTCACTGGGAGAGTTTTTTATAAACCAATTTCTATCTCTCTTCCTTGATTTTATTACTCCCCCCTCCCTGGGACACTGTTCAGATTTGAATTTCCATTTACAAAATTAATTCCTTAATATAGTAAAATATAGGAAATCAATGCCTATCATCAAAATCAATTGTGAATATTACAGGAATGATTTTGTCATCAAAATAATTAATATATAACATACATGTTCATAATAATATCATTAATTAAATTTCTTACATTTTTTTTTAAACTTTGAAAAGCATCTCTCTAGAATGCCCTGGTACTCTGTTCTGATTTACTTTTCTGGCTCACATGTTGTTCGTTCAGCTTCTCTAACCCCATCCCTGATTTTTCTTGATTGATAAGAATTATTTTAATCTCTCTATTGCTTCTTTCAAATCTTTTGGCCACAAGTTAAGCACTAGTAGCCAAGCTGTCTGCTGTTGGATGTGACACACGTGGCTGGGGGTCACTGATCTATCTTGCCTGTCAATGCTGTCCTTCTCCCACGGCGTTTTAGCCCTCCTCCTGCTTCCCTCAGAGTTGTCCTGATGAAAGCCATTGTTTGGGAGTTTCATTGGTGGATCGGCCTTCTCTGTTTCCCACTCTGTTTTCATCAATACATGCTGTTTTTCTTTGATCCTTTTTTTATAATCACAAGACAAGGTCTACGTTGTAGCCCAGATGGCTTCAAGCTTTCAATCCTCCTTCCTCAGCTTCCCGACCACTGGGGTAACTGAGTGGCCCTTCTTGCCCACCACAACCTATGGGTGAACACTGAGTAGCCCAGCAGAGCAGTACTCCCACCTCTGACATGTTATAGACCTGGAGCTGACAGGTTTGCCACACAAGAGGATTGATAGCAACTGCCCCAGGTCAGGGGCACTGATGTGGCCATCCTACACCCACTCCATCCTGGCCTTGGCAAGGGAGACAATGGGATGGAGGCAGCTGTCTCTAAGTCCTCTGTTTTTCCAGTATCAGGTCTCCTTAAGCCTTCCTCTCTCCCAGTCTCCTTTCCTGCCTGTAACTGCATGCTGGTCCCTCCTTCTAAGCCACAAAGGCTCTATAGACAGACACTGTGTGCTGTTTGCCAACATGGGTGCCTGGGCACACAGAAGGGCGAGGGAGAGGCGTCTGCTCTCCCCTTTCACACAGACCTCTGCTTTCCCCTTTCATTCTCTTGGTCTTTGAGCACACATACAAAAATTAAAGAAAAGCAGTTGCTAATTAGAGCCAGAGAATGTGAGCCTGGAAAAGAGACACCCCCCCCCCCCGCAACCCGTGCAAACCAGTCTGTTCTTTAGAGCCAGTGTAGAAAGGGGCAGGAGGAGGGAGGGCCCCTGAAGGGACCAGGAAGGGATATTTTGACAAAATAAACAGCAAAGCTTCTTCAGAATGGCAAAGAGGTCTTTGTCTTACTTTCCTCTCATAAGGGGAGAAAACCAGAAGTGACAGTTTCTTGTGACCACCCCTCCCTCTGCAGCCTTACCCCCCACTCCAGGCCTTCTCATCTTTTTTAGTCTCACAATCTCCCAGTTAACAGTGGCCTCCCTTTGGTGGACAGTTAAGTGTATCTTTTTATTGATAATGTTTGTTTTGGCTGCTGGAGAGTGAGCAGTCAGAGCTGCATCTTCCCAGGCAGGCCTGGCTGCACTCCCCCCCTCCGCCCCCCCCAGCAGCTGGGGCACCAGGGAGATTCAGCTTGGGAATTGGCTCTGGAAAAATCAAGACATTCTTTCACACACAGTCCCTGACTGACCCTATCTCATGATTGGCTCTAGGTGGGGCTCCCCATTTGTGCTAGGTCACCAAGTTTACCCAGAGCAACCGTGCTTCATGGTGTTGGAGTGCTGGCTAGTGTGTGTGACCTTGGAAGCAGCAGCCAGTGTGAGGACAGGCCTTGTTCTCTTCCACTCATTCTAGAGTGGACATGAGTGCATGCTTCCCCAATGCTTCCTGCATCTGGGCTAGTACTGCAGGCCTAGAGATGGCCAGCAGGGCTAACTTTTTAGAGAAGGGCTCTGCTTGTTAACTTGTATCCTGAATGTATCTTTAAATAACTACTGGAAGAGCAAAGAAGGGGTTCGGGAGACCTCCTGGCTGCAGAGAGAGAAGGCCCAGCAGCAACCAGTGATAATAGTCCCAAGGGCAGTAGCAACCATCAGATGTGAGCCTGGTCTCCATCTCACAAACTCATCAGACAAAACATGTTGGCCAAAGCTAAATGCACCCACCGCACCCCCAGCTCTTTTCTCGACCATCCGCCCACCATATTGTCAGGGGCTAATAAGAACACAAGCAATTAAACCATTTTCCCTTTCAGTCTTAAAAGGATTTGCTCCTTGAAATCTAAGCTTTATCCTCCTCCCTCTCCTCTTAGGCCTCTTGAAAGAAAGTGCTGTAATGGCCTGGGAAAGTTCTCTCAAGTTCTAATCAGCCCTCTGTCCTGGGTGATAGAGGGACTTGGAGATGAGGGTGTGGGCAGGACAGAGGCAAGGCCAAGGGGGACAGCTGCTCAGCAGGCAAAGCTGGCTAGGATGGAAGCTTTCCCCTGGCCCGGTTGCGCTTTGGTGCCAGGGAGAGGGCTTAACTTATCAAGAGGGAGGCCCAGGCAACCTGAGAAGCTAACTGAAGAGAGACAGGGAGAAAATAGGGATGGTTAAGTCAGCTGGAGTAGGGACTTAGTTGCTTCCTGTTCCCTATTTTGGGGGGTTGAGTGGGGGACTTTCCTCACAGGTGACATGACTCTGCCCTAGATGTTTTCAGTGGCCTGTGAAGTGGATGCCTGAAACTGTCCCGTTGGAATTTATATAGGAGAGCAGGGACATTTGTCTGTTGCATAGGTGGGGATGGAGCTGACAGGCCAGTTGCAGGGTGTGTTAGTGCAGCAAGCTCAGTGCTAGGTTCACAGAGAAGGCAGGGATGAATAGGAGGCCACTGTACTGTAGAGGCAGCCGCTGTACTGTAGAGGAGGGCCTGGCTGGTGAGACTTAGCCAGTTCTCTCCTCTTCCCCCAGTTCTCACCCCAAAGTACTCCTTTATAAGTCTAATGGGCTCTGACAAACGACCCTTCACTTTGCCTACCTACAAACTGCCAAGGCTCCTGGTTTGTTTCTTCCCCTAAAAGCAAACAGCAATGGATCCCATTTCTGTCTTTTTTCCACTGCTGGATGGAGCAAGTCAGCTAACTTTCTTTTTGATGAATGTGTTTCAGTTCAGTGGGAGGAGCCGCTGAGACCCACAGAGATGAGGCGAATCCAGTTCTGTAATATTTCTTAAATTATACTTCCGTGGACTTCCTTTATGAACACTTGAAGTGATTCCAAAAGAAAAAAGAAAAAGAAAAAAGGAAAAGAAAAATGCAAGCAAAGCTGCTAAATGTCTTCTTTTACCGTTACTGAAAGGTGTGGCGAGCTTAAACAGAGGCCTTTTAAATACAATCAGAAATAGGAACTTGCAGTCTGTGCATGGCCTTGCCCTGGTGTGGGTCAGAACCTGGAGGCATGCTTGCTCCAGAAGCACTGATCTGCCTGGGGAAAGCTTCCTTCCCATCTACCTGGCTCTCCCTCTTCTCCCTTGCTCTCTCTTTCAGAGCATCCTTGCTCTGCACCAGTCCTGCGTGCAGGCTCCCTGACTGAACAGTGAGTGTGCATCTTTGGGTCTCCCTCTGAGACGATGCATATGTATTTTCAGAGATAATATCGAAATGGGGTCACAGAAATTACTACGTGTTTTAAAGGTTTGCATTCAGCAAATATATGCTTGAAGCATAATAATCGCAGTATTCTGTATTACGTTACGAGAGCAGGCTTGGAGGATTTGTAAAATGGTTTTGCCATCTAGGTGGATAATGGGGCACAGGGTGATGGTCAAGGTGGTGGTGTGGCTTCGGTGGTTCTCATTGCAGTCTGTGAGGGGATTCTCCTGGGTGTGACTCTGAGGTCTTACCTGGATGGGAGGGAATAAAATGTCCCTTCTTACAGTGTCTCTGAGAGCCCTGCGTGGCCTTGAGTATGTGCACTCAGGCTATTTACGAACAACCGATAAAGCTGGTACTCACTGAGCTGAGTGTTGGCAATTATTTTTCTTCTTTGGGTTGAGACAAATATCGGAGCCCCAGCCTTAAAAGTCCGGTGGTCTAAGGGGGGACATCTGGGTGGCTAGATATCCAGGTCTGCCGCTCATCTGATGAACAGATCCAGACAGAAGGATGTCATTTTTTTCTCCCCACTGCATCCCATGCCTTTCTAGGAGTGAGGCAGCAGGAGGGCCTTGATGGTGAAGGGAAAAGTCTAAAGTGAAGTTCTTGATCATCCTGGCTGGGGGTGGGGGTGTCTTCCTAATGCCCTGGGTGTGGCTCAGTGGCAGAGAGAGCTCTTGCCAAAGCCCTGGGCTCTGTCCCCAGCACTTTCAAAGATTTTTAAAAAAGTTCTTTGCTTTTTTATTACCGAGGAGCCAAATGTAGGTTTGGCAGAGGGAGGACAAAGGAACAGCAGCTTTCCTTCTCTGTATCTGCTCTTTCAAAAGAAAGTCATCTGAGCAGAATTAAAATGTCCAAGGGTGGCAGGGGCAGGATCCACTGGGAGTTTTCAAAGAGCCTGGATAAAAAAAAAAAAAAAAAAAATTAGAGACTGTTCAAACCCAGGGGCTAACTGCAGCTCCAGGCTCTGAGGGCTGAGCTAGGACAGCGCTTTATCACTTCAGAGAGACACTGAGAAGTCTCCTCTGACCTGCCACAGGGAGGGGAGCATGTCTTAGAGAGGAATGACCCAAAGGTCAGCGGAGCCAGTGACTCTGCTGGAGGGACAGACTTCAGAGAGTGCTGGACTGTGGCTTAGGTAGGCTTCTGGTTCCAGTGATGTGTGCCATTCTGCTGCCAGTGGCAGTGGCCTCGGCCAAACCCTTGTCCATCTGTCTCCGGATTTATCTTCCCAACTCCCAGAATGCGGCAGTCACACCCTATGCCTGAATCTCTCCAAATCCCTCACTGCCTCTGTCTAAAATCGGACACATTATCAGACAAGCATTCAAGAGTGTACACACACAGACACGCACACACACACAGACACACACACAGACACACACAGACACACGCACACACACACACACAGACACACACACAGACACACGCACACAGACACACACACAGACACACACACACACAGACACACACACAGACACACACACAGACACACACACACACACAGACACACACACAGACACACGCACACACAGACACACACACACAGACACATGCACACACACACACAGACACACACACAGACACACACACACACACAGACACACACACACAGACACACGCACACACACACAGACACACACACAGACACACACACGCACACACACACAGACACACACACACAGACACACACACGCACACACACACAGACACACACACACAGACACACACACGCACACACACACAGACACACGCACACAGACACACGCACACACACACACCCTATCACAGATACAAAGCCCAGTTTGATTTAGAGTGTGAACTCAGGGTCCAGAGCCATTCTTTACTGGCTGTATGACCCCTAGTAGGTTACATCCCCTATCTCTGCCTCCTTTTTCCCAACTGCAAAATGAGCACAATTGTAGTACGCTTGCCAGGTCCCTGTGAGCACTGAGTACTGTGTGCTGAGGGCTTGGTGCACTGCTGGCCCCAGAGTGAGTTCACTGTGCATCCACTGCTCTGATTGACAGCTCTCATCCGGCCATGCTACCTTCCCATCTCTAATCCCCTCCCCACTCCTGCAGCAACAAGTCCAAATCTTAAATCTCATCAACCCTTCAAGACCTTCCTGAGCCCTTATACATCTTTTATAAGGAATTTGTTTTGTTTTTTTGAGACAGGGTTTCTCTGTGTAGCCCCTGCTGTCTTGGAACTCACTCTGTAGACCAGGCTGGCCTCGAACTCAGAAATCCACCTGCCTCTGCCTCCCGAGTGCTAGGATTAAAGGCGTGCGCCACCACTGCCTGGCTTTTATAAGGAATTTTTAGGGGCGAGGAGACAGAAGGATCAGGAGTTCAAGACCATCCCCTGCTACACAGAGATTCAGACACCACAGCAAGATACATGAAACTCTGTCATCCCCACACCCTACAATTTTGTTCTTCAAAAATGACTTTTGATTTTTTCCCCCAATACCAGCTGGACATAATTGAATTTTCTGTTAGTGCCTGCCTCCCAGTATAGTGTCTTATCTGTCATCCTGTGCCCTCTTTGTCCATCTGCCCTCAAAGTGTTCCCTTTCTCCTGGGAGGAGCCCTTCTACCATGGTTGCCAGCCCTGTGCTCCCCTCTCAGCCTTCCTGCCTCTCCCTCCCCTTCTCCTCTCCTGCCCTGGCCACCAGAGTTCTAGCTCTGCTTCTGCTTCCTCCCCTTTCTCCACCTCTTCCCTTTCATTCTCCCTGTTTCTCTGACCTCCTCCACCTCTCCCTTAATGAGAACTTTCACACATCATATTGATTTGGAGTTTTAAAAAAGCTGGCATTGATTTTTTTTTCTGGGGGACTTTTCATGATCTTATTTTTAAATGGAGGAAGAAAGCTGTTTCCAAAGCTGTTGGCTTTGTTCTATTGAGTTAGGGAGTCGATGCTGGAAACTCTTTTTCTGGAGACTCGTAGAGCTCAGGGACCTCAGATGCCACATCTAATGAGCTGGGGGTCAGGACGATCCTCCCTTTTGCAGTCCTGAGTCTGGTGGCAGAGCATTTTGGGTAGAAGCAAGGCCTTGTCCTACAGGCCTGGGTTTGAAACCAAGGCTCATGAGAGCATGCACAGAGAAGGAACACAAGCTTCCTAGGGGTGAAGGGTGGGCTCAGCCAGGAGAATGGGTGGGGATGTCCCCATGTTCTCCCATGTAGCCCTTATCAGCCCAATACCTGCTTGTGTATCTCTGATCTTATTTAATTGTTCCAGTAACCTCAGGGGGTAGTCACTGTGGTATGCACAAGGTTGGCATAAAGTTAATAAAGGTCATTCTTTTTAAAAGAAGGATGATTGGTAATGAGAAAATACCAGAAAAACCAAATTGGTCAAAGTGAGCAAAAGGCATTCTGCCTACTGTAAGGTGTCCATGTGCGCCCACATGCAGTCCGTATGAACTCTTGAGTATGAGTCTAAGTATGCACAAATGATCCAATAGGATCATGTGACTAGATGGGATGTTGGAAGAAGGGGGAAATCAAGGCAGGGAAATAAGATGCAGTATGGAAAGAGTACTGATGTCATGGTTAGAGGTGGCCTACGTGGGCCAGGTGGCTGTCAGCAAGTTTGACCTGCTCTCAAATCTTCATCCATGGCTACTAGAGCCATAAACTGGGAGCAGCTTATGCTGTCCTTGAGTTCAAAGATCCCGGGGGTTAAGCAGGTGGACAGCAATCCCGAGGCTCCTCTGATTCTGGATCCTGGACAGGAGCAGAGGGGAAGAGCCAAGATACAGCTAGATGGACTAAGAGGCTCCCCTGGGCACTGCAGCCTGGCCCTCAACTTTGTGCGAGATCAGCTCCTTTCCTGGTCCAATAGAGGCAGCTCTGGGCAGGGCCAGCAAGGTGATGAAGGATGGCAGGGACCTGTGGCCCCCTTGCCAACTTTCTAACATGCTCAAAGATAAATCTGGTTTTGCCACAGAATAATTTCTCTTGCTTGGCTTAAACGTGTGTGTTGCTTTTCACGTAGCTAGTTTTTATTTTGGGGGTGATCTCAGGAGATGCTTATCCAGAAGACACCCCATCTCTTCTTCTGTGCTTTTGTAACACTCATCACGGTTCAGACATTTCTTCTAGAAACACCACACACACCTCCATAAACAGCCCTTTCTATGATGCTGCTCTAGAACTACAGCACTGGAAGCAAGGCTTGTCATTCAGCACCCACCTGATTTTGTAACCAAAAGCCCAAGAGCTATAAGATCCTGACAGGGCCGCCCAGTTGGAGAAACCTATTTTTTTCCATTTACCTACATTCCTGGTCAGTCTTGAAACTTTGACTACTGTGTGCCACCTTCTCCACAGAAACATGGGCCCAAACATCATTTACCTCTAATGGAGATTTATTTTATCAAAATTCAAAATCTGACTGTTTAAAATTATCTGTTGTATATACTGCAATCAAGCTGGGGCAGGCATCTGAAGCTTCCTTGCGAGTGCTTTGCTACTGGGAGGGATGGATGTTGCTGTAGCACCTTCATCCACATCCCCCCCTTTGTAGCTCATCAGAGTGGAAGACTAGAGGTCCTTGAAGCTACTATCCCAGCTACAATTTACACTGGAGGAGGCCCTTGGGCAGAATTTCAGCTTGTGCTTCATGCTCAATAAGCCCTGGTGACTGCTGCTGAAGCAGCCAGTGGGCTGTGATGCAGCAAAGAAGGATGCTTCAGAAAATCCCAGCGCCTAGCCTGGTTCTTCCTGCAATTGGGTGCTGAGGAAGGAAGGGCCCTCAGAAAATACAGCTTCTTCCGCCCCGGCCTGAGTATTCCCTTCGTGCCCTTTTCTTTGGCAGACTTCCTTGAGTACCTATTCCTTCATTTTCTTGGTTCTTGGGAGGCAAGTCCCTGAAAATTGCTTGCAGAGCACCCCTAGTGAGAGAGCAAGACACCCTCTTCTGTTTTTCCCCTCCACTTTGCCCATTTCCTTCCATCTTGACAGCATTTCAGTCTTTCTTCCCAGAGTCATGCTACATCCTGGGGCTCCTGCTTTACGCCCAGAGGAGAAATACCCTGGTTTGGAATTTCATTATTATGTGGTACCTCTGTGCTTCTCCTAGAAAGCCTTTCTCCTCTCTGTCTTCTTTCTCCCCTCACCATCAGAAGGATGAATTTTTCTCTTCTCCTGGGACACCTATTGGACCCCCACCCCAGCTGTCCACAGAGATACAGACCTAAGAATAGACACTGGGTCCTGGTAAGATAGCTCAGTTGGTGAAGTACATACCTTGTAACTACAAATGTGTGTGTGGTTCCCAGAACTCATATGAAAACCCATAATGAAATAAAGGAACAAGCAACCAACAATAATTACCATTGGTGGATACTGTAATCCACCCTGGGGAGACACAGCCCTGTCTTACCTGAGTTCCAGGCCAATAAAAGACCTTCTACAAAACAAGGTAACAGACCTGAGGAGCAACAGAGATTGTCCTCTGACATCTATTCCAAGGACAGAGACAGGACAGGGTGTGGCCATGCATCTATCTACCTATGAAAGAAACCCTCATCCAGAGCCTCTTTTGTCTTGTTCCTTGTCTCATGTGTTCAGGCACATTTGAAGGAGTCCAGGTGATGGAATCCATACTAAAGGTGCCTGGCATTTTCCAATGAACTCACTTAGCCTCTGGCTCAGTCATCTCACAGAGGGCAGCAGATACTATTTGTGAAGTTTCAAAACTAGGGGTGTATGTCCAAGGCTTTGCTTATGACCTTTATAGAACCTGCCTTTCTTCCCCAATCCATAATGTAACAAGTCTGCAGATCCCACTGTGGAAGAACTCTGGAGCCTTCTACCCTCTCCTGGATTGTTCTAAGGCTGTTGGGAGTAGTCATCTGATCTCTTCAGCTTTTGTCCTAGCTCCAAAATGTTTTCCACAACTGTTTCTGGGTTGTGTCGCCCAAACACATCTGGTCCTGTCCATCCATGGGTCTCCTGCTACCCTTTTGATCATGTCTGAACACCCTATGTTCTTGCTATATAGTGCTAAGGGAATCTCAGAATCAAGTCTGGCCTCTCATACTTTCTTGTTCCGTAGGCACCAACCCCTGCATTTCCTTCATCTTTTCCTTCAACTGGTACCACCTCAGGTCTACAGGGCTAGAATGGCCTCAGACAATTCCTGTGTGAGGTCCAGGTAGAGGTGTTGCCAGGCACCCAGAAGAGATGTTTAATGAATGAAGGATGGAAGAAGGGATCAGTGTAAGAGATATCCAGAAAGGACAAAAGAGGCCACCACTGATGCCATCTGGCCTCAAAAGAGTAAAATAAACCTAACTTCCTGCTTGTTCTCTGCCTCACTGTCCTCAGAGGGCGGCCATGTGGCTTTGGTCCTGGCATCTAGAAGCCAACAACTGCTGGCCCCATGACATGGCTTGCCAGGGTCTCCAAGAAATAAAAATCATTATCTTGGAGAATTTTTCTTTGGGAAAAGCTATATCCCCAACTTATATTTAGAATGGTATACAGTATCTTCTACCCTATGATTTGACTGACAGGAGAAGTATATTTAAGCTATTTTTAACCTAGAAATCTTAAGAAGAAATCCAGTGATTAGATCTTTGGAAGCTATTGTGTGCAATTTTATAACTTTGGTAAAGGAGTGTGTTTAAAAGGAGAGAAAAGGGGGAAAAATGCCAACCGGATTGATAGATTTCAGTTCTTGCAACTTTAGACTTTTGTTCCAGATGAATCCTTTGTCTTCAGGAAGAGGTAAATCTGTGTGTGTGTGTGTGTGTGTGTGTGTGTGTGTATGTGTGTGTGTAACTCACTCCCTTCTTCATGAATAGCTCATGTTCTTCATGAAAGCACTTGGAAGGGGCTCCTTTCACTGTACTGACAGTACAAATGAGTGTTCATGCAGGGCTTAGCAAGCCACATGCTCCTATTGTTCCCACAATAGTCTTTTGAAGGAGTTATTGCTGCGGGAATTCGTACCCTTGCTTTCTGGAATGAAAAAAGTGGAAATGGAGAGTGACCAACACGGGACTACCTGGCTAGCAGGTGGCATTTGGACCTATAGGTATTCATTTACCTCTTGAGGCTCCAGTGAGACTGGTTTGGGTTACTGCCATGTTGCCATGCTGGAGACCTTACCTAGTAGAACCCTACTTTGATTACCTGTGGCTACAGTGACTGAATAGCAAGAGCACCAGTGATTGTATAAGAGCCTTGCTTATGCATGCTGTTTTACTGCATTAGGAAGTTGGACAGTTGTAACCAGACACTGCCTCTCTTCCATTGTCTGAGACTTCATCTGTAAGGTTAGAATGCCTAGGAGATAGAAGCTTCTAGATGTTTCTTATGTGGGATGACCAGAAGACAATATTTAGCAGAACCAATGGGGCTGTAGTCCCAGGTGGCTTGGGTTTCTGTGTAACTTAGTGGCTTCCTGGCAACCAAATTCTTATGTGGCATGTCTGGGTTCCGAAAGAGAATGTTGCAGAGACAAAGGCAGAAGTTTACATGACTTTTATGGCTTATGTGGTTTGAAGATTCTCTGTGTAGTGCTTATAAGCCATTACAGTGTATCATCTGGTGTGATCCTTAACTGGAGATCTCTAGAAGAAGCCATGGAGCCTGATTCCGGGGGCTTCAAGCTCCAAGAGTTCCTTTACTGGCTGGTTTTGTGTCAAGGAAACAAACTAGAGTCACCAGAGAGGAAAGAGCCTCAGCTGAGGAAATGCCTCCATGAGATCCAGCTGTAAGGCATTTTCTCAATTAGAGATCAATGGGGTAGGACCCAGCCCTGCCCCCACCCACTGTGGGTAGTGCCATCCCTAGGCTACTGGTCCTGGGTTCTATAAGAAAGCAGGCTGAACAAGCAAGGGGAAGCAATCCAGAAAACAACACCCCTCCATGGGCTCTGCATCAGCTCCTGCCTCCAGGTTCCTGCCCTGTGTGAGTTCCAGTCCTAACGTCCTTTGGTGATAAACAGCAATGTGGAAGTCTAAACTGATTAAACCCTTTTCACCCCAACTTGCTTTCTGGTCATGATGTTTTGTTACAGCAATAGAAACACTGACAAAGGTAGTTCCCCTCCTTGAAGGCAACACCAGAAAGATGAGCACAGGTCTAATAGTGTTATCAGACTGTGTAGGTCTTCCTTGTTGTCCCATGCTGTTTCCGATGTGCTGGGATCTCCTGAAACATTTGCTGACAGAGACTTCTTTCCTGATAACCAAGTGTGACTCCACTAACTGGCCTTTCCTACTTCATTTCCCACATAGAACTTCTCTTACCACAACTCCAGCCTATGGTAGATTTTTATTAGGTTTTACCCAGCCATTGAAGGTTTACCAGTCAGCATAGGTGAAGATTTGCTGCTGTAACAAATATTATTTCAAATTGTAGTGCCTTATAACAGAAGGTTTGTTTACCCCTCATCTCATACCTTCAGAGTCAGTTCCCTGGTGTGGACAGAACTCTAGCAGAGGGAGAGGGAGCCTGGTGGTTGTTGCATTCAATGTTACAAGCACTAGTTTTAAGTGATACTCACTGCTTTTGTTATATATGTATCAGTCAACCTTGGGTTGCTGATAAAGTCCCCAAGACAGCTTCTAAGAAGAAAACGTTTATTTCAGCTCACAGTTTCAAGGTTTCAGTCCATGACTTGTTGGTAACTGTTCTCAGGCTTGTGGCAGTATATCATAGTGAGAGTATATGGTAGAGCAAAGCTGTGTATCTCATGTGGACAGGAAGCAACAAGAGAGAGGGGACAGGACCATGACTTTAATGTCCCCTCTGAGGGCATGCCCTTAACAGTCTAATTGTCTTCAATTAAGACCACCTCTTAAAGGTTCTACCATTGTCCTGCAATGCCACACAGCTCAGAAACCATGTCTTTAGTGGGTATCCTGCAGGGGACATTTAAGATCCCAGTCCATAGGGGTTGAGGCTATGACTTGTCTGGTTAAGTGTTTTGTAAGCATAAAAACATAAATCCCATCTCTAGAACCCCCATTAAAAGATAAAGGTAAGGCATGGTACACTGGGCCACAGACAGATTCCTGGTGTTCACAGACAGGCTAGGCACCCTGGAGAGTTCCAAGCCGGTAAATGAACATGCCTCAAAAACATGGTGGACAGTGCTGGAGAAGGAACACTACTGGCTTTGTCCTCTGACTGCCACAGGGACATTCACACACTCGTGCACTTGCACACACACAAACATGACTGTCTTAGGATTTTACAGCTGTGAACAGACACCATGACCAAGGCAACTCTTATAAGGACAACATTTAATTGGGGCTGGCTTACGGGTTCAGAGGTTCAGTCCATTATTATCAAGGCAGGAGCATGGCAGCATCCAGGCAGACATAGTGTAGGAGGAGCTTGAGATTTTTACATCTTCATCTGAAGGCAGCTAGGAGAAGACAGGCTTCCAGGCATCTAGATTGAGGGTCTTAAAGCCCATGCCCACAATGACACACCTACTCCAAAAAGGCCACACCTTCTAAGAGTGCCACTCCTTGGGCCAAGCATATACAAACTATCACAATAACCATACAAAAATACCTAAATAAACAAATAAAATCCTAACCATAACAGCATCTCATTGGCTAGCACGGTATGGCCACCTTCAGTTGCTGAATGAGTATCACGGGACTCACTGGAAAAGGTTTTTTTCTCCTTGTCTCCACAGATTCCTTCACACCTGCTTATGTCTATGAACCCTACCTTTCCCTGTTGGGTGTCTAGTGAACATCTGCCTTGTAGCCAGATGTTCTCAGTGTCAAGAATAGCAGATATGCAAACATTTTTCAAGAAAAGGTCACAATGTTACTAGAGTTGTTCAGACTCTGTTCGCCCCCTCCTTTCCTTAGGTTTTAGATCCTTCAAGAAAACTGTGTTCCTGGCTTTGTCAATAATGTATCGATGCTGGTTCTATGTAATAGTAGCTATCAGTTAAGTCTTATTATCCTTATGACAAGCTAGACACTTGGCTTAGAATGGCAGGCTCTGTGTTGCTGTTCATGAATTGAGTAGGTTTAGTTTTACCAGTGGTTAAGTTACTTGTCCAAGGTCACACAGCTACCAAGTAGCTAAGTGAAAGTCAAAATTAGTGTTGAGTCTACGTCTTCATTCTTTAAAGGCACTGTGGTGTTGTGTTTTCCTATTTTGTTTCTATGCAGAGCCCGGCTGGCCTCAAAGTGATCCTCCTGCCTTTGCTTCCTGGGTGCTAGGATTCTATGTATAAGCCACCAGGTCCAGCAGTTTCACCCCCCAACAAATAGACCTTGGAACAATAAACAGACCAAGATGGCTTCTCTGTAGTTCACCAAGTGCTTAGCAAGCAGAGGCAACATAGAGATTTCTTAGTGTATAATCCTTTAATGAATGAATGGGAGGGATGAAGAAGGAGAGAGCAAATGAAGGGAGGGTGGGATAGAGGGAGGGAAGGAGGGAGGGAGGAAGGAAGGAAGGAAGGAGAAAAGCAAAGAAGAGGGAAAAAATCAAGAAAGGGATGAAGGAGGTGGAGATCTTACCTCAGAAAGGAAGTGTCACAGCTTGCTAGTGTAGTTCTTGAAGGCGGGCAAATGCTTACCTCCTAAGTAGGGTGTCTGCCAAGCCCTTGGCTGCTCTAACCACTCACCAGCCCGTCCCCTGTCTACCAGTCTGTGCCTCAACAGGTCTCATTACTGCTGAAGAGGCTCTTCAGTCTACCACATCTGAATAGACTACAATTAAACACGCAGATGTATTCCTCCTCACTTGGGTGCTGCAAAGGAAATATTTTTGAAAAACATGAAAACTCAGTATCACAGCTCAAAGATGCTGGAGGGAGGAAGAAAGGCCTACAAAGGAAGAGCGGGGGAGAATTCTTAAAGGTCACTCTCTGATTTCGCGTGTGACTTTCCAAAGCAATGTCTTGAGATTAAAAAATAAACTGTGAATATACCAATTACAGTGAGCCTCTGTCCTGCGCAGCTGAAGAATAGTTTACAATGGGATCAACAACAGGCGACCAGGCCTGAACACACAGGCCTTTTCTGCAGGCTGGCCTGTGTACCCAAGGCCAATTTGTTTTCCACTATTGCTCAGTCTTTATCAAAAGGACAATCTACTATCTTGTGCTGTTCTTCTCTGTGCTTGAGCCTTAGATGTTGTCCTATATATTGACATAAAGCTTGGTGTAGCCTAGATTTTTCTAATGTGGCATCTCAGTTTTAACAAGGAAGTTAGTTCCCTACTGCCTCAGCGTCTTCAGTCTGTAATCTTGGGGGTCAGATGGTTTTGTTCTATGTTCACTGCTTTGTCGATGAGTATGCATATGTTTCCTGTGTACTTGTGTGAATGCATGTGCGCATGACCATACGTTCCCTGGTGACTCCTGGGTTGGCAACCTTGGTCCTGGAGATCATGTGTAAGTGCCTAATTGCATTTGCTATTTAGTAATTAACCACTTGCAGGTGCAACTGGTTGTGAGCACGGTTCTGCATGTGTGACTAATTGCAGGTGTAAAGTAGTTGCCTCTTCACTTCCCTTCATTGCTCGGTGGGGCTCAATGCTAATTCTCCTGCCACCATCTGCGCTTAGTCTCATCAGCTGCCCAGAATGGCTCTCGGAGAGCATCCGTGAGGGTGCGGGGCAGAGGTATACTCTTTCAGAGCATAAGGGGAAATGGAGGTGAAGGGGAAAAGGGTTATATTCAGAGAGACTGCAGGAAGTCAGAAGCTTAGCTGGAGAGGTTCTTCCCCACCAGGCTGCCTCATATGACAGAGCACAAGCTAGGTCTTTGAGTTCCCATCAGGGCCTGACATCTCCTCACTATTTCAGTAGTGACCCCAAATCTTATAGACAAAGGTTCTTGATGGGTACCATTCAGGAAGTTTGGGTTTCTTCTGCAGTATTGTCATCTCACAGGTGAGACAGCCACCCCCACCATGCAAGCTCCATAACTTTGATTTCAGCAGTTTATCTGTGAAGTATCTCTGTGTATGAAAGGGGGTACAGAACTCACCTCTCTCCTGAAATCCCTTGGTTTCCCAGAGGGCTTGACAGATGTGACTTCAGTTGGGGACTTGCCTGGAGAAGATCAAACAAATGCCATGTCTTGCAAGTGATCAGAGTGACACTTGGGTGACATAGAGAGTCTTTCCTGTCATACCCATGGCACAGAAATTACCAAGCAATCCAAAGGTTGGAAAAGGAGCAAGGGGGTGGGTGTCTTTTGACTCTTACCTTTACTTTCCACACACAAGTCTTTTTTTCCCATATGAGTGTCTGGTAAAGGCCTGTGAGCACCCTGAGGTGACCGTCTTCTGCATGCGTATATTCTTCTAGGTGGCTAGTGGTCCCCAGAGGTGATCTCCCTTCTAGCCTGGTTCTCCTTTCCTCCTACGAAGCCACAATATCCAGGTAGACAGTGTGAACAGTGACTTTGACAAGTGCTTTCTTGGAGCCTTATCCACAGTTGGTACTTTAACGGGATGGGCCTCAGGGAGGGGAGAATGGGAGGACGAGTGGTTGGACAAGACCCAAAGGAAGAATGAAGGCAGTGTACATACATGGCTGGGGCAGCGTGTGGTGGTATGCAGGCAATGGAGTAGAATATTATACTTTCCAAGAAGCCTCTCCCGAAGAGCTGAGGAACTCAGTACTTCTATGTCCCAGAAAGGGAAGAAACCTCACCTATTCACAGTGCTCTGAGCTCTAGCTTGCAATGGGTCATGCTTACCACACTAAAGATGAGTGTAGATCCAAGCACGGACTTCTGGGAAATGGAGAATGGAGAAGTGGGTAAGGAGCCAAACTTCAAAAGAGAAAGCTTCATATACTGAGTGGGAGGGGCAAGGGACCAGGGAGAAAGATGATGCTGTTGACCACAGAGGAAACATGAGCATGGGGGCTTGGAGGTGAAGAGAGTTGGGATGTGGTCAAGCTAGGTTAGGTCACGCTTGGCCTCATGGCTAGAGGTAATGTGCGTCCTTAGAATGAGCTTAGGTGTCCTCAACAGGGAACAGTGGATAGGCAATGGGAACCACCATGCTGGTGGAACATTTTTGGTCAATTCATTATTACAGGTTTGAATTCCTTGGTTTTAACTCTTGAGCGTCTTCTCTGGGCTTCCTTTGGTGGCTTATCCTACATTATTTGGCTTGGCACCGAGGCCTTTGGTCTGCCCCTTGATGTTTTTTTCTGTTAGCATCAAGGTGAGCTGGCTTTTCTGTCGTATTTCACTACAGATTCACCATAGATCCAATAGTCCTTGCAAACAGAAAGAGGCTGTTGCTGTATTTATTCCATATCTTGCTACTCATGCCTCAGATTTCTTACCCATAACCCCATTCCATAGGCTGTAGCAAGGATAGAGATGAGTAAAACCTCTCATGCATCAGCTGAGACGGAACCAACCCTCACTATTTGAGTGACTATTATATTTTTATTACTTATTATTTATTGAAACAAGTTCATTCTATGTGGTCCATGCTACTCTTGGATCTCCCGTCAGCCTTCCAAGTATGAAGATTGCAGGCATGCCCCACCATATCTGGCTTTGTACTGTTTTTTCCTTGTTTTTATTATACTGAAGTGTATCTCTCCCACAAACTCCTATCTTTTACCCAGGCTGACTTGCTCAGTGTTCAGTGTTTCCTGTAGGGCTTGTATACAAGGACGCCATAATGCTCAGATGAATCAGTGCAAATCAGAACTACTGCCTTGTTCATGACAGCAAATGGCTTTGAGGCCTAGGAAGCCCCTGCTCAGGATCACATGTCTGACTAGCAGAAGGCATGTTAGAGAATGGCCATCAGACACACATTATACTCCCAATAATTTAGGGATAAAATCCATGAGGTCTGCATGTCATTTATTGTCTTAAGGTATAAGTTCAGGGTGAACATATCATGTCGGGGTGTGATAATTCAGAGGCCAGCTTGTCAGCCTTATTCTACACTCACAAGGAGAGACTGTCCTCCAAGCTTAGAAATTTTGAGTGCCGGGAAGGATCTTTCTTGATTATCCCATGGAGCCATTCTTTTGATTTGGAGATCATAAGAGTATATTTAGTAAATTTATCAGCATTGGGTCAGTTCTGTGTTTTATCTCTCATTAGATGATGCCTCTTAAGTCATCCCTGTCAAATGGAATGCAGCCTAAATGAGACTTTTTAAATTGTCCACCCTCTCCAGCAAGCATATGTGGTGTGTGTGTGTGTGTGTGTGTGTGTGTGTGTGTGTGTGTGTGCGCAAGTGAACACACCAGCAATGTGAAGGGGGAGGGTCCCTGGTGTTAGTCTGAAGGCAGACTATTCCACAACAGCCAGTGCACTTGGAGACACCAGCAGAAGTCTAGGAGAGAACTCAAGTGTTCCAAATCCTTTTAGAATTCAGTTAAGCCCACAGGCTCAAATTGGTCTCTAATATCACTGTGATAGTGTAAGTTTCCACTTAAGAATAATAACACATACACACACACACAAACACATACACACACATGCACGCATACAAGAGAGCTACTTTCTATGAAGGAGGCATCATTTCTTAAAGGAAAATCAGTTTAACACCCACAGAGAAAGAAAGAAAGAAAGAAAGGAAGGAAGGAAGGAAGGAAGGAAGGAAGGAAGGAAGGAAAAATACATTCTCAGAACGAAGTCTTTGTGAGAATTGTGTTTAGTCGCTGTGAAGAACCTACCACATTACATTTAACTCTTGTGTACGCATGGCCTTTCACCTCTGGTAAATCTATTTGTGGGACTGGCCTCAGGATGAAAGGCCTTCTCATCCTTTCCCACACACTCATTGTGGTACTTATCCAGGAGAGAGCACTTACCCATGCACTTCCATGCATGAGATTATGGGCACTCACTATTCTCTAGTAGTAGCTTGTCAGGCCTGGGTGAGTTTGATACTAGCAGTAAACACATTTGATTACATTTACTGGACATGCAATAGACAGACACTGTCTTAAGGACACTTTATACATTAAATTATCTAACCATGACAGGTGTCATGGGCTGACTTATGGTTTACCAAAAGTCCTTTGTTGAGGTTCTAACCCCCAAAATAATGATATTTGGAGACAGGGCCTTAAAAGAGATAAAGATTAAATTAGATCAAAAAGGGTCAGACCCTCAGCCAAGGGATTGATATCTTCTTTCAAAGAAGAGACCTCAGAGCTTGCACTCCGAATTCACATAGACAAAATATTATGTGAGGTCAAGCAAGATGTCATCTGTAAGCTGGAGAGTCACCTCTCCAGCAACCAACTCTGCTGTTACCTTGACCTAGGATTATATCCTCCATCACTGTGAGAGGATATAACTGTGGTTGTCTTGTTAAAGCAGCTTGAACAAACTCTCGTTAACTTAACAGGATGTCATCAGCTCTGTTTTGCTAGGAGAGCATCGAATTGCAGAGTTGTAACTAGGTTTTCTAAGGTTGGGTAGATGGCAAAGGTTAGCGGTGTTCCAGAGATCCAGCCAGCTCCTTGACATTTCAAGCCTTGCCCTTCAGTTGGAACTAGCAGCTCCATTTCTCTAAGCCACCGTATATGGCTGTATCTTGTGGGATTCCTGGGGCTGTAGGATGGACAGTGAATGTAGTGTCTTAGGCTGAGAGCTGGGCATGGGCCAGAGGGAAGCTGGAGTGTTGCGAATGAGATCCACTGAACAAATTAATGCATAGTACTGGCCTTGGCATCACTATTTTTGCCATCATCTGTGGTCATGGTCCACTCCTATTTTTTTCAAAGAAGAAAATGAAGACTAATCAAATGAGTAAACATGAACAGAACTAATCTTTGTTCTGCTCTATAAATTGTGCCTTGAAGTGTTAACCACCCTAATAAGAGCATTCTCTGTAAATGATGTGCCATTAGATTGAAGCAGGACCGCCAGTGCCAGAAGATGCCCATTCTTTTTCCTCCTTGTTTATTAAAGCTGGAGTAGCCATGGTGACGCATGATGCAAGTCTTTGGGTACCATATCAATGTGGCTTTTGCTTATATCACTCTCACTGATTTGTGGTATGACAATCCCTCCCAGCAACAGAGTCTTTTTATATGAAATTCTGGTATCCTTGGATTTGTTTCTATATGCTTGGTGAGCTTCTGTTTCAAGACATTCTGGTTTGGAGTCACTGCTATAGGGGATAATTTAGAAATAGAGAAACTGAGGGTGTGGAAGGCAGATGCTTCATAAGCAGACTTGGAGGAAGACCTGGGAGTGCCTTCCATTGTCCTTGCCTGTTGTAGAAATGGGGCTGAGATGTGTGAGTCTGCCATCAAAGTCCAAGAACAGGCTCTTAGACACCCCCTTGCCTCTCCTAAGATATATTAACGATCCTAGCAATTGTATCAGAGTTCCCAATTGTGATGTGTTCCTGGCATCTTGGTAGAAGGGAGCAGAGAGGCATACTGTAGTGTGGATAATGTCACAAAGGCTATAAAGATTTGATTTTAGGACAAGATGAATTTGTGTGGCCATTGACTACACAGAGGAAAAAAATTATAAATAGCTATTGAACTCATTGAGAGGGAGATTCTGAAAACACATTAGCAAAGAGAGACTAGCAGATGGAAATTACTAACATGGAGATCATAATTATTATATTAATATATTCAAAATGCTATTGATGCTCTTCATATGTGTGACATTCCTATTTCAGAATAATGACTTTTGTTTTTTTAAAAATTAGACACTTTTATCAACATTTCAGAAATGGAAATATGTGTGTATATAATACTTGTAAAATGGGAGAGTGTAAAAAAAAGATACAAGATAATGAGGAAACTCAGTGTTAAGTTTAAGTCATCATCAATTTACGTATTTATCTATAATCTATTAGTCTTCATTATAGTTAGAAAATAGAAGTCATAAAGAACTTTAGAATGTGATTTTTTCTGCATATGTGTGTATGCATGTGTATGCATGTTTGTGTGTGTGTGTATACATGCATACTGTAGGGATTTTTAAAAAAATTTTGCAATGGTACCCTCCCAGATAGCCCAGATTATGAGACTCATCATCCCCCTGTCTGCCCGTGTCTACCGCCTAAGCGCTGGGAATTCAAGTGCGTACTCCCAACATACCAACTACAAATAAGAACGTGCTGAGCCTACTATTTTACAGTAGCTTCCCCCTCCTCCCTGCCCTCTCCTGCCCTCCCCCTCTTTCCTTCTCTCCTCTCCTTCTTTCTCTCCCTGCCTCCCCAAGGTCTCTCTAAGTAGTTCAAGCTGGCTTTGAACTTCAGCTCCTTCTTTCTTCATACTCAGCCAGCTGGGATTACATGCCTGTATCACATGCTGGACCTAAGCTTCATATTTCAGTAATATCAATGAAATCCTAGTTAGCGAAGATGAGGACAGTGTATCTGGTTCTCTGCTTCCCCTTCCTAGTCCTTGCTAATTTAAAGAAAAAAAAAAAGTATATTTGTCTTGCAGTTTCTACCAACTTTGGTGTGTTTACTTACTTTGGTGTATTTACTTTTATTCCTGTATTTAAAACAATGTGATTACTCTCATAGTTTTACCATATTTTCTCTATATTCATTATGTTCATTAATTTGACTTTCTCTTAGTTGACTAAATTTCATTCCTAACTAATCCCCCTCATCCCCACCTAAAATAGCTAAATAAACAAGAACCCTCAAAAACACTTGGTTACCTGAGGTCCTGCATTCATTCATTCTTCCCAGGAGGACCTGCCTGGGAACATGGCTAAAGGGGGGGACCCAAGACTAGCCTGTGCGTTCCCAGAACGGTGACTCTTGTCCTCTTTGCTAGATGTACAATTCATTATAATTAAAGTTTACTTGTTGACCAGGCTTTGCCTTGGACCCCGATTCTTCCCATCTTTCTTATTTCATTGCACATATTTATTTTCTAACTTGTTTATTAATTTATCCATGTATGTATGTATATATGTTTTGTATTTGTGGTTGTGTGTGTGTGAGGTCAGAGGTGACATAGACATCAGACATCCTCAATTGTTCTCCACCTTAGGTTTTTGAAACAGGGTGCTGCTTCACTGGCATTCCCCAATTTGGGTATCAAGTCCTGAAGGATGCTCTTGTTTCCTCCTCCTACCCAGTGCTGGGATCATAGGAACATGTGTCACCTGTGTCCCCAGGCCTGGTTTCCCATGAGGGTGCTGGGGATCTGACTTCATACTTGTGTGGAAAGAACTTTAGTGAGCTGGGTCCCTGACGACCCCTCTTCCCTCAGCTTGCTGGGCTGTTCCCTCAGCTTGCTGGGCTGTTCCCTCAGCTTGCTGGGCTGTTCCCTCAGCTTGCTGGGCTGTTTGTTCCCTCAGCTTGCTGGGCTGTTCCCTCAGCTTGCTGGGCTGTTTGTTCTCTCAGCTTGCTGGGCTGTTCCCTCAGCTTGCTGGGCTGTTTGTTCCCTCAGCTTGCTCGAGCAGGGCCTCTCCTCAAGGGACAGCAGTTGGCCTCTACACATTTTTCCTTTACTCGTGACTCACTTTTCACTTATTTCCTCTATGTCAGTAATTCAATTCTATAGTCATTTCTACCTTATTAGTTTTATAATATTGTCCGTTTGATCTATAATTTGTTTCCTTAACTCTGAAATCTCTCTTTTAAATTTTATTCAGTTGTTTTATTGTCTAGTTTTTGAGCTTTTGTACTATTGCATTTTGAAAATAAGCCCTTATGGATAATTTTTTTTCTATTTTGGGTGCTATGTTTTTTCTAGCCCATGGTCTTTTTCTGTCTCTCTCATGCTACATTTTCATATCTCTCTCTGACTTTCATACACCCGGTAAGGAGCTGGCCTCACTGCCCTGGCAGTTGTTCCTCTGCTGTGCATACTTAACAAGGCCAGTACTGCACAGACTCCTGTGGGCTTTGCTGTAGAGCAGGTCCCTTCTCTTCAGCGGTCTGCTCAGGTTACCCAGGGCTCAGGTGTCTTCACACCTCAACCATAGCATCATTTTCCTGGGCACACACTTTTCTCTACCTGGGAAGGGGGTCCAGGAGGCTAAACTGGTATGCACAGTCTTTGATACTAATGGGCTTCTCTCCCTGACCCCTCCCATCTATATGCCTGTCTGTGTGCACGTGCTTGCATGTCTGTCTACCTACCTGCATGTCTGTCTGTCTGTCTCCATCCTTTGGAAGTTTCAGAATGCTCCCTACCAGAGCTGGGCCTTCTATAGTTTGGGATGGGTTGGGATAAAGCCTTTGTATTCCGGAGGCCTACAGTTTATACTTCCTTCAGCTTGCAGATGAGAGGGTCCTCAGGTAACTTTCAGGACCTTGACTCATCTGTTCTGCTAGGGGCCCTCAGACCTGAATGGTCCCCCCTCCAGCCCTCTTCCTCCTGCTGGGCTCCCTTGCTGCCCACTGACTTTGTGATCCTTGCCTGCCTCAGTCCTTCCGTCAACTGGAGGCCTTTCTGGTATTGATCTCTCTGCCTAGGTCCTTCCTCCTTTCTTTCCTTCCTTCCCTAAGGCAGATAGATCTTGGCTCAAATGCCAAGTCCCTGGGGAGTGCCACTGACCTCTCCAGTGTGGGCCAGGCCCTGAATTTGTTATTTGCTATGCACTGCTCTGCTCCAGACCAGGCCCTTTCCCCTGCTTTTGAGGACTTGGCACAGGTAGCACATTAACAAGCCTTCTATTTCCAGGGCAGGTTGTTTCGGTGATCTTCTTTCTCTGACTCAGCTTCCACCTTTTCCAGCTGCATTTTAGAAACTTTAATCTCAGGTCACCTGTGAGGACAAACAGGATTTCCCATTTTATTTCTTTAAAGGTCACTCTGTAAATGAGTTCGATGTTGAAATCTAAAAAGTGGCCTAGGACCATAGAAGTGATGCTATACGGCCCCAGGGACATTATTCAAACATGGAAGGAAGGTGCTCATGGCTGCTGTGGATGAATGTGAGGCTGGAATCTGCTTCAGGGCCTGCTTCTTCCAGGATGTCGCATATCAAGCTGTGTACTGTGGAAACTTGGCCATGCCTCTGCGTGCCAGCCGTTCTAGCCATCTCTGGGCAAAGGATGGATGCTGAGCTTCCCCCTGGCTCTAGATCAGTGCTGCCAAGCTTCTATTCAGTGTGGGGAAAGAAAGCTTGTTTGTGCTCTTACTTCATGAGAAAACAGGTTTAAACAAGATGCGATTCCATAGATATTCACAGAGCAACTTGTGCATGCCAGGGGCTGCCCTGAGCATCCAGACATCACAAAAATGATCCCTGTACTCTGGAGGGATCTGTCCTAGGGATTTGCACTCAGGTTCCCTGTCGCTGCTGCTATGGGAGTAGCTTCCTGAGGGAAACTGAGTCAGTATGGTACAGAAGGACAACGTTGTGACGAGGCCTCACCAGTTCACACTCATCTCTAAACCAGCGAGGAGATCTAGGGACAAAACTCAGATTTCTGTTTTTAAATTTGTTCCCCAGAAATGCTGGTTCGCATGACCCAGGCCACACTGGTTTTGCCATGATGGTCCCCGGGCCTGTGATGATGAGGTGTGGCTCTAGTTCTTTCTTCTTTTCCAGTTGTGCTTGGAGTTGACTGGCAGACTCCCTGCTCCTTCCCATGGCCCTAGGCGATTTGGAGTGGGAGGGCTGTCTGATGGGATTGCCCCAGCCATGCAAGAATAATTTCCTCCTAGGTTGAAGAAGTTTCCTCCTCCCCTTGTGCTGAAGCAGCATAGCTCTGGAAACCTTCAGCCTCATTCTGATGCCCAACCATTAAGATGTGGGGAAACAGATCTCTGGTACCTCAGAGGGGACAGCTGAATAGGCAGGCAGCACACTACTGGGGGTGCGGGCTGCGCAGTATCCCTGTGTTGTAAATGCCTGGCACCAGAGAGCCTCCTAAGTCACACAGAGGACAACTTTATGATCCAGAAAGTAAAGAACTGGAACCAGATGAGCTTGCGACAGGGAGCAATTGATCAGGAGTGGGCAAGTGTTCGGCCCAGGAGCTCAGAACTCCATAAACCACCTCAGCTCTATCCTTCCTCAAGGACCCGTTCCCACTGAAGCCCAGGAAACTTAAGGGTTTGGATCTGAGCCTCCTAGGCCTAGAGGAGAGTGGAGTAAAATGTCCCTGCTCCTCCTCTGTTCACAGCCCTCACTACCCTCACTGTGATTCGCCTGTGATTTCGATGTTGTCTTCCCCTGCAGAGTGGCTTTGGTGGCTCACCATATCAGTTACCTATCAGAGTTGCCTGTTTTCTTAGCATGATGCTGTGGGATCCCAGGTTGGATTCACACACCTCTCACTCACTTTCTGACTCTATACTTCAGCCAGGTTAAAGTCCTGATATTCTAGGACCATAATGGCATCCTTGCCTCTGGCTCCTTTGTAAGCTTCTTGATTCCTCTTGCCTTGAAGCCTCTTCCTGGTTGGAGTGGAAAGACTTGCTTTTTATCCTGTTAGTCTGAGGGCTGTACTGCAACCTCTGTAAGTCTGAGATAAGAGAGAATGAATGTATACATGATATGATAAATAAATGAAACCTGGGCGGAGTGGAGTCAGATGTTCTTACTCTACCACTTCTCACCCCTGTTGAGGAGGATGCTTCTGGGGCTCCAGCACTCCCATATTGGGGTCTTGGATTGCACCCTGTATCTCCTGCCATTATGCACCTGTTCCTCTAGAAGGAAGCTCTACTTAACCCCTGGAGGGGCAAAAATGCTGACTACACAAAAATGCTGACCACACATCCTCTACACTCCAAATGTGCTCTTAGCCTTATCTCTGTGTGTTTGTTATGTTTTTATGTCCTCCATCATTTTAAAACTTTATGTTGAGTTCCGTTGAGAAGGCATATTGTTCTTCCAGAGGACCTGAGTTCAGATCCCAGAACCCACACAGGGTAGCTTGCAACTATTTGCAACTCCAGTGATTCCAGACCTACTTGCATAACTGAAATACAATAAAATAGCTTTGTAGAGAAATAATACAGACTCATGTACTCATCATCTGGTTTGTATCAGTGGTAACATCTTGCATAATTTAGGTGTAATTTCACATATGGTAATGATGACATTGATGAAATTGATTGTCTATCATTTGATATCACCAGCTTTTGGTGTGTGTGTGTGTGTGTGTGTGTGTGTGTGTGTGTGTGTGTGTGAGAGAGAGAGAGAGAGAGAGAGAGTCACTTCCTGTGTGTGTTCATGTGTGGGTGTGTGTTTATATACATACATGTATGCATGGATGTAGAGATCAGAGATCTGCCTTGGGTCTTGCTCCCTGAAGCTGCTCATCTTGTTTTGTGAGACAGGATCTCCTACTGGAATGGGTTCTATGATCAGGCTAGTCCAGCTGGCTAGTGAGCCTCTGCAGTGCTGGAATCAAGTATGTACCACCATACCTGGCTCACTCTTTTCTTTTCTTTTCTTTTCTTTTCTTTTCTTTTCTTTTCTTTTCTTTTCTTTTCTTTTCTTTTCTTTTCTTTTCTTCTCTTCTCTTCTCTTCTCTTCTCTTCTCTTCTCTTCTCTTCTCTTCTCTTCTCTTCTCTTTCTCCTCTCCTCTCCTCTCCTCTCCTCCCCTCCCCTCCCCTCCCCTCCTCTCCTTTCCTTTCCTTTCCTCTGTGAGTTTTGGGAATCAGTTCCTCATACTTGTGCAATGCATACTCTGCACAGACTACACCATTTTCTCAGCCCTGGATTTGTCAGCTCTGTGGCACTGCGTGTCCACCACAGACCAGAACCTTAAGCACCCCCCAGTGATGCTGTTTATATGGCTGTTCCAAATTCTATTCTTCTCTCTCCCCATAGCCCAGCAACCAGTTATTTGCCCATCTCTAGAACTGTGTCCTTTCAAGGTGCTCTATGAATGGAATCACATAGAGTGTGACTTTTAGGGATTGACTTCTTCCTTTTGTTTCACACAATATTATTCCCCAATGACTCACATAAAGGAATGGGTATATTATGCTGTGTGCATTAATAGTTTTTCCTTTTTATTGCTCAGTAGTATTCCATTATGCGGATGTACTAAAGCTTGTTTAACCATTCAGTCAACTTTTAAGGACCTTTTAAGGGCATTTGACTTATTTATAGTTTGGGAGAAGTTATAAATAAAGTATTGTGGACATTTATGTGCACATTCTTTCACTTTCGATATATAACCAATAAGCCACGGAGAACAATGTCCAATATCATCAGTCACTAGGAAAATGCTGATGGAGAGCAAAATGAGGGATCAGGTCCCACTGCTGAGAATGGGACATAGAAGAGAATAATGAGAAACACTAATGGGGGATGCAAAGAAACGGGGTGCTGGTGGGGACAAAAGACAGCAGGGCAGCCACTCTGCGGCAGGGCGCCATAGCGGCTCACACAGCTGACCTGCTTCTCCTGTGACTCACCAATTGCATTACTGAGCATTTTAATTATACTTTAAAAGTTTAACCATGAGCTAGGGAGATGGTTCCGTGGGTAAGGGTGCTTGTCATGAAGCCAGACAACATAAGTGTAATCCCTGTGACCCACAAGATGGATAGAAAGAAATGGCTCTCAAGAGTTGTAGATCAAGAATAGACAAATGGGACCTCATGAAATTGCAAAGCTTCTGTAAGGCAAAGGACACTGTCAATAGGACAAAACGGCAACCAACAGATTGGGAAAAGATCTTAACCAATCCTATGTCCAATAGAGGGCTAATATCCAAT
>CM052706.1:20068147-20136629 GCA_028551405.1 Uromys caudimaculatus
AAAAGGGGAAACATCGGAAATGTAAATAAAGTATCAAAAATAAAAAGAAAAAAAAAAAAGAGTTGTCAACATGCATACACACACACACACACACACACACACGCACACACACACACACACACACACACACACACACACACACATGAATTTCTGCCTCAGTTGGCATGTGTGTCTCTTTATCAGAAACGGTACCATATGTTTGGTGCATTTCTAAACCACCTGCTGCCTCTCCCCCACACACTGCTGACTGGTGCCAACCAGTCATGTACACCGCTTCAATTTTCATTTCTTGTTATAAATCATACCTAGTGAGGTCTCTGCTCATGTATTTTTAGTAATTTAGTGGATGATCTTCTCAAGATAAATTCAAGAGGTTTGATTTGGGGATTAAAATTTCCTCCATTTTAAAGGCTTTTGAGAAAATGTGATGACATGCCATTCAGCAGTGATCTGTTGTTGTCCTGTATCCCAGACACTGTGAGAATGGCAGGCTGCTGTTCCCAACTGCAGTCATTGCAATTGTTCTTAGTCTAACAGTTCCTTAGTTTCTAATAATAGTTTCTAATTTCTTAGTCTAATAATTGAAAATGCTAGATCATATTATTCATTTAAAGTGCTATGAACATGTATCAGCATGTATGTGCTTTCATATTCATGTCCATGCCTCTCTGTGGAGGGCAGAGGCCAACCTCAGGTGTCCTTCCTCAGGTGTCGTCTACCTTGATTTTGGAGACTTGGTCTATCATTGGTCAGGAACTCACCAGACTGTCTAAGCTGGCTGGCTTGCAAGCTCCAGGGATCCACCCGTCTCTGCCTCTCCCCAGAGCTGCTGTTTCAAGCTTGCGTAGCCACATCCAGCATTGAAACACAGATTCTGGGGACTGAGCTCAGGCCCTCATACTTGCAGGAGCAGCATTTACCAACCAAACCGTCTTCCCATCCCCCAGTCACTATTATTTAAAAATTCTAAACTATATATATCATTTTATTTTATGTGTGTGGGTGTGTGCATGTGGTGTGGGGGAGTGTGTACTTCCATTGTGGACTGTGGGCATCTTTTCTTTTACTACCCTATGACTCCTGGGGGTCAAACTCAGGTCATTAGGCTTGTTGGCAAGCACTTGCAAGCACCAGGCTATCTCATCCACCTTGAAACTTAGGCAAGTAGGATTAAAAAGTTTTCATGGGTTTCTTCTATTGTGAATGACTGTCATATAAACAAATATATTGTTACATTCTTATATGCATGCTATTTATGTATTTTTCTAATTGACTGCAGTGTTTTATACTACCATTTTATTGATTTAAGTTTTTCTAATTTGAAGCTTGTAGAGTAGCAGTTGACATTGCTGTGTATTCTAATCCTCTGTTTCATCTTGTGTGCTTTTTTTTTTTTTTTTTTTTGCCTTATGTCCCTTCTTTCGAGGTTCTTAACTTTCTTAAGTTACCTAAACATTTAGCCCAGCGTCTGTCATTCATTGCACGATCTTTCTCAGTCGGGACTTTCTTGGGCATTCAGTACAAAATAGGCTTCCACTTATTTTTTCAGGAGCTAAGTTGTGTCTCTGCCTCCTTCCCTAGCAGTGCTTTCTCACATCCCCCCGGGGAGGCCCTGCCTTCATTACTGCCATTGCTTCATCAGCTGTCGGATGACTCTGTCCCGGAGACATCTGAAGGCACCTTATCTCATGTCCAAATACATTCATTCATTCATTCATTCATTCATTCATTCTCTCTCTCTCTCTCTCTCCCTCTCTCTCTCCATCTCCTCTCCCTTTCTGACATCATTGTTCTTATTTTCCAGTGTATGTCTTGTCTTGGCTCTCCCTTGCTGGCTGCCTGGTGAGCCCATCTGTCTGTGCACCAAGTCTTTATCTTCAGCTTCATAGTGTTTTATTACACTCTCTCTTCCGTTTCTCTTCTGCTTGATTTGTGGCTGGAATTTTAGGAGCTGTCATTATCTCTGTGTGGCTTTATATCCATCCTCTTATTTCCAGATCTCCCACCTTCTGCCCCAGAGCCGACTTGTGGCTCTGAACTCCGGGCGGCGGCTCTTTCCTGTGGGAGAAGTGGCTTTGTCTCTGTGTTCACCATCCCTTGCCTAGCAAGCCATCCATTTTGAATCTGTCTTCCCTCTCATCTCAGCCTGTTGATCTTCCTTTCTTCTTATTCCTTTGCTCCTCTGACTCAGAGGCTGTGATGGTTCGGTACACTTCTAAAACAGTAAACAGCTTGTTGATTTTTTCCCATCTCAATTCTACAGTATCTTATTTGTAGCGATGACCCCATTCCTGTTATGGTCGGCATCTTCCCTTTTGCTCTGAGCAGGATGGGCTTTGCTGAGACTCACCGAGGTGAGCAGCTTGCCCTGGGACTCTATTTCTGCCCACTCGGAGAGCGCTTTAATTCTGTCACTGTTCTTTTGAATCAGCCGGGGAGATGGATGTGTTCAGGTGCCGGGCCAATTTCTCATATCTGGATGGTTTTTCACTTGATGTATCTCTGTTCTTCTCAGGTCACATACTCCTCTGACCTACAGCATCTGCTTCTTCAGTTTCTCTAGCTCAATGCCAGGTGTGAAGAATACAGCTGCTGGCTGAATCCACTTCCTGAGTGCTGGTCTCTGTATCCCCACACTGATGGTCCCTGGAGACTAGAGGTTCTCAGAACGCCTCATTCCCCTCCCACCCTCCCACCACGAGGCACTGTGCTTGGTCTGGACATTTTCTGGGTGGGCATGTAAGGATAACGGTAGCAGGGATGCTTTCTGGACTTGCCACATGGCCACGTTCCCCCTTAGTAGGAGCCCTAGGTCTCCAGGGCTGGGTGTGGTGATGCATGGACATTTGTTCTCCTTTTCAATATGTTTTTGTTGTTGTCATAGAAACATAGGGGTGTATGTGTCTTACCGCCTGGCAGTTTCTCAACCCATCTCTGATGCGACAGTCATCTTGTCCCATCCTGTCACTAGGTAAGTTGTCAGTATTGGTTTAAGAGGGGATGGTTGTGAATGTTTAACATTTTTCTGATATAGTGAGTACTTTGGGTATTGTGATCCCTGTTTTTGGGTCCACATTTTCTTCATATATTGTATTGAATCCTGCCTCTCTCTCTCTCTCTCTCTCTCTCTCTCTCTCTCTCTCTCTCTCTGTCTCTCTCCCTCATTCCCCATTTACCTTTGAGCTTTTGGAAAAAACTATTATTAACTACTGCACCAACAGCATCTAACACAGTATTAGAATCATGGTGCTTAACTGACATTTCTTTTAAAACTTTGAATTGATATGTTTCTATAAAAAGGGCAAGGGGAGGGGGAAGGGAGGGGAGAGTAGTAGATAGATAGATGGATGGATAGATAGATAGATAGATAGATAGATAGATAGATAGAGATAGATAGATAGATAGATAGATAGATAGATAGATCGATAGAGCCTCCTGGGCTCTGAGGGACTTGGCAGTGACAGAAGAAGGAAGTGGAGGGAGATGAAGGGCAGGAGAGCAGAGCAGGAAATTTGAGGCAGATAAAGCTGGTGGATGAAGTAGGTTGGCCCGACAATGTGAGATGTGGCCATGGAGGGTAAAGAGTCAAGTGCATCTGATGCCAGATTCATCTCTGGTGACCCGTAGTTTTAGAAGCACAGCTGAGAAAATTCCCTCTCGAGTTAGCAGGCTGAGCGGGTGAAGAAGGGCAAACAGGTAGGTGTGGATTCAAGAAGAAAGGAAGAGAGAGGTGGATGAGAGTCAATCAGATGCTGGAAGAGAAGCAGCACTCTGGGGAGGGGGAGGGGAAGCAGTGTCCTGGAAGCAGCATGCTGGGGGAGGGAGCAGGGGGCAGCATCGAGGGGGCAGCAGGAAGGGGGGTGCTTGGGAGGCTTTCGTAGGTTTATTTGTTTGTTGTTATTGTTTTGGTTGCTCTCTTGCTAGTGTTAAAAGGGAAGGTTTAGTCAACTCTGTGTTCCAAGGAAGGGGAGGCATTACTGCAAGAACAACTGATCAGAAGGAAGGTCTATCTGAAATGGAGGATGGGTCTGGCCAGCACAGGATGAAGTCAGATACACTGAAAGAAGGGGCAGTCTCCAGGCCCCAGGTTACCACTGATTGTGACCAGCCATGTTGCTGGGCAAAGAAAGTTCAGGGCCCTTTTGGGTTGGGAGAAAGCTGGCTTGGAATGAAGTATCTAGTGGGGACAAAGCACTCTCTGGGATCATGGGGCTTAGTTGAAGTGGAAGAGCCCGATGCAGGTAAGAGAATGGCAAAACCTGGGCCCAGCTCTGAAGGAGGTAAGGGAAGGATGAAGGATGAAGCCTAGGGTATCCGAAGTTTCTCCACATGGCATTGGGCAGCTCCTTCAAAGCACTTTTGCTTTAGGCAGCCTGCAGCCTGCTCAGACAGTGAGTGCCTTCTGAGAGGGCTAGGGGAAGTGGCCTTGAGCTGGGAAGATGGCTCAGCAGATACGAGCTTCCTGTACAAACATAAAGCCTGGACCGGAATGCCAAGAGCCCATGTAAAAAACGCTAAGTGTGGTCAATGCATATATGACCTAAATGCTGGGGGAGAGGGCATAGTGGGAACAGGAGGATGACTGCTGCTTGGTGGCCACCAACCTTGCTCCAGGTTCAGTAAGAGACCCTGTCTCAAGGGAACAAGAAGGTGAGTGATAGAACAGGATACTTGACAATCTTCTGTGGCCTCAGGGCATATGAGTACCTACTTACACACAGACACACACACCCACACACACCCACAGAGTCACACACACACAGAGACACAAAGACATGCACACAGATACACACACACAGACACACACAGGCACACACAGACACACACATACATACATGCACCCATACAGACACACAGACACAGAGACACACAGACACACAGACACACACACACACAGAGGCATGCACACATGCATGCATGCTCACACACTGAATAAATAAAATACTTTTAAAACATGGCCTTGATTAAGCCCAGAGTGAAGCTCTCCCACAGCCTACAGCCCATTCACACTTCCCTAGCCTTTCTGGTCAGGGATTGCTCCATCCTTCTGTCTCCAGATGTTAAGTACCCAGGCTGCTGATGCTCAGTAAACTATAAAAATTGCCCTTGTCCAGGGTCCCTAAGCCCCAGATAGGTACTCTCCAGAAACTGGGATAGTGCTTTTGAGCCTACACCTACCTCTTACTGAAACTTGGGGATGCACTTGCCCTGGATAGGAGGGCTGCCTGTGAAAGCTCTAGGTCTGAAGCCTCGGCTTATGTTGTGCATCTCATGTTTGAGAACGAAGTGTCACTTAATTAACAAATTCATCGATGAATCTATACCACACCTTTCACCAGTCTCTGGGTTGTCAGATATTGACCCTGTTGAGGTGATGGGATCATCCTGGCAGATGAGAAGTATACCTGCTGATCAATGAGGGAACTCACAAAAAGCCCTTTAAGGAAGAAGTTTTATTCAAGGGGCTACCAGTCCATTAATACGAGAGGCGGAGGGATAGATTCAGTGACCCTTGGAACCCTTCCTGGGCAAGCACTGTCACTGGAAAGCAAGACCTACACATTGCCTTTCCCCTTTCAATATTCTTATTTGCCTTTTCACACAAATAATTAAACCATGCAACATTAATGCGGCGTATTCTAGAACTCAATTCCTGTTACTACTCTCTAGAGTACTTGACCCGTGCCCTGGGGTTGGCATTGTTACAGGAAGCTTTTGATGAGAATAATGCTGGATACTGTGCATTTGTGGGAGCCAGCCCTCCTTGCATGGCTCGGTGTATGCACATCAATTATCCAGATTCGGTATAATTTGTCTCTTTAAAATCACACCTTCTATTTCACCCCCAGAAGATAAATGGATCCTGACTCAGTCCCAATTCCATTGATTTTTTTTTTTTTTTGGTGGTCCTATGGTGAAGCTATTATCAATACTAATCCCCAACCCTGCTAGGAAGCAGAAAGGCCTTGGAATATAGAGCGACTATTTCAGCAGCTCACACCTTCCTTCTCTCCCCTCTGGCTTTTATTGCTTCTCCCCTCGTCGGCTCATTTTCACGTTTGAATCGGTTATCATCCTGTGATGTCTTTCCACTTGACTCCCAGCAGACACCTTTTGGGCGTATCCAGCCTGGAAGAGGCCAGCAGAGGCTGCTCCTGAGGTAGAGTGTTGACCTCCATCAAGGCAGGATGTGTTCCTGCACGTGGCTTTGGATGTGTGTGCTTTCACGTGCAGGTACATGTATTGTGCACGTGAGTGTAGAGGCCAGAGGTCAACCTCTGCTGTTAATTCCGAGGAGCTGTCCACTTTGTATTTATTTCTTTACTTACTTATTGAGACGGGGTTTCTCAGTAGGACCGGTGGCTCTCTACCTCCCCATCACCAGGATTAAGTACACACTACCATACAAAGATTTTTTTAACATGGGTGCTGGTGTTTGAACTAAGGACTTCATGCTCATGTGACAAGTACTTCACCAAGTATTTCCCCAGACTCTACATTCAGGATCTTGAGAGATCACATGCCAGTGCAAAGTATTTATTAACTTTAAAAGGGCAGATTGTTCAATTCATTTGAGTCTTTTCATCAGTACAAAAAGCATATAGCAAAGCATCCACCACTGCTGAACCTACACCCCTGTGAGCTCCCAGGGAACCACACTCACTGGCTCTTGTGGAGCCTTCCCCAGACAGTGTGTGCATCAGACCGCACACATGCTGCATTGGCCACTACCTCTCCTCTTCATCTTACTCCTCTCAGGATTCTATGATTTATAAACGACCCTAGTCAAGACTCCAAACGCAGCTTATTCTAAAGGGAGACACGCTCTTCTAATGTGTGAACACAGCGACTTATTTATTTAGTTACTGACCAGTGGTTAGTGTGGTTGTTGCTAATCTTTTTACTTTCAAAAGAATTCTGCACACAGGAAATTCAGTGTGACAGCCGCATACATACTACCAAGGGCAAAGAGGAGAGAGACTCGGGGAGCGATTGTTTGTAGAGATGGATTTTCATATTGGCGATGATGAAAATACTTGAGTATAAAGATAATGGTAATAACTGTTCCATGGTGCGAATACACTTCATGCTCTTAATTACACACTTACACGTAGTTAAAATGAGAAATATTGTGTACATTTTACTATCACAAAATGACAATACAAGGCAGGAATATAGTGCTGAAACATAAAGCAAAATGTATGGTGTAGTTCAATAAAACATCCTGCAGGCATGTAGATATATCTGGCATTTTTAGAAATGGGGGTGTGGTATGGGAGAGGGTGCACACTTTATCTTTTGATATAGTCACTGAATTTCCCTCCAAAAACTTGTGCTATATAATGTTGTGATCCCTGAGGATTGAGGGGTGTTTGTATCAGAGTGTGTGTGTGTGTGTGTGTGCGTGTGCGTGTGCGTGTGCGTGTGCGTGTGTGTGTGTGTGTGTGTGTGTGTTCGTGTGGGATATGTGTGTGCACATGTGGGTGTGCAGATCCTGGGAACCATTGGTGGTTTCCCCAGTAGCTTCTCCACCTCACCATTAGGGCTGTGGTTTCTCATCGACCCTGGACCATCTTACTAGGCTGCCCATGAGCTTGAGGGATCTGCCTGCGTCTCTGGGGTTACAGATGGGCTGCAGTGCGCCCAGCTTTTATGTGGGAGCTGGGGACCCTAAACTTAGATTCTCAGGTTTGCACAGCAGGTACTTTACCAAGTGAACTATCTTCCAAGACTCCGATCATTGATGTTTACCATCTTGAAAAGTAAAACAGGATATGTTCATAGGCTCACTCCACAATTCTTTATGTTCTTATGCTGTGCATGTTTGTGCTGAGACTCTACAGACCAGCATTACTTTGGTCTTAAGTCAAGATAGGAACAAATAACGAATCAGTCTACAGGCAAAAGGGAGGCTGGCTGGCTGGGGTTGAAAGGATCTCTGACTCAGTCTCCCTGCTCCCCCCCCCCCCCCACACTACCTTTCACTCCAACTCATCATGGCCATCATAGAATTATAGAACAGTGCTGCTTGAAAGAGGTCTTTGGAGCTCCAGCTGCTGGGCCCTATACATATTTCAGCCTGAGCTAGTGACAGGAGCCCACCGCTTCCTGTTTCCCGCAAAGGGTGTGCTCTATTAATTTACCCTCTTGGTGTATTCTAATCCCTCATTTGAAACATTATGAAGCACCAGAGGAAATGTAGTCCTCTGTCAGCAGTTCTTAGGCCAGTGACTTGCAAAGATAATGCTTAAAATAAATGGTAAGTGGGTCCCTGAACTGATGAGAGAACCTGAGACCTATGAATGCTAATCCCTGACATTCTTATTTCCCAGAAAAGGATCTTTTGGAAGGTTAAGAGCTGGAAGACAGAGCAGTGCTCAGAAATGTCGTCTAGATAGGATTTGGCCTTTGCACTCATGAACTCAAAGCAGCTGTGGGTACTGGACCAGGTGGGGGCCATCAACATTGCATCAAGGCAGGGACTTATGAGGCCACGCCCCCTCTTAAGGAGCTTTTGGTATTTACTGTGTGGTGGGGGTGAAGACTCACTTTCCTGAGTGATGCAGTCATTTGTAAGCTGTTCTTGCTCCTGAAATAACTTCTTACATATTGTTAGGTCTCAAACCCAGGACAAAGGATTAACAGGTTTCTATTTAACATACCAAAGTGGACCTGGTCTCCAGGTTCTCCCAGCATTCTTTGGTCCCTACCTGTTTCAGGGGATGGCTGGTATACCCCACCTCCTGCCCTAAACTTCTCCAGCCCCTCCCCAGCTGCCCTTCCTATATAATCCAGCCATTCTGGTTACCAAGCTCCCTTCATCTACCCTTTACTCTCCTGGTTGCCTGGTCTCCTGCCCTCCCCCTCCCCCATCTGCTCCACCCTGTCCTCACACAGGTCAGCTCAAGATCACGTTCACTCTGGACTCTCCCAGATGTCAGTGCTCTGGCTATGCTCTCCCTTTTATCTACAATAAACCTTTTCCTTCACCGTACCTGGGAGCACTCATGTCTTTCCTTTTTACCAATCACATAAACTCATGCCAACAACCCTAATTCAACTTAATGGCTAACAAACAAAGAAACAAAAGGCAGGAAAACAGGAGGGAGCTTGTGTGGGAGGGGTGGGGTGGAAGGGGGATGTTAGCAGAAGTGGGAGGGGCATGAGGGGGTAAAAAATGATCAAAACTGTCAGATAATAATTATACTTTTTATTTAAAGAACCCAAATTCTTTAAAAGGGATTTTCCTTCTAAATTCAGAGGATGGTGGGCAGGTCCTTCGGGGTCGCAGTCTTTTTCCCACCATGGATTAATTAAAAAGGCTTAGGGTCACCTTCATGCCTCACCCTGCTCCCTGTAGTGGGCTGTAGAGCCAGCACTGCCATCCCACACTGGAAATTTATGCCCGTCCTGTGTAAAGAACATCTTTCCTTGGCCCCAGTCCAGAATTCCAGTCCCCAGAGATCGGTCTGGATATGAACTCTCCCCCTGGCACTTTGATCATTTCTTCCAGCTTTCTGTCATATCCCGATTTGACATACACCCCATTATGTATTTCACTTCCATTTTATGGATTAAAAGTTGATTGGGTCAGGACTAAGGGCAGTGCCAGGTGATGCTATCCCATTTCTCAAGACGACAGGATAGTTATTTAACAGAATTATTAGTAATGGGATGGCTGGGGATTTGGCCAGCCTTCGTATCCATGACAAAATCATCAGGGATTGAGAGATTCTGTTGAGGACGGGGTGAGGGGGGCTGTGGGGTGAGCTCGAGGGCAAAGCAAGGAAGGAGGGGTCAGAATCTGAGTGCCACCTGAGGAGGAACCAGGGGGCAGAGTGGCAGTAGGAATGCCCAGGACAAAGTGTGATCTTGGGTGCAGAATGGAAAGAGGAGAGAAGCTAGATGCATTCAAACAGGTGACTGGATTTGAGAATATTAGCATATGTGTCCTCTGTGTTAGAGACTGCCCACTGTCTCTGCATACCTACAGTATATGCTCATGCAGATGTCACCCATCTCTGGGAGGGAGCCATAGTGCTTGTCCTCAGATGAGAAAAGCAAGGGAAGAGAAGGGTGAAATAATTTTCCGTGAGTTGTACCAGGTTAGGCCCAGGCAGGCTGCCTCCAGATCAGATGTCTTTTCCCAGACTCTCCCAGTGTAGGGATCCAAGCTAGGACCTTGAGGGTGGTAGGCAAGCACTCTGCACTGAGCTACATTCCCAGGCTGGAGTGTGTGCTCTTATCAACTATTCCACTTTGTGGCCTTAGAGAGCTCAGCTCAGCGTCCATCATACGAGGAAGCAGCTTCCAAAGACTCTACTGCTATACACAGCTGGAACATGCTTCAGAAGTGGAGTTGGAAAATGCCAGGGATCCAAGATACTGCAGCTATGTCTCTGGGACCCATAGCCTTTGAGCAATTTCCTCTCAGCAGAGTCGGGAGGTGACTTCCACTACGGAGAGGTTGTTGAAGAATTCACATGGAGAAGTATCTTATGCGGTTCTAAATGAGTGCATAACATTTCCTATAGATGTGGGAAAGGCCAGGAAGCCAGCAGAGGGAGACCTGAGCCAGGAAGGTGCAAGCCCAGTACCTGGCCTAGTGCTCCTCAGTTATTTTATCTGTGAAAGTACAAGTCTGGTTTAAAAGCAGCTTGAGTGAAGATATTTTGCTGGAGAAGTTCACTGTCCCTTGAGATGGGTGTGTCTGGGTTTCTGAATGTTAGGTGCACCCTGTGCCTGTGGCCAATTCCTGGAGAGGTGTAATCATGTGGTATTGGCTTGTCTTTCCCATCTTACTCTGCTGCTGAGTCTCAGAGAGTGGATTGCCTTCTGGAAGAGGACCCACACAGTCATACCCTTCCTCGGCTGAAGAGCTTTGTCTCAGTAGCAGATAGGAGAGGAGGAGCCTGTGGTCCTGAAGCTGCAATTAGTGTCGCCTGGTCCAGAGTCTGATTCAGTTCTTTCCAAATCAACCATGAGCTGCTAAAGAGTACAAGGCACAGAGCCTGGGTGTGCACACACCTTAGCAGCCTTCCCCAGGGGTGAGTCTAGGAAAGAGCAGTTGAAGCCAATGGTGTGCCATGTGGCTCTGAGGGTCCTTTGGTGATATGTTGTGTAGTAAAGGTAATAAAATTTGAGGGCTTTTCTGCATGGGCAGTTTGGGGTAATGAGAGCCTGAAAGGCAGGCCTTGGTTGGCTCTAGGAAATACTGGGGTTTGCCCAGCTAGGGCCACATGTAGTGGAGTTGGCAACCTGTGCTCTGGAGATGTGAGTATTTGCAACTGCAGAGAAACTTCTGATTTCACTTTTAGTATGTGTTGTACACACATGTGTGAGTGTGTATGTGTACATGTGTGTGTATGTATGCATATGTACACCATATGTCTTATATGTACACATGGGGATGCCAGAGGACACCCCTGGGTGGTATCCTCAGGAACACCATCTGCCTTCTTTAAGACAACGTTTCTGGCTGGTCTGAAACTCACTTTTTGTTATGATGGCTTGCTGTCAAGTGCGAGGGATCTGCCTGTCGCAGCCTCCCAAATGCTGGGATTGGAAATGCAAGCCACCATGCTCAGGATTATTCCATGGGTTCTGAGGCTTGAACTCAGGTCACCAAACTTGCATAAGGAGTTCTTTGCAGACTGAGCCTTCCCCTAAGCTGGAGAGAAGCTCCTTATGGGAAGCTGAGGAACGTTGCTAGACTCATCTCCCATTCTGATGGAAAAGTGTTTAGTAATGAGAATGATTACATTGTTTCCAATTTATCCCTTAATTTGGTTTCTCATATCTTTATTTAAATAGTTTTGTTTTTCAGATTTATGGCTATAATCACTATTTAGAGCATTATTTAAATCTGTTATTAGAAATGAACCTTTCTGATTACGCATTTAAGGATTTTTGTGAAAATAATATACGCTATTTGTTTTCTAAAAATTAAGTACTAGACATAAGTAAACACATGCGTGCATGCCCACACACAAAAGGCAAAATTAATTTCAACTCTCTAGAAGAAATCATTTCTACTTGGTCCATAGCTCTCTGATAGAATGATAGCTAAGTACATCAATTCAAACCGTCTTGCAAAAATAGAATTAAACCATATACATTTTAACTTGAGAGCAGTATGTTGAGTTTGATTAGAATTTAATAGACAAGAATTAAAACAATACTGCAAAAATATGCTGAATTTCTGAAATGTCTTCCTTAATTTATGAGACCCTCCCCCACACAAAATAAAAATTTAAAAATCTCACAAATTGTCTTCTTTAATGGGCAGACATGCAACCTCACTCCTATTTTTGAAATTTTGCAGCTTCTTGAGTCCCTCCCCCCAGTCCCCCCTATCTCTTGTTACTGTTTGAGTTTAACAAGGTTAGGCGCTATTACTGGCTTCTGTTCACTGCCTCAATGCTTTTGCTGCTATCTACTTGGTGACCACTGGTGGCCCTTCCTCTGTGCCTTATCTATAGCAGAGAATGGTTCTGCCCAGAGATTAAAGTGTGTGTGTGCTATTTTCTTGAAGTGAGAATTCTAGTACATTGGGTCTGAAGTGGAGCTCAGAGGTCTATGATTCTAGAAGGGCCCCTGTGACGGCCCCTCTGCTCTTTAACGGAGAATTGCTATACTCAGTTAATCAGGTTCCATCTGTTACAGTCCCAGTTAGTTTTTTTTTTTTTTTTTAACCATAATTTATTCATTTTACATTCCAATTACAGCCCTTCCCTCACAGTCCCACCGTCACAGACCACTTCCCCCATAAACCCCTCCCCTTCTCCTTAGAGAAGACCAAGCCTGCCTTGGGTACCAACTTACCCTGGTTACAGCAGGACTAAGCACATCCTCTCCCACTGAGGCCAGACAAGGCAGCCCAGCTAGGGAAAGGGAATCCAAAGGCAAGCAACAGTGTCAGAGACAACACCTATTCCAATTGCTAGGGACCCACATGAAGATCAAGTTGCACATTTGTTACAAATGTGTAGAGGGCCTACATTTAGCCCCCGAATAATCTTTGGTAGGTAGTTCAGTCTCTGTGAACCCCCATGGGCCCAGGTTAGTTGACTCTGTAGGTATTCTTGTGGTGTCCTTGATCTCTATAGCTGACTCTTTCTCTTAGTGTTTGGCTGTGGGTCTCTGCATCTGTTTCCATCAGCTGCTGGGTGAAGCCTCTCAGGAGATGTTTATGCTAGGCTCCCGTCTACACGCATAGCAGAGCATCATTAGTAGTGTCAGGGGTTGGCTCCTTTCTATGGGATGAGTCTCAAGCTGGGCAGTCATTGGTTAGCCATTCCCTCAGTCTCTACTTCATCTTTATTCCTGCATATCTTGTAGGTGGGACACATTTTAGGTTGAAGGTTTTGTGGGTAGGTTGGTGTCTCCCTTTCTCCTCTGGAAGTCTTGCCTGGCTACAGGAGGTGCCCACTGCAGTCTCCATATCCCTAGCTGCTAGAAATCTCAGCTAGGGTCACCCCCATAGACTCCCAGAAATCTCTCTCATCCCAGGTATCAGGCTTGTCCCAGAGATGCACTCCCTACCAATTACTATTCCCTCTCCCAGCCCTTTCCTGGCCCCCATACAACTCCCCAGGTCTCCCCACCCCTGACCCCCACCCCTGTTACCCCATCCCCATTCCCTCTCTTACCCAGTTCCCTCCCTCACCCAGTTCCCTCCCTCCATCCACCTCTGATGTTTATGTCTTTTAATTAATTAATTAATTAATATTTTATTTATTCACTTTACATCCCCGATCGCTGCCTCCCTTCCTGGTCACTCCCTCTCACAATCCTTCCCCCTCCATTTTCCCTCTCCTCCTCAGAGAGGGTGGAGGTTCCCCCTGGGTATCCCTCCCTCTGGCACATCAAGTCTCTGTGGGGCTAGCCGCATCCTCTCCCACTGAAGCCAGACAAGGCAGCCCAGTGAGAAGAACATATCTCATAGTCAAACAACAGTTTTGAGATAGCCCCTGCTCCAGTTGTTCAGGACCCACATGAAGACCAAGCTGCACATCTGCTATATGTGTACAGGCCTAGGTCCAGCCTGTGTATGCTCTTTGTTGGTGGTTCAGTCTCTGAGAGACCCAAGGGTCCAGGATAGTTGACTCTGTTGGTCTTCCTGTGGAGTTCCTCTCCCCTTGAGGGCCCACAATCCTGAAGGGGATTCTGATGACCATATCATTTCTCCTGAGTGAGATTCAAGCAGTTTCCCTTGGGCCCTTGTTACTTAGCTTCTTTGGGTCTGTGAATTGTACCATGGTTATCCTGTACTTTATGGCTAATATCCACTTATAAGTGAGTACTTACCATGTGTGTCTTTGTGAGTCTGGGTTCCCTCACTCAAGATATTTTCTAGTTCCATCTATTTGCCTTCAAATTGCATGATGTCTTTGTTTTTAATAGCTGAGTAGTATTCCATTGTGTAAATAAGTGTGCCACATTTTCTTTATCCATTCTTTGGTTGAGGGACATCTAGGTTGTTTCCAGTTTCTGGCTACTACAGTAAAGCTGCTATGAACATAGTTGAGCAAGTGTTCTTGTGAAACAGTGAACCTGGTTATTTTTCATCAGCTTGGCATAAGCTCAAGTCATCTGGGAGGGGGAATGTTTTTGAGGAAATGTCTGTCAGATTGTCTGTAAGCAAGTTTATAGGACCACTTTCTTGATGAATGATTGATGTGGAGAGCCCATGCCCACCTAGCTGGGTCCAGTTCCACTTCTGAGCAGGTGGTTCTGAATAGCATAAGAAAATGGGCTGAGCAAGCCATGGGAAGCAAGCCAGTAAGAAGCATTCCTCTGTGGCCTCTGCCTTCCCCTCCCCCTCCAGTTTCCAGTCGGACATCCCTGGATGATAGACTATAAACTCTAAGCTGAAGTAAACCCTTAGTCCCCATGATGATTTTGGGTATAGTGTTTATCACAGCAATAGGAAGCAAACTAGGCCAGTCATTCTCAGTTCCTTCCTCTTCACCTTCCCACAGCCTGCTGCACTGAGTCTCTGGCATTTCACTTCTTGGATCCCCTTCCCTATTAGGGCACATAGTGAGGCAGAAACCTGCCTGGGTTCAGCACATACACACATACACACACACACACACACACACACACACACACACACACACACACACACACACACACACGTCACACTAGTGCCTTTGCTCAGGATCAGTGGACATGAGATGGAGCTGGTGTCTCTTCAGGGTACCAAGCACAGGCCATCAGATGTTGCTGTGCGTGGTATGGAGAAAGCTTTGTTTTTATTCTTTTTAAGTCATTTGCCTTTGTACATCTGGATGTACCGGGAGTCTTCCTTTTCCCTGGATGTTTAGTAACTTTTCCAGAATGTGTCTAGAGATGCAGTTTAACTTTTTTATAGGGCATTTTCCAGCCCTAGCATCAAGAAATCCATCTTCCATTTGTCTCTGAAGGCTCTCGTGTGTTTTGGGTGGTCTCTTCTTCCATGTACTGACATATGTGGCTTGTCATACACCCAAGACAGCCTTATGTTGAAGATTCTGTGAGTCTCTCCCACTGGGGGTATTTCTCTGCCTCCTTCACAGCTCTTCTTGAATTTCCTTCAGTTATGAGGGAACTAGGGATAGAAACAGAACTGAGAATTCCTTCTGGCTGTCCCACAGATTGTGTCCTTTCTGCTACACATTCAGTAGGCCACATTCATCTCTACAGAAGCCCAGCCTTGTCCATAGTCTGAGGAGATTTATAAAACATTCACTGATCTCCCACATTTAGCTATATTTTCTGCTATGTGGCTTGTGATGGCTAATTTCTGTTGTCACCTTGATGAGCTCTAAAGTCACTGGGGTCAGGGGTATGGGGAGGGACATGGACCTCTTGGCTCTCTGTGGGGAATTATCTTTATTATGTTAATTGGTATGAGAAGGCTTATTTTGACAGGAGGTGGGAGTAAACCCTGGGATAGGAAATTCTGGTATAAATGGGAAAGTGAGCAGAGGCCAAGCACGCATGTGTTTACTCTTCTCTTTCTGATTGTGGAGTCAATGCGAACGAACAGCTGCTTCAAGCTCCCGCCATTCTTGGTTCCCTGCCATGATGGATTATGCCCCTGAACTGTGAGCTAGAATAAATCCTTTCTCCCTTAAGTTGCATTTGTCAGTGTATTTTACCACAGCATCAGGGAAAGAAATGATGGCAGGTACTGTGGGATGGAAGTGTTTCAAAGTGACCAAAAACCATCCTTCTCAAATAGACTTAGAAGCCATGATGTCAAGATAGACTTGGCACCTGATCACTTGAGAATGAAAGATTTTCCTCAGCAGGTCCTTTCCAATAGTCCTAACCTTTGCTCCATTTATGTTTGGGCCAATTGTGTGTGTGTGTGTGTGTGTGTGTGTGTGTGTGTGTGTGTGTGTGTGTGTGTGATCTTTGTTGGTAAGCTGAATACATGGAGCATGGTCATTGCTCACCTTGCTTCACTTGCAAACAAGAATGATTTCTTCGGTGACATCATCCTTTAAGGAGTATCAAGAGCTTGTGAGAGGTGCAGAGGCTGGTCATAGTGCAGGGTCAGTGTGTGGCCTGTGCTAACAGTGCTTGCCTTAGAGTCGATGGATGACGTTCACATGCTTATTGGGACAGTGTGGAATCAGTGTGCCCACTAGAGGATAGGATGTGAGCAGACTGTGACAGCCCAGCCACTGTGTCTCTACTGCATGCCCAAGAGTCCATATGTCACAGGACAGGGCTGAGAGAGCTGGAGATTTAAACAGACACTCAGAGAAGAGTGTAAGGAGCAGGAAGAATAGTCCAGCCCTGGGATTCTCATCCCAGGGCCAAGGTGTGTTAGGAAAAGCGGCCATCTTTGCCTGGCCATCACCCTCTGCCTCTATGGCCACCGCTCTCCCGAACACTCAGCCACATGGCTCAGATTCATTTAGCTTTGGAAGGGCTCCTATTTTATTTCCAAACATCTTCCTCTTCCTAGAAACTGCCCCCAGCTTCCCTGGTAACCAGGAGCTAAACTTATGTTGGCAGCAGTATTTGTTCTTGGGTGTGGATTTAGCACATTGTAAACACTAGAAGTTAACATTGACTCAGCAGCATATCAGACAGGAGAGTTTACTTCTGCCACCAACTCTGTGTGTGTGTGTGTGTGTGTGTGTGTGTGTGTGTGTGTGTGTTATATATGTGTACCTTGAATGTGCACAAATGTCAGAGGAGAACTTTGGGTGTCCTGTTCTGTCACTTTCCTGCTCTGTCAGCCTTACTCCTTCGAAACAGAGTCTCTCAGTGAACCCGGAGCTAGGCTGGCAGCCAGCAAGACCTAGATATTCTCCCGTATCCGCTCTTCACAGTGCTATGATTACAGGCATTCATATAGTCCTGCCTGGCTTTTTACACAACACTGGGGATTTGAACTCAGGTTCTTGTGCTTTCACAGCATGTTCTCCTACCCACCGAGTTCTCTCCAGCTTGCAATTGTCTACTTTTACTGGTCTGGTGAATGGTCTGGGAGTTGAGGGTGCACTATGTTTCAGAGACAAATGTCCAGTAGGTAGGGAAGAGGATACCTAGAACCAGGGTACCTTTTCTGCTTGAGGATAGAGGTCAGACAGGAGATGGAGGTAGTGTAAAGGAGGGAAGCCCTACCATAGGGAGAATTGGCATGATCTGGAGATCTTCCTCTCTCTCTCTTCTGCAAAGCTAGGGCCTGATCTCTGACTTCATTTCAATCACCTGGAGGCACCTGCTTAACCCTCAACTGTGTGATCTGAGGGAAGGAGTGAGACACTGTGGCACCATGAGCATCATAAGAAGCAGTTGGGTCCAGTGATTATAAATGGGGGGTGGGGGCCTGCAACCAAGCCACTGGGAATGGATAATGTGGTTCACATGACCTTGGTTTATGGCCTAGAGTCTACAGACCAGCCTACCTTGAACTTTGGAGAACTATGAGGCTTCCAGAAAGGGAGTCTTCCTGTTCTGACTTTGCTATAACCAAGGATGCTGACAGTTAGCAGACCTAGATATCCTCCCATATCCACAAGGTTAGTGTTGAACGTTCCTGAGGGAAAAGCTGTTTCTGGTAAGAAAGCCTCACACCCTGGATGGACTGAGGAATGTCCCGGCACACTCCGCAATGACAGCCTGTATAGGGCCCAGATTTCACATAGATATAAATCACCCATTCTTTTATAGGTTATTATAACTATTTCTTCCGGGCTTTGCTTTCTGGTTTTATTTTCTTTCTTTTTATTTAATAGGCCCCAGGAGAGTGGGAATTGCTGGTCACAGTCAATCACCAAGTTTACATCTCTGTCTTCAGGGACCAAAGGACCTGGGCTGCTGCGAGTGTATGTGGGCATGGGTCTGGAGTGTGTTAGGAGTCCCCCTTCCAACCCTACTCCTTTTGTGCATGGTCATCCATGCCTGCCCTTTTGCATTTTGCTTACGGAGCCCAGTGGTTGGTTTGACAGCAGCTCTGGCTTCCATTTTCCATGCTAAACTTGGTGTGGTAGGGTGCCTGCACCACTCTCCTTCATATCGTTAAGCACCTTGGTCACTGGGAGCCCCAAGATCCCCTGGGGCTCACTACTGACCCAGTGACTTTTGACATATACCACAAAAGGCAAGCAGCGGTCATGGGAAGGTGTTGCATACTTCCAAAGTTGTGATATTTCGGCCTGAATGAACTTGAAAATAGCCTGGAGCCTTCATAGTTTATTAGCATATATTGATTTTTTCTAAGAGTCTGGCTTCATAATGACATTTTCATATAAGTATATCATATTCTTTGGCCATACTCACCTCCCCCCTTTGTCCTTTCTTCGCTACCCCTCTCCTCATAAAGAATGATGGCAAAGAGACTGCTGTAGACTGGAGGTGCTTTAGAGAATGATCAAGGAAGAGCTTTCTGAAGAGGCAACACCCGACCTGGTCACTTTGAAATGCTTTCGGCTAAGAGTCCATTTTCAATAAAATGCAGATATGAAGAATAAAAGTGTGAACTCCGGATGTGGAAGTGGGTGGGTTGGGCTCAGACTCTGATGTCTTACAATTAAACAGGCATTTTAGAAAACCCAGCATGGGCTGAGGTTTACTCATGGATCAGGGCATCAGTGGCTTATATGAAGTAATGGGACACATGGTAACACCCACCACTGTTCTGTCTAGTGTGTGCCAAGTGCAATTGGCAATGGATCGGGCTGAAAGGGGACCACGGCCGAGGAAAGCCACCACCTCCCCTGTGGTACCCAGGGCCTGTAAGAAGCAAGATCAAGCCAACAGCAGGTTGCCTTGCTCATGGCCCAAGCTAGCCCAGTCAGACAGATGCACTGTCATGGCTACAGAGGCCCAGACCCCATAGCCTCCCACTTCTTCGGAAGATTGTATTTCTCCTTTTTCAAGATCAAAATATGACTTTCACTGCCCCTCAGCAAAGCCTCTGTGCACTGGTTGGACGCTTCCCTTATAGATACCTGACAGACTCATGCCTTAGGATGCTGGCCAGGAGGATTCGCTTCCTCCAGAGATTCCCATAATGCCTTTCCACTGGCCTTTGCTTCAGCCCCCACTCTCACCCCTAAACAGCATCCTTTCTGTCTCTAAGCATCATCTGGAAATTAACAGGAGAGAAGGAGGCAGAGTTGGCAGCCTCCTTCCTCAGGCAGAATGGGAAAGATTGTTTAAATTTAGGCCTCACTCTCCCAGAATGAAAACAAGTTATTTTTATGCGAGTCAGTATTTGTTATTGAAGTAAATATAAGTACAGGGCACTTCTCCTAATTTATAACCCAGTGTGGGTGCCAGGGGCCTGCGTCATCCTGCCCGCCTGCGCCGGCCAGGCAGCTTCCCGGCTTCCCACCCCTCTGTGCTCATCTGTCTTGGTTGTCTCTCCCAACTTTGTCAAATGTAACGTGAAAGAAAGGGAAATTAAAGGAAAACAAAAGAGATATTTTTTCCAAGTGGCAAAATCAGATTTATCCGAAGGTAATTAAATGTGTAAGAACAAAGGATTACAAATAGTGTGTGTGTGTGTGTGTGTGTGTGTGTGTGTGTGTGTGTGTGTGTGTGTGTGTGTGGTGTATGTGTGTGTGTGTGGTGTGTGTGTGTGTGTGTGTGCGCACACATGTATAGTGAAAGAGAGTAAATCATTATTTCCCAGGCGGCCAGAGCCTTCTGATGGATCTTAAATTCAGGTGCTTATGTGGCAGAGTAGGCAGGAGAACCATAGGGAGCTTTATTTGGCTGGGCTTGTTGGCTCTGTGCTTTCAGCTTAGCACCTGTTTGGGAAGCTCATCACTTGAGTGCTGGAGATAGGGGAACAGGGGAGGCCATTCCCTGACTCGACTGGTAGAATTCCATCATTTTCTGTCTACTCTCTCCTTCCTGCCGAACCCCACCCCCAACCCAACATGGTCTCTGTGGCGTTGGCAAGGCTCCAGCACCTGGATACTTACTAGTCTTTTCTACTTTTTGTCCCATCTATTGGAAGCTGAATACATTAGGGTCAAGGACAGTATCTTCATTGTGACAGTTCCAGATGTTTGCCACAGGGCCTCATCTACTGTGTCAGTTCATTGATGTTTATTAGATGAAGTGGTAGACGAGATTAAAAATGGAGAGATGGAGGGAGGAGCCGAGTAGGTACAGTTATACATCCATATGCATTCAGGTCCTTTACTGGGCTCTGTTACTACCTCTTAATGCCAAGGACGCAGGTACATTTACTTGTGGACCTAAAGCCTAGGCTTTGAGGTGGGTGTCTGGAGAGCCTCAGGCTGAAGAGAGGCCACAGGGAGAAAGAACAGGAATGGAGACCACAGCGGGAGGTCTGTATGCAGGCCAGGTACATTCACAGTGACCTCCCTGCCATGGGCGTCGCCATCACAGCTATTAAGTGGGCTCTGTGTGTCACTTCCCTCCAGCATAAGAGGGTCCCAGATGGGTGTGGCCTCTGGAGACATGAAGTCACACCTAGTTTTTTTCTGCATTGGATTCAAGGCAACTTATAGAAGAAAGAGATTATGGGCTTATAGTTTCAGAGGGTGAGCCCATGACTATCATGGTGGGAAGTATGGCAGCAGATTGGCAGTCTTTAGTCTTCAGGCGTTCCTTGTTAATATAATCACCACATTGTACAAAAAGACCTTCAACTCATCTATGTTACTGGCCTTAGTCATCTCCTGGGCATTAGAAGATGCAGTGTTCAGGCAGCTGTGGACGACTGAGTGAGAATGGCATCCACAGGCTCACACATTAGAATATTTGGTCCCCAGGGTAGAACTTTTTGGGAAGGATTAAGAGGAATGGTTTTGTTGGAGGAGGTGTCCACTTTGAAGTTTCAAAAGCCCATGCTGGGCCCAATCTGTCTCTGTCTCTCTCTATCTCTCTGTCTCTGTGTCTCTGTCTCTGTCTCTCTGTCTCTGTCTCTCTCTGTCTCTGTGTCTCTGTGTCTCTGTGTCTCTGTCTCTGTGTCTCTGTCTCTGTGTCTCTGTCTCTGTGTCTCTGTGTCTCTGTCTCTCTGTCTCTGTCTCTCTGTCTCTGTCTCTGACTCTCTGTCTCTCTCTGTCTTCATCTGTCTGTCTCTCTCTCCCCCACCCCTCTCTCTCTCTGCTGTTGTCACAACATGTAAACTTTCAGTGGCTGCTCCAGCACCATACATGCCTGCCTGCTGGCATGCTCCCTACCAGGACCTACAGTCATGACCTCACCCTCTGAAACTATAAACCCATAAACCCTTTACCCAGCCTTGATCATGGATGGTGCCTTAGCATGACAATAGAAAAATCACAGCAGAAGTCCTTGGTAGGGCTTCAGCTAGTGAGAGGCTCCCACAGGAGTTGGAGACCTTTGAAAAATGCCTCCCCATGAGGACAAGGGCAAGGCAGATACCAGCCTTTCAAAGAACCGTGTTGTCATTATTCACCTTTTCTGACCAACATTCATCTTCTCTGTTGATGAATTTTTCAAGAAAATACTATTTTTTCTAATATAGAAATAAAGCAAGCCTGTTGTAAGAAACATGGAAAACATGGGAAATATAAAGCATAGAAACTGCCCAGAAGTGCCACCCTCTGACTAATGTCTGCCAGCCCTTTGGAATATTTCATTTCAGCACTGTGTGTGCATGGGATCATATTGTCAGCTTTTACATCCCGCATTCACTGAACATTACACTGTGATCATTTTCCCTGTCATTAAATTTATTTGAAAACATCATTTTTAATGGATGCATAATATTCAATCTTGTGGCTGATCCATAATTTATTTAGTCATTTCTCCCTTTTTGAGCATTCCATTTCTTTCTAATTTGTGGGTAGTACAAATACTTTCAAATAATGGTGGTATGAGCATCCTCAGGCAGACGGGCACTCTTGCTCTCACTTCTATAGAACTTTGAATCCTAGGAGTGAATGGGAGAGTATTTGAGAACAGCAACTGCCAAGTTGCTTTTCAGGGTGCACAGATGAAGCCTTTGTCACTACAGGAGACGAGAGTGGCCCTGTCCCCACATTTTCATTGAGAATACTGTGTCTTAAGCCTCTGCTAACTCAATAGAATGAACCTTTGCTAGCTAGTTTTTGAACATTTATTGTCTGTTCATTGACTTTTGCCTAAATGTTCAATGACATATCAGTATTTCTCCCAGTTGGTCATTTGCCATTAAATTTTTATAACAACTTTATTGAGAAATAATTCATATAACATATAATTCACCCATCAAAGTGTACAATTCCGTGCCATTTAATGTATGCACAGGGCTGTACAACCATCATTACACTCTGCTTTGAAGCAGTTTCGTCCTACCCAGAATGAACCCATACCCATTAATCGCCACTCCTCATTCCCATTGGCCCCACCCCAGGCCATCCCTAAGTAGCTGCCAATCTCCTTCCTGCTGTGTGGATTTCCCTACTCTGGGCAATGCATGTAAGTAGACTCAAGCAGTTCAGGGTCTTTTTAACTGGTCCATTTTGTTTCAAGCTATCTCATACCTCAGAACATCAATCTTCCTTTTAATATTTTCTGTGGTGTGTGTGTGTGTGTGTGTGTGTGTGTGTGTGTGTGTGTGTGTGTGTGTTTGGGGGATATGTGCACATATGTATGTATGAGTATGGCCAAGTGTATGCCTTCCACGTTTCTCTCTGCTGCTGCTGCTACATACACCATGCCAATAGGCCCAGAATCTTCCTCCCATGTTTCCCCATAGGGGTGCTCAGACTAACAGTGCAGGCACTACTTCATCCAGCTTTTGAGTGGGTTCTGGGGATTCGAACTCAGAATGTCAGGCTTGCAAGACAAGCTCTTTATTCACTGAGCCATATCACAGTCCCTCCTGTGATTATTAATAGCAGAAGTTTTGACTTTTTAGGTCCTGGCTGTTTTGAGCATTCCTTTTGTAATCTACCCCTTCCCTGGGCTTTTAATGCTTAGTGTGTCCTTCAGTTGAATTTACAACTCTATTTTCTGCTGTGCTATAAAAGAAAAGCCTAATGCTTTGTTAAAACATTAGAATAATTAAGTCACAAAGCCCTGCATGGATATAGTCCTATTTCAAAGGGCTTTAGCTTTTGTGCTGACTCCTCTGCCCACCTGGCATATGTAGTAAACAGTAGTAGGGTGAGAAACTGAATCTATTTACTCCCCAGAGCCAATTGTCCTAGCACATTTGCTTCTACTGGCTTCTTTGTAATTTATTAAGTTCTTAAATGTGCCTGAGTTCCTTTGGAGACTTCTGTTCCAGTTCTTCTATCAGCTATCCGCACAGGGCCAGGCTTTGAATTGTAACAGCTGTAAAGTAGGAAAGCAAAGCTTCTGCTGAGAGGCACCCTCCCCTCCCTCCCGCCCTCCCTCCCTCCCACCCTCCCTCCCTCCCGCCCTCCCTCCCTCCCCTTCTTCTGTTTCAGCCCTTGACCATTCTTTTCACCTGATCTTAGGGATCTTTTGCCTCCTCTCCCTTCTTGTTTTTTTTTTTTTTTTTTTTTTTTTAAAAACACCCTTCCTCTAGTACCAAGTAGCTGATAGTAATTTCGCCGTGTGCTTTAAAATTGTATGTTCATTCGAGAGTTGATTTCATTCAGTCTTCCAGTAAACATGTGTCTCATTTTTGCCAAACCTCATTTTCTGTGTTTTTTTATGTTCTTAACTTTTTTTTTTTTCATTTCTGCGCCACCGTGCGGAGCGGCGCGGGTGCCTTTGATTGCTCCTGATGCCTTTTATTGCTATTGTGAGTGGATTTTAAAAACTAGTTATTTCTGGTCTTATCGAAAGTCCCGTCTCCCCCATAATGGTTCACTTTTCTGAACTCTGTTTTCTAATTATAAGGTATTTCCAGGCTGGTTCCTTGCAGTTTCTGCGTCTCTAATCATACTGTCTGAAGCGATGATTATTCCTTACTTCCTTTCTAATGGTTCCTTCTCTCATTTCTGTTCCGTTTTGGATTGCTTTGGCCTGATCTTCCCAAAGAGGGAAAGGCATCAGTGAGAGGGGAAAACGCTCATTTTCTCTCTGATTTTAATGAAACTGCCTTTTGCTGTCTCTCCATTAATAATGGTATATGTTTAAAACAGAAAACTGGGGGAAACATATGCATTCCTTGAACAAATAGCGAAGAAAATCATATTATGTGTGTGCTGAGGTAAACACATTACTTTCTTGTTGACCAAGTGACAAGAATATAAGTATTTATATTTGTGAAACTATAGCTTCAAGTTTAGAGCTGCCTTCAGCTTGTTAGAGTCGGTCAGTTTATGCTGTGTTTGGCTCACCACATTTGTATTTAGATGTACACACACACGCACTCTGTAAACATTGCTCCTTCTTTAGTCATGTTGACACATTTTGGTATAAGATTATGTATTAACTAGAAAATGAGCAAGAAAAAAATTTATATTCTTTAGTGTAGCCAATAGTTAATATAGCATGGAGTTATCTGTTATTTAAATGTTTGAAAAATCCCATTCATAAAGCCAGCCAGCCTTGGGCTGGTTCTCTGATATATATGTTTTGGTAGGTCTTGTTTTGCCCTCGGAGATGACCTCTTAAGGTTTTCATTTTTTTCTGGGTCACACTTTGACATTTTTCATTTATCCAGAAAACTGTTGATGTGGTTGAGCTTTTCTGACTATTAATACAGGCTATGCAGAGATGTCTTTAAACCAGAGAGAGAAATACTGTGTCTCTGGTTCCCCTTTCTCACTAGCTGCTCATTTCTTACTGGTTACAGTAATAACATAAATGATGTTCATTGACAGGGGGTTACCTCCCACCTCCAGCTGGCCTCTGCATGAGGACATGCAGATCCATCACTGCATGGGGCGGGGTGGTCCTTCCAATGCAGCCTGCGGTAGGGTCAGGGTCTGTGCATCTTTTGAAATGCCTTTGTTGCTCCACATTTGACAGTGTGTTGGTTGAGTATGAATGTTTGGGCACCATTCTTCTGCAAATCCAGTAGACACTGTCCAGACTCTTCTCTTCACACCTTTGTGATGTATCCATGATGGGAAGGTAGTCCGTCTCTGGCTGTTTATGTCTCCCCTCCTCCAGTCAAAAGAAACATGCAAATCAAAACAACAAAGGACAAAAATTACCCAATCAAAACAAAAATTTTGAGCCAAGGTCTCTCTGGACCTTACTGATTTGGCCAGAGCAGGGGCAGGCCAACAGCCCCTGGGATCCTCCTGTCTCTGCCTCCCGAGCACTGACTACAGATGTGTGGACCCATTGCTGAAGTGCATACTGGATTATAGACACGCAGACCCCATTACAGACGTGCTTACCTGGCTTTGAACGTAGGTATGAGGGAGCTGAACCTAGGTCCTTAGGCTCCCATGGCAAGTACTTTACCTCCTGAGCCATTTTTCCAGCCCCTCATTTTTCTCTTTCCTCTTGTCTAGATACTTATTAATTCTTAAGTCCTTAAAACAAAACAATATTACAGTGTTCAAACTCAGTGTATTGCATTTTGTTTCTCTCTCTTCCCCTCCCCCTCCCAGCCCCTTTCCTTCCTCCTGGGGTGTGTGTGTGTATGTGTGTGTGTGTGTGTGTGTGTGTGTGTGTGTGTGTGTGTGTGTGTGTGTGTGTGTGTGTGTGTGTCTGGGGGAAGGCAGATGCACTAGTATATTTGATTATGCAATTTGATGGAGAAAACATTCATATTGTCTAAAATAGAAACTAGATCCTGTGCAGTAGACTGAGTTTTCCTGTCCTCAGCACTCCTGGGCTTTGGGCTGGAGAAGTCGGTTCTAGATAATGGCCCTGCACGTCCTAAGATGCCTACCAGTGTCTCAGACCTCTACCCACTAGATGACACCAACCTTTATGCCCTCAGGTGAGTTCCAAATCATCTCCAGACATTCATTGCCAAGTGTTTCCAGGGTGGGGTAGGGTTGGAGGAATTTTGCCTAAATCATCCTTTTTTGAAACTCAACAATGGGAACAAGGTCTGAAGGAGTCTTTTATATATACAGCTGAGACAGCACTGAATCTTCCCCTGCTTTACTTTTTGTTTGGGGCCAAGGAAAAAAGAAAGAAAATGGAGGAGAAGGAGGAGAAGGAGGAGGAGGAGAAAAAGGAAGAGGAGGAGAAGGAAGAGGAGGAAGAGGAGGAGGAGGAGAAGGAAGAGGAGGAGGAGGAGGAGGAAAAAGGAAGAGGAAGAGGAGTAGAAGGAGGAGGAAGAGGAGAAAGAGGAGGAGGAGGAGGAGGAGGAGGAGGAGGAGGAGGAGGAGGAGGAGAGGGCTCTATGAAAACTGTTCCCTGTGTTTTTGGGGTTCCACTCTTGTGGCTTTGTAATTGACAAAAATCCCTCAAGGTTTCAGCATGTGTCAAGTTATAGTCTTTGTAGTAGCTTTTGAGTTTTTATTTCCAGTTTTTACTGATGTGTGAGTGGGAATCTGGGAGACACAGCGCCGGGTATTACTGTGTAGCCACCATTTGCTCTCAGTCTCCTTTATTGTGAATTTTCTCACCCTGTGCCCTTTTATATTCAGTCTTTAAATGACAACTCCTGTTTCTTTGGGGAACTATTTTTTTTTAAAATACCTGTTGGTGTTTCTGGTCATTCTCCCAGGCACAGGTCATAACTCAGAATGCCCAATGAAGTGGTTTATTGTGGGCTGCCCCGTGAAAGGGCCTCTCTGCAGCCTTAAGTTCACACGGTCAGCACTTCAGGTTGCCAAGGTATGCTGAGCCCTTAGGCTCTGCTCTGCACCTAGTCCACTCCAGAACCTAACTGGAAATCCTCTTATGCACAAAATGTGAAACAGATTCCATTGGGTAGTGTGGTGGGAAGACGCTGTGGTTGCAATGATCCCTTTGTTCAAATTCATCTGAGAGATTTGGGAAAAATATCAGAATGCTTCCTTTCCGTGACTGTGTATTTTTATGAGAAGGGCCCTGAGGTGGCTGTGGTTGTAACAACGTTTACTTCTATTTTAACCACAAACAGGGATTTTCTATAACTCCCTTAAACTGCCATCTTTGATACCTTCTCCACTCTATTCTGTAGAAAAGGACACAGACAGCTGTCACCTCTGTACAGGGCAGATGTTGGTGCCCAGCCAGAGTGAAGCAGGTGACTGGGTTCCCTTTAACCCCTCTTCACCCCATGCCAAGAGGCTGTCTAGCACTCTTTCTTGTTGCAGAGGGCCTGCTTGTAGGAATAGGTGCTTTTTCTTTATTAAGTTGCTTTTTATTTTTGTCCTAGTAATGGATTAAAAGAATTCAGTGAGATTTTTTTTTTAAGTGAAAAAACAATAATAACAACAAAACACCATCTTGTTGCCTTTCCCAGCCCATCCTATTCCTCCACCCTTAATCTGGTCCTCGTGTCTGTAAGCTTCTAAATTGTGTGAATATAATGGGCATCATTTCAAATGCTGGTGGCTTCTGACTCTCTTGATGGTGGCTAAGTAGGGCATGACCCCCCTTGATGGTGGCTATGCTGGTGGCTTCTGACTCCTTTGATGGTGGCTGAGTAGGGCATGACCCCCCCTTGATGGTGGCTATGCTGGTGGCTTCTGACTCTCTTGATGGTGGCTGAGTAGGGTATGACCCCCCTTGATGGTGGCTGAGCATCAGTTTAAATGCTGGTGGCTTCTGACTCCCTTGATGGTGCTGAGTAGAGTGTGACCCCCTTGGTGGTGGCTGAGTAGAGTTTCATTCCCTTATTTTGTCCTCTTTGTGTTCTCTCCCTTTTCTGACTATCTATCCCTGTATCCATTACTCTTATTTGTTGTTATTTAATGACAATATTTTGATTTTTACATATGAGTTTCTGACACTTATATATGTGTAATATAGAATGTATATTCGTTTTGTTTGTCAAATGTGTATAAATGTATATTTATGGATATATGTAATTAACTTTGTGGTTAAATCCATAATTATCTTTAGATTATCATATTCATGCAACTATTTTTAATTACTGAGCCAAGTAGAGTTATGTGGTTATTTGCCTTTATATATACTTCCATAAAAATTGAGTTAATCATTTCCTGCTTTTTTATTCATTTAATTTTCTACCTATTATTATTATTTTATATATACAAACTCAATTGGTTCAGAAATAACCAATGTCATCTTCCAAGTGCCTGGATGGTTCAGAAGACTCACCCCAGGTGACCCATCCCCACCCATGGTCATACTTTGGCTCAGATCTCATTTCCTGGCTTGCTGTATGTTATAATGTGGGTTAAGATCTAGAGGGAATGCACTGTCATATCTGCCTTCCCTTTTCTCCTGAGTCTAGGTCTTCATCTTTAATGGCTCCTTCCGCTTTTAACTTGAGTGCACCCTTCAGAGACTTTTTATTTTTAAGTGTGCTCGGAAGGTACAGTCTGTATGTTCACCCGTCTGAAGAGCCCATTACTCTGCCCTGTACTCCAAATGTCTAGGAACGGGTTCTAAGCTAAAAATCCCATTCCTGTGAAATTTGAAGGCACCGCTATGTTGGTGCTGCTGTTGGGGTGTCCAGCAATAATCTGATTTTCTTAATTTTATGTTTGATTTGGCTTGGCTTTCTTCTTTGGAAGATTTTAGTTCTATAAAAAATTTTTAAAAATGTACCTAGGTAATGCATGGATATTTTAGTCTAATGTCCTTCATCATGAGAGCATTTGTTGTAACACTTTTGGGGAAACTTTGATTCATTTTATCAGTTCTTTCTTTTGTTTCTTAAGTAGGCATGGAAATACTTGGGTAGACTAATTTATAAAAAATCTCTCTCTTTTTAATAAGTTTTGATTTATTTTAATTTTATTTTTCTATTATTATTATTATTATTATTATTATTATTATTATTATTATTATTATTATTATTATTCTGAGACAGGATCTTATATATTCCAGTCTTTGGACTGTGTAGCCAGCTGAGAATTACTATGAATTTCTAATTCTCTTGCCTGAATCTCAGAGAGTGCAGGCAAGCAGCATGACATGCAGTACTGTTGGGATTTATAGGCTATTTGCCCATCTTCAGCTCTGCCAGACAACAATGGGGCAGCTGTGCTTTGTGCTATTATCTATTTGCCTGTGTCTGTTTTCATAGAACTCTGTTCTTTTTTCATGAGTATAACATCTCCCTACCTTTCAGGGCAATAGTTATCTCAATTTTAGGTATGTCCTTCAGTTATCTGCTTTGATATTTTCCATCTAGATGTCTCTCCCACTTGCAGAATTGTCTATGTCTGAAGGCAGGCTTAAACAAGCCTATATGAACATCCGGACTGCCTGTTGCAGCATGAGGCACTGCAAGGTGATCAAAGGTCTGTGTGAGGGATTAGAGCCTATGGATGGATGGATGCCACCGCCACTGCTGGGTAGCGGGGCAACAAGATGACCCATGACCCATTCACTGGGCCAGTTAGAGAACCTAGAGATCTTCCCTCAGATGTTTCCCACTTCTCTGATTTCTCCAGTCACCTGACATTTTGTGTGTGGTGCTGCAAAGATGAAGCATCTCAAGCTCCCCTGAAGCACAGGGCACTGTGGCCATTCTTCAAAGTCGCTGTCTACTCTACTCTTCCATGTGCTGAGTCTCCTACTTCTTCTTGCCTGGGAAGACTTTAAATCCTTTCATCTCTACATTGACATTTTAGTGAGAGTCCAGCAATAGGGAGTGTGTTTGAATCAGAGATTTGGATGTAGCTGACACTAATGGCAAATTTTTATCTTCTGCAAGATGGAGGCTGACCCAGTGAGGCAGGGAAAGGAATCCTTCCCCAACCACACAAAAAGAATGAGAGTTGACAAGCTTGGAATATGGTGTCTTTCTTCTAATGTGACAGTCAGGAATTATTTACTCTGAGTTTGACTTAAAGGCAGAGGGACAGACTAAGAACTCAAAGCCCTGTCACCTTACAGACAGGGTAGCATATGCCCTGAGAAAAGTCACCTTTCCTTGGGAGCCCATGTCTTCCATTCTTAGAGCCATTGGAGGCCCCACAGTCTGTCAGTAAAACCATGTAAGAGTCACAGTAGGCAGCTGTTTGAGTTTGCTCATTCATTAGTTCACCATCTTCCTGACTCTAGAGAGAAGGTTTTCAGCCTCCTGGGACCTATGTCTGAGAAAAACAATGAACCCAAGCTTGGGGGGGGGGCTCTAGGAAAGGAACCATCATTTCCTGAGCACCTACTGTGCACCAAGCACACACAGCATTAGGCATGCTGAATAAGTCCATCCTTCACCGCGGATTTTAATATCCTCCTAGGAAGACGGAGGCGGTGAGCCATCCTTGAGGATATCTAGGGAAATATACTTTAAAAAAAAAAAAAAAGAGAGAAATTGCGGTTTCTGAATACATTGTCTGAAAATGGGTTGAGAGGAGGAATCAGGAAATGAAGACCAATAAATCAATGATTTCCTGTGGCATCGAGACGACTCCATCCAAGTCCAGTGCTTGTCTGCTCCAGCTCCCCACGCACTCAATAATGCGTCACAGATTCAGGGAATGTTGTTGCCGGGAGGGGCCCTAGAGTTCTAGACCAGCTCCCCACCTCTGCCCCTCCTTGCACATCCTGCTGCAGAGGCGCTACTGTGCCCAAAACCACTCCCTCACAGCTCAGTGTCAAACCTTCGTCAATATTTAAAAATTTATTATTCAGAACTTACTTCCTCTCCCTCTCCCTCTTCCTCTCCCCCTCCCCTTCCCCCTTCCCCCCCCAACCCAGCAAAAGAAAAACAGGGTTAGCAACTGTATCCTGTATTCCTGAATTTCTGCCGGAAAGAAATGAGCCACTTCAAAGCTGAGATGATTTATTGGATAAATAAATATTTAGGTATTTGGGGACTTTAAATGTATATGATTTACTAGAGAAATAGGGGGCATCTTTCAGAATCCACTATACAGAGAAATATTGACACAATTTCAACTGTATATTTCTATCTCTGATAAGTTAGCCTGCCTCCTTCCGACCTTCATGCTCTACTGGACATAAAATATGCACCTCCCGTCTGGGGAGGGCAAGGGGCACCAGGCTTAAAAGTCTAGCCAGGTCTATCAAGAGGCTCTCAGAGGGGAGGTGCCTATGTGACTCTGAGGCTGGATCAAGCTGCTGTGTGAGGCTGCAGCCTCTGAATTGTGTGTCTCTATAAACTGTTTCTGAATACTGTGAGAGACATGCGCTGTCAGTTAGGGGTGGATGTGGGGAAGTTGGAGGGGGAAGACCAGAGGTTGAAATCCCCACTTGAAAACATGCAGCAATCTGGGCAGATGGATCCTGGGGGAATTGATAGTCAAGTCATCTTGCACTTTACTGACGAGACAAGATCTCAAGTTGCAGTAGCCACAGGGACCCTGGACAGAGAATCTGCCAAAGCACCTGTTGTGACTCTTCCTGGCAGCAGGTGCTTTCTGAGGTCCCAAGATGGGGGTTGTAAATATGGGAGCAGGTGGGGAGGGCGCACCCCCATGTAGCTGACTTGCTAGTATGACATCATGTCACCTGGGAACTTTGGGGACTCTCTCTCAGGTTAGGCCCTTATCTGTAGGGCTTAAGTAGGGCATTATGACCAGAAGGAAGGAGGGTAGCTGATAGAGAGATTGCTGAGGCAGTTTCTCAGTGACATCCTAGCTTGAGAGGCTCACAGCGCTCAGCAGCCACCAGGACTGGAGTGAGTCCCCTCTGGGCTTACCCTCTGTTCCTGCTGCTAGCGAACCCTGGTATATTCCTAGAGCCAATTCTGGACTTGCAGTCTCTGCTTCTGTATTCTGAGCTCATTCTTCTCACCCCATTATGGTTTGGAGCCATGCGGCCTTTTACTGGGTTGGGGGAGGGTCTGCAACCCACCTGGAGCAGGAACAGGTTATTCCAAACAATCCTCCTGCCTTTTGCATGTTTCTCTCCTCAGAGAGGCTGTGTGGCAACCTGCCATCATCCCTGCTCCGGGCTCTGGGGTGTCCTTTGTCCACAGGGCTTTGTCTGCTGTCCCTTTCCCCTGAGAGGAACTGGCTTTTCACCTGCAGAGCTGGAAGTTCACTGCCTAGTGCCATAGAAAGGGAAGCCAAGCTTGTAGAGGAAAATAAGAAAATGCTCCTTATTCTAAGCCAGTATTTACAATAATTACATATGATGGTAAATGGAATTGGGGAAAGTGAATTACCTTTAATCAGGGGGTCCTTTATTCTTAAAGTACACCCTAGGGAGTGCGTCCTTGGCTAATTAGAGAAGCAAGCTGTAATCCAGTGTGCTGTGTGCTTCAGCCTGGAACCCCACTAGGATCCTGTTCACCAGTGCAGCCCATCTCATGACCACTCCCAAGGGATTTGGACCCTACAGCTGGGAAAGGCCAGCCGCAGGAAACCTGCTTTCGCTGGCCTGTATTTTCTGCCACAGTAGATGTCCTCCCATAATGGATAATCATCAGCCACCCCAAAAAGCCTCAGAGCATGTGCAGGGGCCAGGCAACCAGCCCATGGAGGGCTTTGTGTGTAAGAGACCAGCTTTCTGCTTGGCCACCAACCGGAGAAGTCTGGCAGCAGAAGCAGTTGGTTCATGTGACCTGCCGAAGTATCTAGTCTGGCTAGATTGAAAACTCAGAGGGAAAGAGTGTATCCAGGTATACAAGTCTTTTGTGCACTAAAAATGCATTTATATACATCTCCGTATCTCCATCGCAATCCCCCTGCTTCATCCCTCCTTCTGTTCCTTCCTTCCACTTTTCCATTTATTCACTGATTTCATAGATGTCTACCACGTACTTCCTAATAGCTGCTTGAATTTAGGGTAACTACTGAAGACAGAGCTACTCCTGACACCCCAGGAGAACATCTTTGGGTGAAGAAGGCCCTGGAGGTCATCGGCATTGGCAGCATGGTGAAGGTAATAGAGCACTCTCTTGGGAGGACGGGAGTCTCCTGTTCATACTGTAGCTAAAGGTTAGTGGGTGATATCTCAGGGAGAGCAGGCCAGTGCTGCCCAGCTGCAAAGAAGAGCCAGAGAAAGATACAGAGACTCTCTGTAACTTTGTAGGCTGAGGACATTTGTCTATCATTCAGTTCGACTTGTCATAGTGATACTTGATCAAGGAAGAAGAGAAACTAGTACATACTTGTCCAAACAGGTCAGGATGGAGGGTGCAGTTACTGCTGGCCATTTTTGCTGTTTAGCACCATGTTCAGTAGTTTGTGGGTATTCTGCAGTTTGCAGGTTACTATGCCCTGAAATGGCACTGGATGGGTAGCCTCAGGCTTGCATAGCTCATGTGCTACTGTCTCCCACATAGGCTAGGTCATCACACATGTAGGGTCTCCTGACTCAGCTCATACGGCAGTTGATATCTTGGCCCCTCTTTTCCTCAGAATTGCTGCTTGGACTTGGAGTCGGTCCTCCCACCTCTCTGGTCAATAGAGGTCTATACTGACGTGGGAAATTATAGAATTGCAGGCTGTGCTGGCATCATGCAGCCAGATTGAGATACCAGACTGTGAAGCCACAGGTGGGATTTGGAAAATACAGGCTTGCAAAGGTGACCAGTGGGGCTTAAATGTACAGTCATGGTATGGCCATTAGGGTAGCTTTCTGTTTCTCAGACTGACCCATTCAGACAGATGAATCCAGGCCAACAGGGCAGGAACAGAGCTGAGGGAGTGGTAAATAGACCACAGACAGGAGTATGGATTGTCACTCTGTAATCCGACTTTCTCAAGACTGGAGAAGCAGGGAGGGGATGGGGGACATCTTGTATGGGATACAGCCACTGTCAGGCCAGGCTCAGCAATAAATAAAAATAAAATTGCACATCCCGAGAGGCTAGAGCAAGAGCCAGGGCATGGAAGCAAAACAAAGATTTTCAGCACAGCAAATTGCTCTGAGACTCAATCTCCTTATTCCAGATGCACAGGGAATGAGACATCTATCCCATGTTTCAAATCTCCACAAGACAAGAGGGATGCTGGGATCAGCCTCTGGCCTCTGGGGAGGATTTGATAGAATACTTCATGGTCATGGCCTCAAAACTTGGGAACAGTTCCAACCAGCAGGGAGCTGTCCCTTGGGGACAGATGTTTTCTGCAAAAAATAAAAACAAAAACAAAAGCAAAAAACAAAACACTTCCTCCCTTCAGGTGTGTAAGAGAGAAATAATAACTGCTTTTGCATAAATTTGGCTTTTAAAGGTCATTGGTGTTATTTTCCAACATAAAAAGATTTAGAAATCAGGTAGATCCAAGCTATTTACTAACAGGGAAATGGCGGTCTAGGCCGTGTATGTGATCAGGCCTTATGCATTCCTGCACCATCTAGATCTTCTGTTTAGTGGGTGCTCCCCAAACTTGGTGAAAAGGGTTGGTTGAACAAGTCAGAGTGCTGTATTGTGTCTGTGGCCCACTTGGGCTTACTGTCTCATTATGAACAAACCGTGAGGCACACAGGTAAATGATGGATTTCATACTTCCTGGTGTGTGTGTGTGTGTGTGTGTGTGTGTGTGTGTGTGTATGTGAATGTATGTGTTCATATGTGTATAGATGCATTTGTGAAGGCCAGAGGTCAACCTCTGGTGTCTTCCCCAGTCATTCTTCACGTTGTTATTTGAGACAAGGCATCTCTCTGAACTTTGAGCTCACTTATTCAACCAGCTGACCAGTAAACCATACGGATCCTCCTGTCTCCACACGCCAGGTACTTGGATGACAGACATGTTTAGTTGTCCTCAGATTTTACGTAGGTCCTGGGGATCCAAACTCAGGTCCTCATACTTGTATGCTTTACTGATGGAGCCAGCTCCCTAGCTCTGAGTCTCAGGAATTCTGAAATTAAGATTAGAGCAATCATTCAGTGTTCTCCTGGTCAGTCTTCACCCTCTAGGTCGTAGTCTTTGTTCTGGCTTGTCACAGACTTCTCATATGCCCCCTCCTACAGTCCTGCTCCTCTTATGATCCTCCCTGAAGTAAGGTGTGAGGACTGAGTTCGTCATTTGCAACCTTAGTGACTAGTCCCCACTCGAGTGACATAGCCTGGCCAAGCCATGGTGTTAGGTAATCCTGAGGCAGGAGCTACAAGCGCTCAGGGAATAATGTCACTGCCCTAACAGGTCTTTGCTCTGCCCAGCCCCAAAGATAATGCAAAGGAGGGCTCTTTCGAAACCGGAAGGCACTCTATCTATATTTGAAAGGCATTCTTCTTAGTAGCGTGAGGAAGAGAAATCCGCCTGAATCCTCATGATAACAATTTTACATCTATAATTCCTTCCTCTTCCTACAGCACTGGAATTTGATGGGGATTAGCAGTGGCCAGCTGCAGAATGCCAGAGCCCCTTAGGAAAGGCTCAGCCAGGACTTTACTTAATGAATACCTTCGTAGGGGATTTTCTTTTGTGACCAAAACAAAAACAAAAACAAAAACAAACCCAAAAAAGAAAGAAGAAGAAGAAGGGCTTCTGCTAAGAGAAGGGTTCCACTGCCTGAGGCCCCTTCCTGGGACTTCTGGGGTTTAGGCAAATAAGCTGGGAGGTGGTGGGGGGAAGGGGTCACACTCACTTAGTGTTTTGAAATGCTGGGTGTGTTTTGTATGGCCAGTGGGAGAAATGGGTGTGGCACTGGGGTTCATGGCCTTCACTGACTTTATCTCCTCAGAGGCAAATGTCCCTCCTGACTTTTTTTTATAAAGAACCTCATGATGTTACCTTCCCTAGTCTCCCTGAGCAGGCTCTGGGAAGAGGATGAGGCGGTCCAGACTGTCAGGTTCTGCAGGCAAGAAGCCAAACACCTGAAACATCAGATCTGAGATGACAAGGAGAGGTTTTCAGATCAAATCCAGGATGTCTAGTTACACTGACATTTTGGAGTATGCCTGACCCTGCCTCGGTCTGCTTCATGCTGCCCTAACAGAATAGCAGAGACTGGATCAGCTACAATGAATAGAAAATTATTGGCTCAGAGATCTAGAAGCTGGGACATCTTGGATAGAGGGGGTAGCTGCATCTGGCCAAAGCCTTCTTGCTCTGTTTAGTGACAGGGACAGGGGAGAGAGAGAGCCAGCGGTTCGTTTTTAAAGAATCTAACTCCCACAATAACACCATAAATCTGATCCAAAGAATAGAGTCTCTCAAGGCTGGACCATCTCCCTTCAAGCTCCTCTGGACACTTGCATTAGGGATTAAGTTCCCAACACAGGATTTGGGGTATAGTCAAACCATGTGAGTGCCAAGTGGATTTCACACAAGGAATAAATTTTTGTGTGTCTCCCATGCAATATTTGGAGCATACATAAAAAAGGGAGCTCTTTATGGTTTGTCTGAAATTTCCATTAGGCTAGATGTCCTGTGCATTTACCAGGTAAAACCCATATCTCTGCTGATGGCTTCTTCTTTTTTTTTTTTTTGCTGTGCTGGTTCAGGGTCTTGTTCACTGAGCTGGGGTGATTGTTTACGCATGAGCAAGTCACTTGCACCTAAGTGGGCAAGGTGTCCTCTTGTTTCTTGTCTTTTGTTTTCTGGTTCACCCAAATAGCTAATGCATCCCCCAAGTGATGGAGAGACGCCTCGTGATCCATGCCCCAAGGTTTCTTCTTTAATCGTTTGGATAGCTTCCCACAGCAAGCAAATGCTAGACTTCTACATTACATTTGTGAAAGCCCTCTGCCCACTTGCAGGATTACATCCTCTTGCTCCTGTCCTCTATTTATAGCAAAAGGAGTATGGGATATTTGCGGCCCTGATTAGAGTTTGGTAATGTTCTCTCTTGTCTTTTGCAAGTTAGTACATAAGTGTAAGCTGAGTCTGGAGTAGGACTCTCCACAGTGCCAGTGGCCTCTCTTAGAGGTAAGAAGCCCCCTCAGGATGCACGGTGCCCCTGAGGCTGAGGCTTGTCTGAAGACCCACCACCTTTAGCTCTCCTTCCTCCTTAGACTCTCATGAACCATCTCCTGATTTGCCCCTTCTATAGGAGTCCTCCTTAATCACCCTGCCTGGGGAGGCGCCTCTGTCTGTGTCCGCTCTGTGGATGGTGGGAGGACCCCTTGTTTTGACTGCCCCTTCCTTCTCCCGTAGAAGGTCCTGTTCCAGCTCCATTTCGCACACACATTCTTTGCATGGCTTCTTTGCATGGGATGTATTCATAGGACTTTATCTTCCTCTGGCTGGGTCTTGCCTTCATGTTAGCAAGAATATCATGCCTTAGACTGCTCAACAAGCCCTTTCTTGAGCTAGTGCTTGGGAATGAAGAAGCAGGAAGAGGCAGGTGTACCAATTCCCTGACGTTGGATGTAAGCAGACAGTGTGGTAGAGGTTACAGGTCAGGCTGTGGTGTGGCTTCTCAGTGATTCCTACACTGCCCCTGCTCATGGTGTCTGCTGAGCTTCACTCAGCCATGGTTTAACTCTCAAGGCTGGGCTTATGAGAGCAAGTAGCATAGTAACTGATTGACCGGTGGAGTTTGTATAATGCATGTCCAAGCAGTGAATTCATCAAGAAACTGATTCTAATTAAAATGGAATTTGGCTCACTCTCAAATGACTAGAGGAAGGGAGGAGGGGGTAGGAGGGAGGGGTGGGAACGGGAGAGAGAGAGAGAGAGAGAGAGAGAGAGAGAGAGAGAGAGAGAGAGAGATCAATCCTTATTGTAGCTCCTCAGGATGTCAAGGGGCAAGAATTTCTATTTATGCCACAAGCAGAATGGGTTTCTGGGGAGTCTGTTGTCACCATTGCCAATGTAACAAATAAAAGGAAGATGGAGCATCTCCTGAACAGTGTGCAAGTATGACCAAGCTGTGCTTTCCTGGAGATGAGCAGCTCTACCTGCATCCACCAAGTAACCAGCCCCTATGGATAAAGACGGTATCAAGTCTTGGCACACAGAGCTATTTCATCATGAACTATGGGGTGAGCAGGGCTGGGTGTGCAGCAGAACAGAGGTCAAGAGCATAGTTTCAGGGCTACGGGGATGGTCAATTGGTAACATGCTTGAATCAGGATCTGAATTTAACCTATAGAACCTCCCTCAAAAAAGTCCTTCATAATGGTGTGCGTGTAATCCCCGAGCTGGGGAGGTGGAGACATGCAGATCTCTAGAGCTTGCTGACCAGCCAGCCAGTCCTACTCAGAAGTCCTCTCTCAAAGAATGAGGCTCTTGCAAAAGAGAAACATGGATGGTGGTGGTGTGCTGGTTAGTTTTATTCCACTTAACACATGCTGGAATCATCAGAGAAGAGGGAACCTTAGATGAAAAAAAATGCCTGTAGACAAGCTGTAGTGCATTTGATTAATTGATGATTGATGTGGCAGGGCCCAGGTGACTATGGGCAGTGCTGTCCCCTGCATGTGGTCCAGAGGTGTGTAAAAAAGAAACCTAGCACGCCAAAAGAATCAAGCTAGTAATAGCACCCTCCATGGCTTCTGCTTCACTTCCTGCCTCCAGGTTCCTGCCTTGAGTTCTTGCCCAGCTTTCCATTTGGAATGGACTACCAACAGCAAGCAGAAATAAATAATTTCTTCTCCGTTTTGGTTATGATGTTTTCTCACAGTAGTAGAAACCAAACTAAAAAATGTATTTACTTTTCTATGGCTTTGAAGAGACACCATGACCAAAACAACTTATAAGAAAAAGCATTTAATTGGGAGCTTGTTTATAGTTTCAGAGGATGAGTCCATGACCATCATGGTGAGGAGTATGGTGACAGGCAGGCAGGTATAACCTAGGCAGCTTATAAAAGAAAGCATTTATTTGGGGCTTGTGATTCCAGAAGGGAGAAGAGAGACCACGATGATCATGTCGGGGAGCATGGCAGCAATCAGGGTGATGCAGACATAGCACTGGAGTAGTAGCTGAGAGCTTTTATTAAAGAAAGAGAGACAGAGAGAGAGAGAGAGAGACAGAGAGATAGAGAGAAAGGAGAGAGAACAGAGACAGAAAGAAAGAGAGAACTATTGACTTTTAAAATCTCAAAACTTCTTCCTACAAGGCCACACCCCCGATCCTCCCTAAACAGTTCTACCAACTGCAGACTGAGTATTCAAATATATGAGCCTATGAGCATGGCGGGGGTGGTGGTGATGGAATTCTCATTGAAATTGCCACTGCTGATAAATGCCACCATAGGTCTTCCTCTGGCCTCAACAGATAAGCACACATTCACACATGTGCACACTCAGCTGCACATGCATACACACACACATGCATCTGCACACACATACACATACAAATACAGGGAAACACATGGCTTTCTGGTTGGGTAGAACCAAGGTTTCAATCTGAGATTTGCTTCTGTATCCCTCTTGATTAGTATGGGCCACTTTTCCTCACTGCCTCCACCTCTGAGTCTTTGGAAATTCAGGTAATTGTGCTTGTTTCCTAAGGTTGTTGAAAAGATCAAACAAGATAATGTAGGCAAAGGTCTTCTGCACAATGCCTAGCCCTTCGTGAGTGTTTGATAAATGGTACTGATTATTACTAGAAAACATATTAATTAGGTCTGTAATGTCTGAACACATTTGGCTGTTTTTAAAGTGATGCCATTTAAGCTAAATTAAGCTCCCTGTTTAATTCGACTATATTCTTAGCTCATGCATTACAATACAGAAATGGGTTTTCCCTAAATGCATTTTTTCTCCCCCACTCTGACCTTTGTGCTTTTAATATTTTGAGGCATTAAACAAGCTAAGTGGTTGTGCAGGAGCTGCCTGAGGAATGTGGAGGAATGTAATGCTCCTATAACATAGTAGTTATGAAAGACAGTTCTACTGAAGCCCTGGAGAGCCTTTCAGGAGGTCCTAAGGATACTTGGAGATGCCCTTTGCTGATCCTTCTGTGCTCATATTTGTGTGGATGGTGCAGGGAGCACCGAGAGAAAGCTTGCTGCTGACTGACTAGGATCTAGACGCTGGTGGCATCAAAGTGTCCTGGGGGTCATCATGTCCTCTGTCTCCTGCTACTCAAGTAAAATGAAATAAAATAAGATAAAATAAAATGCATAATCACTTAAGAATTTCTTTAACGAACTGCTCAAAGTTGGTGATTTTATGAAATCCCCATCCTGAAGACTTAGTTTTCTGTACGATAAAATGCTGAGTGCTGCTAAGGGTCTCTGCTGCATACTGGCAGAGCTGCCTGGGCTGCCTCAAGTCAAACACTTGAGGTGAAAGGCGAATATGTCTCTCTGTGTGCGTGTGTGTGTCTGTGTCTGTGTGTGTGTCTGTGTGGTCTTTGGGTGTCTATGTGTGTCTATGAATGTGTCTCAGAGTTTTTGTATTTATGAACTGACTTATATATAATGTGACCAAATCAAACAGGAGTAAAAATTCCATCAAAGTTCAAAATGGATGGATGGTGTTAGAAATATATCAGTGCAAAGGTTCACTTGGCTCGGCTTAAAATCCCCATTGAGCTTAGCTCACCGTGTTTTGTGGCAACACTGAAGAATATGCAGGGTGATCTGAGGACCTTCCCAGGATGTTTGCTGCCTGCACATTGGTGAGGTAACTTTTCTTCATATAATTCATATATGATCAGTTTGAGTGCAGAGGCAGTGGAGATCAAGACAAAATTATGCTCATTAAAGCTGTGTGTGTGTGTGTGTGTGTGTGTGTGTGTGTGTGTTCCTATGTGATGAATCAACTATTGGGGTCCTCAAATTTTTCAAGAGTCAAAAGTAGCCATGAAACTAAAAGTGTTTGAGATCTATTGGCCTACTCCTCTATGACCAGGCCATCATTCTGTATGTAAACTGAACATCTTTTGGTGCTTCATTGTCGCTATACACTACAATACTGTAGGTGCTTCATTTCTAGCTAGCCATATGTGCTCCTTAAAGGTGGTTTCTTCCTTTAGTTTGTGTCCTCATAAACAAGGATGTGGCTGGGCAGGTGGGGCTTGCTTGACGCATAGATAATGAGTTGGATGTTAGATTGTCCTTCTGTCTATAAAAATTGAGGTCTTCTGGTTTACAGGTTCAGCTCATAGGTTTTGATCCCAGAAGTCTGTTGCTCCTGATCTGCCTCCTGGTGTCTATCTGGTGAAGTCTTACTCAGTGAAGGCACTCATAATCTAGATGAGTCGTGCTAATTTCCTGACACCAGGATAGATCTTCTGAGTCTGAAACTTTGGTGTATACCCAGCAATCTGTGGCTCAACAAGGCCTCCAGAAGACCCTGAGTCCCCAAAGTTTGAGGACCTCAAACTATCTTTTATTCTCCTCTAACATGGAGACTATCACTCCAAGTCCTCGGAGAATTGATAGATCATGTAAGACTGCTCTCCAATGCTTGGCAGCGAGGCTTAAAACTTAGGAAGCAGTGTGTCCTCATTTTAAATGGAGGAAGATTCGGTTATGTCCTATCTACTTGTCTTACCCAACTCTCTCTTGCCTATGGGCATAACCCTTACCCATATTCTGTGGCTTTAAGCTCAAGATAATGACTGTGGCTGAATCTGAGGGAGTAGAAAGTCACACCGAGCTGTAGAAGAGCAGTGGACATCCAGGTCCCCAAGGCTTCTCATTTCCTCTCCCCTCTTGTGCAGAAGTCTGTTGACCTTTATTTCTGAAGCCTCACTGAAGCCATCTTAGGGTGGAGTAGTACACAACAGCCCAGTGAACTCAAATAAAATAAAATAAAATAAAATAAAATAAAATAAAATAAAATAAAATAAAATAAAATAAAGGACTTGATGGGGTTGGAGCAGGAAGAAGTGAAGTGACAGTTCTGAGAAGAGTCAAGAGAGGAGGAATGCCAGGCAAATTAGAGCAAGTGACCTTTGCAGATGGCAGCCGGGGAGACAGAAGGTGAGATCCTGTCATTCCACATTGAGCCGCTGACAAAGAGACTGAATCAGCGCCTTGGCAGACAGGTGCTTGAGCTTCCTGGTGTCACACTCACAGGCCTGGCTTATCAGTGGACCCATTCCGGTGACCCTATTAAAGGTCTACTGGCATTGGCAAATCTTCTTGCTAATTGGAAAAGCATCAAACTGCACAGCCAGCAAGAGCCATTGAGGATTCAGGGCCTTTGGAGGACTGGCTGACCCATTAACTGCTTCTTCCAGAACTGAGCACCCAGAGCTCGGGGGCAGGGTGCCAGTCTCCAGTGCGGTCATTCATTCATTCACCCTCCTTTTTATCTTCCCTTAACAAACATTTATTTCTGGAAACGTTTTGATGATTAAAACTGGAAGGTAGGGGGGGTTGGGCGGTAGCTAAACTGGGAACCTGCCTGTCACACAAACTTAAGAACCCAAGTTTGATTCCCAGTGTCTAAGTCAAAAATTTGGGCACATCAGCACATGTTTGTAATCCTGAGTCTGAAGAGGTCGAAGAGAGGGAGTCTCTGCGGCTTACTGGTCAGGCAGTCTAGATGGGTCGGTGGGCTCTAGGTTCAGAGAGAGACCCTGTCTCCAGAAAGAAGGTGAAGAGTGACTGAGGAAGACAGTGTTCATCTCTGGTACATGCTCACCACGCGTGTGCGCATGTGCACACACACGTACCTGAACACGTGTGCACATGTAAGTGCCCTCCACAAACATACACAGGACAAGAGGGTACTTGAATAATGATGGGAGGGTACAATATTGTTCACACTCCACAGAGCAAGGGCATCCCTTCCCCAAAACAAGGCATTCATCTCTGAACATTAAGATGGCAGAGTTGATAATTCTCAGAGCTGGTACAATGGAGAATAAGGGGGCAGAATGACTACCTTGTTACCACATCTGCCCTCTGCTCCAATCTGTGGGGATCCAGTCCTGCATGGCATCGAGTGTCACACTGTCTGTCAGGGCTCCAAGAAGCTTCTGTTTCTTCCAGCTTTCTTGCCATCTGAATGTATGTCTTAGGAACAGCTCACATGTCCAGCTACCACTTGGATGATGTTGACTTGCTTTCTCTGTAAACGTTATCACCAAGCACACGTTTCTAGCATCTATGGACTCATGGAGGTCAGCGCTCCAGCCCTTTGCTTCCATGGGGATGCTGAAGCCAACTCTCTGCTATGTCTCTAAAGAAGGCATTCCTGGTCTCCATGGTCCCTGGGACCTTTAGGGTCCAAATGGAGTAGAACCCTGTTTATAACTCTATCTGTGCTTCTTGCCTACCAGTGGACAGCTCCCAGGCTCAACAGATAAATTGGATCTTATTTTTTGCTATTATGCAAAGCATTGGCTTGTCTAAACCTTTGACTCATGTTACAGCTTTAGTCAATTAGTCTGTTTCAATGATCTATTATGAAACACAGGCATTAGTGGGAATGAGAGTAGTGCCATTTTGAGTTTGCTGGGCTCGGCTCAGTACTTCTTATTGACTGTCCCTTGTACAATTGCACTCAGATGATTGCTTGAGCTGGGGTAATCATCGGAGTGTCTTCCCTCACAGGTCTGGAAGTTTTTCTGGCTGTTAGCAAAGAAGTCAACTGGGGCTATGTTCTAGGACATGTCCTTGTGCCCTGGGCTTCTGTATCATGGTGGCTGAATCTCAGGAGACAGTAATTGAAAGCAGATGGTTTCTGAAGGCCTTGGCCCAACAAATAGTTTAAGATAGAGGCTAGCATATAAAATTATTTCAACAGTCTCAATGTCTAAATGCTAAGAAAGACCTGGATGGACTCCATTTCCTTATCAGAGGAGCATCAGGTATTTGGGGAGCAGTGCGTTGGAACCCCTAGACCCTAAACTATATTCATAAAGGTGTGGGTATCTGTTATGTCCATCAGATTGTCCTGAGCACTGACTTTAACTTAGGCTCCACTTGAGCATAGAGGTGACTAAACCAGGCTTCCAGTCCATGAGGAAATCGTGGTCCATGAACTAACTTCTGAGTCTTTGAATTCTGAGTTCTGGGAGGTCTTTCTGCTTGATAACTTGACAGAGGGCAAAGGCTGTCTTGCTCATGATATGGCTCTCTTGTGAGCATCCTGTGTAACTCCAGGACAAGGACCCCAAGGAGTCTCACCCTAAGAGTGAAGCCTGCCTCCCTCCTCCATTTCCCCTTCATGGTCAGTGCCTTTGGAGTGAAAGTTCATAGGCAGTTGGGGTGCCATTGCTTTGAATAATTATCAGGTAGCAAATTAGAGAAGAAAATGCAGAGATACAAGCAAGCCATCATGGGTGCATGGTAGTGAACTTCCCATACATGCTTTTTCTTTGTTTACTGATTTGAGATCCTAACCTAGAGTTAAGAGTGACACACCTGTGAGAGTACGAGAATATCAAGACTGTCACAGACAGCCGTGTTAATCTGTAAGGAAAGTTACTTAACTCTAGCTCCAGGAATCGAGGACATAATGAACAAGGGAAGCTAAAAATCAACTTGTATTTATTAAAATCATACTGCATCTTGAATGTTTTCATCTCTGTGTATAGGTATACAGTGTGTGTGTGTGTGTGTGTGTGTGTGTGTGTGTGTGTGTGTGTGTGTGTGTGTGTGTGTATTTCACATATGTGGTCAAAGGACGACCTCAGCTGTTGTTTTTCAAGGTCTACCATGTTTGAGACAGGGTCTCTTGCTATTGGCTATTATACACCAAGCTAGGTGGCCTGTGATTTCTGAAGTTCCCCTGTGTCTGACTCACCTTGAGGTAGGGGCCTAAGGTCACAGACATAAACCACTGGATCTGGCCTTATGTGGATTCTCAGAATCTGAACTTAGGTCCTCACACCTGTCTGGTCGACACTTCTCCAAATGAGCCATCCTCTCAGGCAACATTTTTCCAAGTTGGAAAAGAATAATTCAGATGTCTATTCTTCAGTCCTAGCTAAGAATCCATCTGTCCTTGATTTTCTGGGGCTCAGCACTCTTCATTTTGCAAATGGCTGAAAGGAAGGGAAGTAGGAAACCCACCAAGCTCTGTGAGCAGAAACATTTCAGGTCAGCTTATGCTTACTCTGAGTTGGGGTCCTAGCCGCCTTCTAAAATCTATTCATTCTTTTTATAAATCCAAAGCAACACAAAGGACCCAAAGATGCTATTTCCCAATGATAAATCCCCCTATCCATCCACCTATGATTCTCTTAATGACTTAGTGCCTGGGAGGTTTCTGACCTGAATTTAGGAATGGCTCCAGTGAGCTGTCTGCCTTCCAAATTGTTTCCAATCCTAGCTTCAAGATTGATTAGCACCTCTTCTCCTATTTCTCCCTACCTAAGGCATCTTTTGAGAGCAGCATGCTGGAAAGATGACAAGAGGAAGGACCTCCGGAATTCATAAATGGCTTTGACTGTGTGGGCTTTGATGAGGCAATATGGAAAATGATTGCATTAAGCATTGCTATTTATTTACTTGACTTCATGCAGGACAATCAATCTCCCCACGTTCTGGGCCTCCTGTCAGGAAGTTAAACGGCAGAGAAGGCAGTCTGGATGCATCACCTCATTGCTCTAAAAGATGCTGTCACTTCTCAAATCACTTCTGAATGTTTATAATAAGGCCATCTTTCACTCCTATCCATGGAGAGGGAGGAAAATTCTCTCTTGTGGAGGACAGAACACCAGGAAAGGGGAGGTCTGGCCAAGAAGAGATGAACTAATTTCTTTCTTATCCATATGAGCATGCTGTTTCTATATGTTATATATGAGTGGTTTCAGATGGGCTAACCTCAGGGGCGAGCACATGCCATTTGCCAAGACAGTGTTGATCTGTCTTGGAAGGCAAGGGTTGGTTCTGTTTGTGCATCTAGAAGGAAAAGTCCAGATCGTTGTAGAGAGAGCTGAACAGTAATCAGACCCAGTCGCAGAGGAACTCACAATGTTCTTGTGTGAAAAGCTCAGAACGTGAAGCAGGCCAACTGGGCAAGTGTGCTGGGACAGGTTTGCTTCCCTGGTGTGTGTGGAAAGAGTATTTCCAGGAATGCTGCAGAGCCAGCCACCATGAATGATGTCTTTTTCAGTGTGGTCTCTGACCTGGGATGTGTTCTGGAAACCCCTGGGGCAGAGTAAATAGGCAAGGAAGAGAAAGAGAAACCGAGAACGTTTGCTCACTTCCGATTTAAAGGGAGAAGAGTGGAAAGACAATGGCATTCAGTCACAGAGCTTGAATTTGAGTGTAGGCTTTGCCAGCTCTAGGCCAAAGCAAGGGATTGCCGAAGATCTTCTTTCTTTCTCATAAAGAGACCTTATAAAAATATAATAGTGGGCCAGGAAGTGGTGGCGCACGCCTTTAATCCCAGCACTTGGGAGGCAGAGGCAGGTGGATTTCTGAATTCGAGGCCAGCCTGGTCTACAGAGTGAGTTCCAGGACAGCCAGGGCTACACAGAGAAACCCTGTCTCGAAAAACCAATATATATAAAAAATTAGTGGGAGGTGGCTAAATTTTGAGTCAGTGTGGCAAGGTGCAGTAGCCAGATATTCTGGTCAAACACTATTCTGGATGTTTTCATGAAAGTATATTTTATGTGAAAATAACATGTAAATCAGTAGACTTAGATAGAAGCAAGCAACTTCCCAGAATGTGGGTGGGACCTAATCAGTTGTAAGTATCAATTTTATAATAGCAAGAAACTAGGCTAGAGAGATGACTCAGTGGTAAAGTGATCACTTTGTAAGCATGAGGACTCAAATTCCATATCTACACACACACACACATACACACACACATGAACATGCATGTGCATACACACGCACACACACATACATTCATGCACACATACAAACATATGCATCCACGCATGCATGCATATACACACACACACACACCTGCATGCACACCTGCTGGCATGTGGACACACATACATATACACACATGCACACATACACACACACACAGACACATACACAGACTGGTCATGATGCTGCATAGGGAAAGCAAGGTCAGGTAGAAACCTGGGGCTACTGGACAGTCATCCTTGCTGAATTGGCAAACTGCAGGCCAATGAAAGACCTTGTCTCAAAAAAAGCAGGATTCAGAAAACCAGCATCCTGAGGAATGACACAGGAGATTGTCCTCTGGACTGGAGAGACATGTATGTAATCGCAGGCATCTACAGTTGTATATACACACAAGCACACACTCACATAACTGATTTCCCCACAAAGGAAAAGGAATTGGGCCACTGGTGACTTTAAGCTTCAGCTGGTCCTGAGTCTTTGGCCTGCAGGACCCCCTTATAGACTTTGGGATAGCCATCAACTGCAGTGGGGTGGGGGAGACGAGGAAGGAGGAGGAGGGATGGTTCTGTTTTTTAAAACTCTCTTTGAACAATTCAATTCTCTAAACTAATTTTAGAGTGATCCCACTCATCACTGAAGACACGGGGCGTCTATACTGGCTATGACCCGATACACGGTTTCTTGAGCTCGAAAAGTCACCTCTCCCTGCTGGGTGCCAGGTCCCCGAACAAGGTGTAGCATGCAATTTGTTCCTGTTCAGTGACCATTTCTTTTCTTGTTTGAGTCCTAATCCTGGGGCTTAATTCTGGATTCGCTGTGGAGGAATGGGGCTTGACATGGAACTGGAGCAGAGCGGGCTAGGACAAAGGATGAGACGCAGCCTCCTAGAGAGCTGGAGAGCCAGGCACAGAGAGGAAAAATTGAGAATGCTCTGATACATGCCAGGAGGGGTGCAGCATGCTGAGGCTCTTGCTTCACTGTGCCCACCAGAGCTTTAAAAGCCATTGCACTGCAGCGAAGGAGGGAGGGCAGCTGCCTCCAGCCCGGGCACAGCCGCCTCCTTGTTGGATGGCCCTGCTCGCCTGGAGACAGCTCAGACAGACCTCTTAGTGTGAGCCTGCATGGATGCTAGCTCAGAAGATCTTCACAGATTTATTATGAGATCGACATCATATACATATTTATAGTTCCTTTTTTTCCCCAGACACAACACAATTTTCGCCAACACGTGTATTCATTCCTCATAAACTCAGATTTATCACAGGACTCGGTTTTCCTCTCTGCATTGGCTTCACCCCGTCCGTGGAGCTGCTTCTGAAGGCCTGTGTTTGTCTTGATGCTTCCCTGTCCCTTAGCCCCCCCTCTGCTTTCATTTTGGCTCAGATACATAAAAATATTAGTCTCTAATTAACAGTTGTCTACTGCCCCAAATTTGAGAGGTTAAATATAATAAATAAATGGTCAAAAAATGTCCATAATTCTGTCAGTATTCTGGTCTGTTTGTGCTCACTTGTGGATTCTTTGTCTCGTTGATGTTAATTTGGACCTAACATTCTCTTTTAAGCATGGTGATATGAAAAGCAGGATCCAGAACCTTCTTTTTAATGGCTGCCCATTTGGCTCCCTACCTTTGGGTATTATTATACCATTTGCTGAACAATTTCTCTAACGTTGGACATTTGGCTTGTATCTGTTTTCCCCAAAATGATCACGCATAACACTTCAAAGAACATATTGTGCCTACATTTCAGCTTCCTTTTTGGGTTGTATATTTGGGGAGCCTGTCAGTCACAGCACTGGCTCACAACTATCAAGTGCTCCCGCGGGGGGTGAGGGAGGCACCTTTCTCTGCATCTACATGATTGTTTCTGGCCGTCATCTCTTGCAGTTCATACCAGCATGTTCATTTTCTTCATGTGAGAGTGCTGAGGTACAGACCTGTCCAGCAAGCCATTCTGTGAGTGACGGAGCTTGAATAGAGCCAGTCTCTTCCCAACCGCTCTGCTGGCAGAAGGCCTGGGTATCTTCCATGGCTTCTCCTATAGACTGTCACACTGCTTTGTAAAAGTAGTCCTGATAATTCCCTGCCCTGTGCAGGCCTGTCTTCCTGTGTCCTTGTTTGTCCATGGGCCATGTATGTAAAGGCCCAACACAAGCCTGGCGTACCCATAGATGTTTGCCCTCACGTTTATGATGCAGACAGACACCTACTGCTCACATGGCTGTCTTTGGGTCCATAGATGAGGCTCCCCTGCACAGGTCTGAAGAAGGGGGACTGGTGCAGGGATCCACTGCCGGCAGGTTCTGGAGAGGCCTGTCTTCTATCCTGCATCCAGGGAGACTCTTTCCTTCTCTCTCATTAAACTCCTTTCTGAAGCCCAGAGGACAGGAGAGTAGGTGGTATCACAGTACTTCTCTGTGTCTCTTTCTTTCGGGGGTTCTCCTCCCCACGCTCTGTTCTGGCTTGAAAATTCTCACTCTGGTAGCCCTCTAATCGTACAATTTACTCTCAAGCTGCTAGTTGTAGTCATTGTGCCAATAGGCTCAAACCCTAGAGAAACAGTGATTCCTCAGCAGATCCAGTGGCTCCAAGGTCTAGCTCCATCTATTGGGCATGAAGAAAGGAGGGCTCCTTCTGCAGCAGGAGACCCAGTCACCCTCCTCTATGGGCTTTTGAAATCTGGGAGAACCCTTCACAGGCAGAGGGTATGAAATTCTTTCTGTTTTACTCCCAAAGCTAGGTTTATCTGCCACTACCAAAGGGCCAGAGCTGGCATGAAAGTGAACTCAGGTCTGCTGACTTTCATCCAGGGCACTTTTGAGCACAGAGAGCCCTGCCCACTCCCAGGCTCCTGGAGCAGCATCAAAGCCAGTACTACGAGAGACTAAGTTGAATCTGCCTTTCTTTTTCTATTCTGGTCTCATTAGATTTCCAATAGATTTCATGCTTTCTAATGCATTTTCCACACAAAGACGTTGGGCTTTCTTAGAGCTCTCACAGACACAAATGAGACAGGTGGGCAGCGAGAAGTGGGTACGAGGTAGGCTTGACTCTGAAATCAGGGATAATTGCCAGCACAGAGCCTTGGGTACGGAGGAGGCAAAGTGGGGTACGAGCCCCAGGGCCTGCTGCTCTGGGAGAAGATTCTTGGAAAAGTGTGTGATGTTCAGGCTCACCTGCCACTTCCCCTCCCTGTTCAGCGTCCACCTGTGCGGAATGACGGGGAGCATCTGCTTGTCCCAAGCAGAAGGAGTGGAAGTGCCCTTTAGGTCTGCTTAGTGACCTCCGATAAAGCAGCACCTGTGCTCAGACCCTTACTGTCATACCAGGAGTATCCTGATACCAGGAGTAAATGAAGTCTGAGAAGAGGAGGGGGCAGAGCAAAGGACAGGGCTAGGGGAGAGGAGGGGGCCAGTGCAGGGGAGGGGCCAGGGCAGAGGAGAGGCCAGGGCAGAGGAGGGGGCCAGCACAAGTTCCTAGACAGGTACAAAGATGAGTTCCAGGTGCTGTGCTGCTCAGGAAAACTTTTTTGTTTGGTTTTTCGAGACAGGGTTTCTCTGTAGAGCCCTGGCCGTTCTGGAACTCACTCTGTAGACCAGGCTATCCTTGAACTCAGAAATCCACCTGCCTCTGCCTCCCAAGTGCTAGGATTAAAGGCGTGCACCACCACTTCCTGGCTTGCTTTTTTTTACAAGGTGTCCATCCCAGCAGAAGACCCTGCATGAGGACTGTTTGTAAGAAAGGGACCAAAGGAAGAAGGACAGAAGCCAGCGGCTAGATGAAAGCTGTCGGCAGAGCCTCCAGGGGAGGAAGAGGGTGATCTAGAGTCCCTCCTGGCTCAGGGTACACCCCACTCTACACAGCATGGATGTCTCATTTCTTCATCTTTCCTCCTTCCATCTCTATGATTTTCTCCTTTGAGCAGTTTCTGGTTATACCTCAATAATTAGTTCCAGTTATCAAGTCCCCAGGTCCTTAATGCCTGGACTCCTAGTTCTACATGCTCCTTAGAACGCTCTGATAACCCAGTGAGAAGGCAACATGATGTCTGTGTCTTGGATTTGTTCTGTCCCCTTCTCCTTTCTTCACCCTCCTCCCCCTGTGTATTAGAGATACAGGAGTGGTGGAGAGGGAAAATGGAGGGAGAGAGACAGAGAGACAGAGAGAGAGAGCATGCATGAGTGTAGCCCAGAGGCTGGTACCAAGTGTCTTCCTAAGTCATTGTCTCCCTTATATTTCTGAGACAGGGAGCTCTCTGGTTTTGCTAGTCTGGCTGGCCAGCAAGCCCCAGAAATCTACCTGCTTCTGTCTCCTTTGTGCTGGGATTATAGCTCTATGCCTCCTGCTCAGTTTATTTTTAACATAAGTTCTAGGAATCGAACTCAGTCTTCATGCTTGTGCAGTAGCACTTTACAGACATAGCCCCTCCCCAGAGCCTCTGTACTCTGCTCTTACTCTATCCTCCCTCTTGTCTCTTCTTGTCTCCCTCACTCTGGAGTGTTCACTAATTCCCTCCTATGTGGCCTCCTTCCCTCCTCAAAAGTCTAGGCCATCTCGGAGTTGGTTCCCCTGTCCCTCTATTCAGAGGGTCCATCATTTTACCTTCCAAGGATGTCGGCTACTCTTCTTCACAGGTTCTCTGAGTGTGGTAACTACATTGTACAATGTCACAGTCAAATGCCTCATGTGTGCACTGTGTCAGGCTTGCGTATGTCTACACATGTACTGCATGCGTCACAGGTATGTAAAAGCATGCCCTTTTTGTGTTATCTCAGGTATACAAAAGTATGCCCTTTAATGGGTCACCCCAGAAAATGGAGCTCCTACCTGCTTGGCCATGGCGGGAATCCTTTGTCTTGTAGGTTATTGGCTTCCATTTAACTCTCGTTCTCTCTCTTTTTTTCTTTTTTAGTGAATTTATTTTTCTCTCTCATCTGGAAAATCACATTTGATCAGCCGTAGAGAGCAATCACATACTGAAATATTGGATTTTGCCCACAATGTGCCCCTTCCAAAGGCAGTGGTTCTCTGAGGTGAGACCAGACCTATGGGGTTGGTAGAGGGGTAGGCCAAGTGAGAAATGTTAGCTAGACCACAAACAGACAGATGGGGAGACAGAGGAATGGATCTACACAAAGCCAGGTGGTGCTGAGTGCTGGAGCCCTGAGCTTCCTCAGCTCTCTGCTCTTAATTTCACTTGATGGATATGGCAGAAGGTGAATGAAGGGTCCTAAATCACAACACTGATGTCTGACCCCTGTAATGACTGAGCTATACTGAGCTTACGAATGGGTAGGTGGTCTGGTGGCCTTCCTGGCAGACACTGGGTTCTGCCCCCCTTTCTCTGTCTCTCCCTTGCTACCATTGAGAGTCTTCATACCCTGTACAGGAGGGCCAGGCCCCAGTCAGGGCCTCTAGCGAACTTATTTTTATTTCTTTTACCACCATTGCAGATCTTGGGGGGGGGGGGTGGGGTATCCTGGTCTCTTCATCCTGGAGGGTATTAACCCCATCTGGAAAGCATCTCTTGATCTTTCCCCATGTTAACCTCTTAAGGTAGGTATCATTCTATCTCTGTGAAGGTTCTCCCACCTAGTCTGCCCATCTTACCATCCTGAGTAAAGCCAGAGACTCGAAGAACATTTCATCTGTGTCTGCTACTCACTGGGCCCTAGTATCAGAGGCTCAGCATGCTTCTTCAGCATTGGCTGCCACTGTCTCATCCCACCAATCTGCCCCTTACACTTGGAGTCCTGTCACATCATCTGAAGCTCCACAGAGCTCAGGCTCCTAATAGGTGTGTGGGCTTTTCAAAGAGGAGTTCTAATAAGCCTGGCTCAGGGTACAGGATGCAGGATGCATATCGTCTGCAGGATTTCTCAGAACTTGCATTGTCTAGTGTGCTTTTTAGCTTCCAGTAGAGTTCAGTGGAGAGACACTGGTGACGGTGACCAGCAAAGCTGTCTTTCAACAGAATTCAATGTGACATTTTCCCAGGACTTGTTTGATTATAGGAAGCCTTTCTTCAAGAATACCCAGTGACACTTGAGCAGAATGTAGTCGAAAGGAGGCATGTACGAAGGTAGTTATCCTCCTGTTCAAGTCCACGACAGTCAAACCATATGGACCCTACGAATCCAATTGTATCAGCCAGCGTTTCTCATGTACTCTCTCCATGTCATCCTTCAGGCTGGTCCCCTGTGTCCAGTAGCTTCTTCTTTTCTAATTCTATGATAAGAAACAAGGAAACTCATGACCAGCTTCTCTAACAAGTTTACATTGGAGGTAGGAAAAATTTCATTACTGAAGGAGTTGCCTCTGAGTGGAACCCAATCATTTACTGCTCCATGGCCGCTGAGCTGACATTTAGAATTCTGGTGTCACTGAGAGTGCCTGAGTACCGCATTTCCCAGGATATTGTGACATGGGTCAATTTTCTCCTGCAGGACTGCTCCTTGGCAGCTCACACTATTACAAGCAGGTCTTCCAATTAGCCACAACCTGAGGAGTGAACTCTGCCTGCTTGAAACATCTTAAACACACACACACACACACACACACACACACACACACACACACACACACACACACGAGCAGAGAAAGCAGGAGGAAAGAAAGAATGGTGCCAAAGGTGACAAGAGGCAGGAGAGTGAGGCAGGCAGGCAGCCCTTACACCTGCTGGAACTTAGGTGTGGTTGTTACATAGCCTGTCAGAGTGTGTCCAGTGTGTGTGTGTGTGGGGGGGGTATGGGGATGTACCTGCTTTAGGTATGGCAGATACATGCTTCATGATGGGTTTGATGAAAATGGTGACATATAGTCATAAAATGGCAGGCCAGGGTCTTAAGTCACTAGAGTAGCTAAACAAGCCTTTTGACATTCTGAAATTTGGAGCTATAGACTCTGTGCCTGCCTCTGTCACCATGTAACCTTGATCACATCTCTGCAGCATTAGTCAGTCCATGTATGTCAGATGCAGTGTCCATAGGCTCTTATTTGCTGGGCCCAGGCCTTCAGAAACTGTCTGCTTTCGATTTCTGTCTCCTGAGATCTGCCACCATGGTATAGAAGCCCAGAGCACAAGGACATATATAGGTGTTCTAGAACATAGCCCCAGTGGACTTCTTCACTAAGGGCCATAAAAGCTTCTGGGCCCGTGAGAGAAGATGCCCCCCTGTTTACCCCAGATTAAGCCATCATCTGAGTGCAATTGTACAAGGGACAGTCAACAGGAAGTGCTGAGCCATTGGGGGTTGGGAGGTTGGGAGTAGGAGTGCCAGGGTGTGCTTCATGCCAGCTCACAAGCCTTCTGTGGTGAAGCTTGGTTCACATATAGGAAAAATAAAACCCTTTAAAGGGTTGTCATAAACTCATGCAGCCATCTCTACTATCTTATTTTAAAATATTTCATCACCCAAAAGAAGCCCGCATACATTCACCTGCCATTCATGGTCCTCAGCACCCTTAACCCCTGGCAGCCAAGACCCATTGTCTGTCTTTGTGGATTTGCCCACGTTGAACATTTTGTATCAAAGAAGTTGCATATGCCGGGCCTTTTGTGACTGGCTTTGCTCACTTAGCACATTTTAAAGCTCTCCAGGTGGTAGCCTGTATCTACAGCAAGGGACTTCATTCCTCTCCAACTAAATAATATCCGTACTGTGTAGATAGCCCACGTCTTGCTTATCTATTTATCAGCAGATGAATATTTAATTTATTTCTATTTTTTGACTACTCCAAATACTGCTGATGTTGACATAGGAAGTACAAGTTTTTGTGAGGCTGTAACTTTTCTGTTTTCTTGAGTGTATGTCTGGGATCAGAGTTTCTGGGTCACACACTCAGTCTATTCTTAGCTCCTAGAGCTGATAAATTCATTTTCAGCATCGTTACTTCGTCACCAACAATGTAAGTTTCTCTACATCCTTGATGCTTCTATTGCCTGTCTCTCTTATTATAGCCACCATCCTGAATGCAAGGTAATATCTCATTGAGGCTTTGATTTGCATTTCCCTAATGGTGCTGAATGTATTTTCATGTATTTATTGGGACCATTGGGATATCTTCAGAGGTGTTTAGGCTATACTTTTGCCTATTTTTAAATTGGGCTATTTTTCTTTTCATTGTTGAATTGTAAGATTTCTTTACATACCCCTACTGGTACAATCTTATCAGATATATAATTTACAATATTTTTCCCCATTCTTTGGTTTGTCTTTTTACTTTCTTGATAGTGTCCTTTGAAGCATGAAAGTTTTTGATTTCGATGAAATCCAATTTACCTATTATTTCTTTTTGTTGCCATGCTTTGGTGTCGTAGCTGAGAAACCCATTACCCAACCCAAGGACATGAAGATTTATGCCTAAGTTTTTTCTTCAAAGTATTTTACAGTTTTAGCTTTTTAAATGTGGGTCTTCCATCCATTCCGAATCAATCTTTATACTGTGCTCTTATATGGTAATCAATTCAATTAAAAACAAAAAGGACCTCAGAATTGGGCCATTGCCAACCCTTTCTTGGGTCACAAGTTGTGCAAGCTCAGGGCAGGGGTTTCTGGTTCATGAAGTTCTTTCAGGTTACTGGCCTTGCCAAAGAGTGAGGGGTCCCTCAGAATGAAGGAAAGGGGGTTTGGAAGAAGAGTTTCAGCAAAGTGGTGACCAATGGGAGCTATCCAAGGGCGGGGAGTGTGTCTGGAAGCTTTTGGAGAGATGAGCAAGCACCTTTGAGCTCCATCCTCCTCAAGAGCCAAGGGGACCTCTCTGCCACCCTCCCTTTGTTGCTGTGACTTAGCTTTGCCATGGCTCATGGCTTTGGCATGATCTTCAACAGTTCAGAAGGAATTCTGGCAGGATTATAAAGGAACCCAGATTCCAAGCACTTGTTTTCTTCAACTGAATGCAAAGATGAGGCCAGCTTTGTCTGCAGCATTTCGGGGGTGACGAGGTCCAGGAAACCACAGCATTCGCTGAGGAGCTGTACAATATGAAACTCAGACACAGTGTCGGGAACCCAGAGGAAGGAAGGGCCATTCATGACTAGGGTGAAACATGTGAAAGCTCATAGGAATAAAATGACTCTTAAAGAAGGTAGGATTTGAATATGCTAAGCGGAAGGAAGAATTTATGAGGCTTCTTTCCAGCACTCATAAAGGGAAGCTACAGTTCCGGGGTGAGCTGTGGTCTTGGAGCTGAGGATGAGTTTTATACCCTGGCCTTTGGGGTTTGAAAACTGAAAGCAGTTTGACACTGCCTTCTGTTCCAACACCATTTCCTTGGAGGTTCTGGGGGACCTCCTCTTAGTGCTTTAGTTTGGAAATGAGTGGGAAAGCTCATAGCTCTAAATGCCATCTATATGCTAATGTCTAGATAATTTGCATCTCCAGCCCAGCCCAGAGTCATATATCTATCCACCCGTGGTCCTGACAGCTCCCCCGATGGCTAATAGTCATCTCACACTCAGGGTAGACCACACACAACTCTGGGCTTTTCTCCTGCTCATCTTTATCTTTACCTGGACTCCATTGTTCACAGTCTCAGGGCATGGCACCACTGACCACAAGTCCAGTTTGGAATTCAGGGAGAGTTAGGTCATTTTTTTGATTCCCTTCTTCAACAGCTTCCTTACCCAGAGCAATAACCAATCTGAACCTAGCTCTACCTTTTGCTTCTCTCCTTGTCTCCGCTAAGGCCCACTGCTCACAGCCATCAGATACTGGCCTCGGAAAACCAATGAGATCAACTATGCTGACCTTTAAAGCAGTCTTCTCCCATCTCTATCTTCTGACTGATTCAGCCCATGCTCTACCCCTTAACCTAGTGTCACCCCAGTCTCCCTGCTGTCCTGGAACATCCCATAATTATGCCCACCTCAGGACCTTTACACTTGCCACAGCTTCCATTAGACAAGTCTGTCTGTCTATTTGTGTGTGTGTGTGTGTGTGTGTGTGTGTGTGTGTGTGTGTACTCCATGCATAGAAGCCAGAGGAGGGCATATGCCTACCCACACCAACAAAGGATCCACACTGTTACTTTCTGTCTCATTCTTTTGAGACAAAGTTCTTCATGAAATCTGGAGCAAGGCTAGGAGTCAGCAAGCCCCAGCCATCCTGCCCTTCTCCCCTACAGTGCTGGGTTTGTAGACTCAGGAGACCAGGCCTGGTTTTCTATGTAGGCTCTAGGGATTTGAACAGCAAGCAAGCTCGCTCACCCACTCAGCGAATACCTCCATCCTAGGGAGATCCTTTGTGTGACCGCTTCTGACCTTCCCTGACCTTACAGTCTAAAGGACCATCCCCTTTGGCACTCCTTACATCTACCTTACTTCTGTTAGCCCTGTTTTCTTTGAAACTGTTTTTATTGCATTTATTATTATTTTACTTTTTGTGTGTTTGTGTGCATGTGCGTAGAGGAGGGGTTTATGTACGCATACCTGTCATGTACGTGTCTGGAGGTCAGAGGTCAACTGATGGGAGGGGCATCTCTCCTTCTACCATATGGGTTGCCATGATCCAACTTAGGTTATCAGACTTGGTGACAAGTGACAAGACCCATCTCCGGCTTGGCTCTATTTTATTTTCAGTGGAGAAGAATCACTTTATGAAAATTTCTTGCTTGATTATTCAATCGTTGGTCTTCTTCTTTCTTCTCATCCCTCACAGCAACGGAAACTCCACGAGAGGGATGGTCCTCCTCTCCCACCATCTGATTTTGTAGTGCATCCTCAGTACTTCTCCTCCAGTCAGATAACGTTTGAATACAGTCATAATGGAAAATTTAAAAGACGCACAAAAGCAGAGAACCCACTTCCCTCCCGTCATTCAGCCAGAGCAATTATTAACCCAAGGCCAATCCATTTTCATCTTGTCCTTGTGTGGAAGTATATCCAATATATCATTTTATCAGTAAATATTTCAGAGTGTATCTCTAAAAGATAAGGGCTCTTTAGAGAAAATCACCACCAGGCCATTATCATATCTAAGAAAATTTACAACCATCCCTGGCTGCCATCAGATATGCAGGGAGCCTTCAGAATTCCCCGAGTACCCCATCTTTTCATTTTCATCTGCTTGCATCTGGTATCTAAAAAGGTCCTTAAATTGAAATTGTCTTGTACCTTTTGAGTATCTTTTAATTGGTATTCTCACTGTGACTCCATTAGATTTTCTTGACATCTGTCCCTTGAAAAAACCAGGCTGGCTGTCTGTCCCGGGAAGCACCTTCTGGCCTGGGTGGCCAGCGGCCATGTTGTCTAGTGTGTTTATTGAACCTCCTATATCCTGTAAAGAGGACGTCTTGGGATGGATGGGATCAGGCTGTTTCTTTGGAAGCAATCCTTGAGCCTTGTTTTCTTTCATGGAGCTGCAATGCATCTGTCTGTCCGTCTGAAATCCGGAAGACCTGATTCTCACGGCCCAGCATCCAGGGTTCCATCAGTGATTGCAAAGTGTGACCGTTCCCTGCTGCCTGCCGTTCCTCCCTTAGCTGGAACATCCTCATTTGAAAACATATTCATGTATTTATCATGTGTGTCTTTTGTATGTGTGTGCACATATTTGTGTGCGCACATGCATGTGCATGCATGGGGGTCAGCTTGGGATAACTTCTTAATCACCTCTCATTTATTTACTTTTTTATTTTTTGAGACAAAGTCTCACTGAAGCTAGAGCTCTCCCGTTTGTTTATACTAACTGGTCAGCAAGGTCCATGGCGCCTCCTGTCTGTACTTTCACAAATCAGGGGTTGCAGAAGCATACAAACGTGCCAGGTAGCCCAGCTCGGATCTTATGCTTGCATGGTGGGCACTTCATCCACTGAGACATCTCCCCAGCCTTTAACTGGAATATTTTTTAAAAGAAGAATGAAAAAGTGAGCACATGCAACTTCATTACTTTCCACAGATTGCTAGTCTTTTCTTTCTCCAGATTTTTATATGCAAAACCCTTGAGTGATTTTGTTTTAGGGTTAATTCTATTCCTTAAATATTTCCTTAGTACTCTGGGGTTTTATTGAGTAAATACAACCCAGTCCCTGCTGTTAGGAATACTCTCACCCATCTGCTACTGAGCACAACAGCTTCAATTAGATCTTGACTTATTTCATTACTGAAAGCAACTGACATGGCTCTCTCCCAGGGAGACACTGGTCACCGGTTCAGAGTCAGTCCTGCTGCCCTGGGTGCCCCAGAATCCTCTACCGTGTTCTTGCTTCTGTTTATTTCTGATGATGATGATGGTGTGTGTGTGTGTGTGTGTGTGTGTGTGTGTGTGTGTGTGTGTGTGTGTTGGTGGGGCAGGCACATGTCATTTGTGTGAAGGCCAGAGGTAGACAGTGAATGTCTTCCTTGATAAGGCTCTACTTTCTGAGACTTCCTCTTACTCAAACAAGAGCTCACTGGTTTGATTTGAGCAGATGGGCTGGCCAAGAAGCCCCAGGAATATTCGTGTCTTTGCCTCTTCCCCAGTCCCGGTTTACAGATATGTATGTAGCTCTTTGCTTTAATGTGAGGACTGAGAACCTAAACTCATATCCTCAAACTTGTGTGGTAACACTTTACCAAATGGACTCGTGTTCGAGTCCTGGTTTTTAGGTTTGTTCGTTTGTTTGTTTGTTTTTTGGTATTGAGACAGAGTCTCATACTGGAGCCAACCGGTCCATACTGATTACTGTGTGCCCAAGCTTCTCTTGAATCTCGTGGCAGTCACCTGGCCCAGCATCCTTCCAAATTCTAGGATTATAAATGTGGACCACGATGTCAGGTTTGCGTTGTGGCTGTGGGCTACTCTCCCTCCTCTGAACCTGTTTCCCCATGTGAATGGAAAGAGATGGCACTAGGTCCTACCAGGTCCTTGCTGGACTTGAGTCCGATGTCTCCTTGCTTCCTACTATACGTTACCTGCAAAGGTCACATGGATAATGTTGAAGGGTCAAGCAAGACAGAGAAGCAGGGTATGCACAAGAAAGATGGAATGATACCCAAAAGGTGACCCACCACGGAATTCCTGACAGCTGCTCAAAGGAGCCGTGGTGAAAATGCTTTCAATTCTCTATGCGTTTTCCTAATGTACTCCTCCGCTTCAGGGGAAACTGAAGTGGCCCACTAGATTAGGCAAGATTTGTAGGGGTGTCTAATGGCCTCTGAAAGAGAATAGTCTAGGAGTTGGGTATAAGAAGTTGTTTGGAAGTCTGGACTCACAGCCTGTACCACTCTCCATGGGTCTGGGGCTTTCCCTTAGGACTATAACACCTTCAGTCACTTCCCACCTGCCACCACTGCCCTCCCTGGAGGCCAGGGAAGCTTTGCCAGTGCCCTGGCAGCTTGAGCATCTGGGAATTCAGACATCTAGACTGCCAGACTCTGCTGGCATTTTCCTTTTGTCTGCCAGGGTTAGATTGCCCGGGAATGGATATCAGCACTCTGTGGGCCTCCTGAGGAGCAGGCTTGCTGCTGAGCGGTTGTCTGCTGAGCGGTTGTCTGAGCTCTGCCCTCCAGTTTCAGAGCCCTGATTTCCCCATTTCTGTCAGCATGTGGCTCCAGTCCCTGGGGAGAAAATCCGTTTATCTGATGCTTGCGTGAACCTGATGAGGTTCTGAGGGGAGGGAGTGGCTTTTCCCCTGCCCCTGCCTTTTCTCTTCCAGTGGCTGGAGCAGAGGGAGTCTATGTTCTCATTGGGACAGGGACTTGACTGCCAATGGGGTGTGGTGGCTTGTAGGACATCATCTACTCCTCTCAGACCTGAGGTTGGAAGAGAGAAGTAGCTTAGCAGGAAGCTGCTCTCCTGCTTCTTCTTCATCAACCTCCCATCTTCCCGACCTCCCTCTGGACTCTTAATTCTTGATGAGCATAAATGATGGGGCAGGCCACACTGAGAGCTTGGGGGGTGTTCTGTATCTGCAAGGTCCTCACATGGCAGATTCTTCTCTTTGGAACCCGTAGGTAGGTGCTCTCTCCTGTTTGAGGCAGCTGGGGGTGGCTAAGAAATTTGTCATGTAAATGGTTGGAAATAATCCAGAGAGGCAGACCCCTTGAGGAGAAGGGGAAATATGGGGTTGCGTGGGTATGTAAGAGAAACGCCTGAGACCCCCTACCTCACACTACACACAAATAGTCATGCCAAAATGATCAGAGCCAAACAGAATCAGGAAAGCTTACAGCTTCTGTGAGGGCCATTGACATGACTCAGCAGAGAAAGTACCCGCAATGCGCGTCTGACAACCAGAGTTTGATTCCTAGATCACGCATGAAGGGGGAGGGGAGAACAAAGTCCAAAAAGTTGTCCTCTGAACCATATAAGCACGCTACAGCACACACACAAACACACACACCACATACACACACACTCACATACACTCACACACACCACATGCACATACACCACACACTCACACACACACACACATATACATACTCACACACCACACATACACACATAAACACACACACCACATACACACCACACACACGCCACACGCGCACATACCACACACATATATATACACACACATACACAAACACTCACACACACTTACACATGCCACATACTCGCATACACAGTCACATACACACCACACACACATACACACACACCACACATACACATACCATACACACCACACACACGCAAACACAGCCACACACACACATCACACATATATACACACACCACACACACACATACACACTCCACACACACATATACACACACACCACACACACACAGTCACACACACACCACACCACACATATACACCACACACACACATACACACATACACCACACACACACATACACACACACATATACACACACACCACACACACCACACACACACACACACACACACACACACACACACACACACACACACACAAATACTGGATCCTCTATAAGAAGAATACATGATCTTAATTGTATCATTTCTCCAGCAATAATAATAATAATGATAATAATAATAATAAACATTTAAAAGTTCTGTGAAAAATTATAACATTGGAAATTATATTGGAAATTATAGCTCCTCAGCTATGACTCCAAAAGTACAATGCGTAAGAAAAACTTGATAAATTATATTCCATCAAAGGGAAATTTGGGTTTTTCTGAAAACACCATTAAGAAAATTAAGAGACAATGGCCAGACATGAGAGAATCTATTTGCGAAAAATATGTCTGATATGGAACTTGTGGTTAAAATAGACAAAGACACTTACATTCAAAAAAAAAGAAATCAAACAATTCAACTTTAAAATGAGCCAAATAGACATTTCTGCAAAGACAGATGATTAATATGTCCATGGAAAAGTGCTAAACATCATTAGTCTGCAGGAAAGTAGAGTCAATACAACAGCATACCCCTCCACTGGAATGCATACAACGTCTGAATCCCCAAAATCCAAAGTCTTGGATAATCCTGGCATGACTGCAAGGCTGCACAGCCTCTCTGGGGAAATAGTTTGACAGTCTCTTAAGTTAAACATAAATTTACTACAAGACCCAGAAATTCTGCCTCCTCTTGCTATTCAAGAGACCAAAACACTTGTCCAAATAGTGGTTTGCATGTAAATATTCACAGCAGCATTATTTATATTAGGCAAGAAAGTGGGACTCACACAGCTGCTCACCAAGTAATGAATGGAGAAGATTGTGGTATATCCATTCAAGTAATGAATGGAGAAGATTATGGTATATCCATTCAAGTAATGAATGGAGAAGATTGTGGTATATCCATTCCCAGGAATATCATGCATCAGTAAAATGGAGCTATGGTATGGAGAAACCTTAACTATATGAGATATGTGAGAAACTGAAGTAAAAAGCAATAATTTATAAAAAAAACAAAAAGCAAAAAACCAAAAAATCCCAGAAAACAGGAAAAGTGAATCTTTCGAAATGGAAAGTAGGTTGGGGATGCCTGAAGCGTATGTTTCCGATGGCAAAGCCACCTTTTTTGGGGTGATTGAAGTTTTCTAAAGTGGTATCACAGTGGTTGTACAATGCCACAAAGTTACTAAAACCCAATTTATGATATGCTAATAATACCTCCATAACGCTGTTTAAGAAAGACGGAATTAGAGAAAAGGGGGAAAGCAGCCCTAGAACCCTTTAGGGCAAGTCTCAGCCTCCTGGAAACACTGGGGGCCTCCTTTCCAGCCAGAGATGAGTGCAAGGACCTGCCACCCCATCTCTATAGGAATGGCAACCAGGAATGCAGCTTCCAAGTTCACCTGTCAGCCTTACCTGTGGCTCACAGCATCCTTCCCAGGCTTCTGCCTCTATCACTCACACAGCAGAGGTATTCCCCTCACTGTCCGTGTCAGTCACCATGAATCAGCTTCTGTCTCAGCAGTCATGTCCTCCCCCTCAGCTCTCATGTTAGCCCTCTCCTCCATGGCTTAGGAACCTGTTTCCAAATGCCTGCTTTCTAGTGGGATGGGATCAGATGGTCGGGCTGGTTGAGAAATCGCTTCACAGTGAGAGAGGTGTGCTAAGAGACGCTGACAGGCGGATTGTATGATGAAGAGACAATATAAAGGATGTGACATAGGGTAGCCATTAAGACTTTGGCAGGTGACACATTCCTGGTACCCTACAAGGGGACCTTGGCAGATTGTGGGGGCCCATCTGAGAGCTATAACAATGACTACAGGAGGAGGCTTTGGAGAAATAGAGGCCTTTTGCATTTGACTTGGTGGATTTTGAGAATAAAGACACGCTGCATTTGTCTGAAGGCTGACCCTTGCCGTCTGTTTAGTCACCTGCTTCTGAGTATTGACCATCCTTTCAGAGTCCTGAGACCAATTCTGGAGTCTTTTTATGTGGAGGGCTCTATAGGAAACAGGCTGTGGTGTCAATTCCTTTAATCCTTACAAAGTCTTTGAAGTAGGCACTATTATTGCCTCTCCATTTTGCAGATGATGGAACTGAGGCCCAGAGGGTAAAGCCAGGTATCCAAGGCCTGAAAAGCAATTAGCTCTGAGCCTGGATGGAAGCCCAAGCACTCACTGTTTCCATGTTTCTTCTGAGAGTTCATTTGAATGACTTAGTGTGAGTCTTCAAGACAGACTCAGCCATTGTGCCCAAGTAGGGGAGGAAACGGAAAAAAATAAGAGACATGGGCCATGCTCTATGGCAGTGTGTTCTCAGAGCTCTGAAGCTGCCTGTCTTCTAGGCCTAATCCTATGTCTTCAATGTGCAGGAGTAGACAGCCGAGACCAGCAGCCAACTCTAGTTTCTTGGGCGCCTCTGTCCTGAGCCCTACCAAGCTAATACCTGCCTCCACCATACCCGTCTAGGTAGAGACTTTTGAAAGGATCACTTTAAGACCAGTGTGGTGATGGACAAGTGGACAGAGGGAGGTTTTACCAGTACCACCTGTGTGAGAGAGGCAGAGCAAGGCAGGAGCTAGCTTGAGCTGTCCCCTAGGAAAAGCTGACCATACACATGTGCAAGGCACTTGCATAGCAATAAACGGACCTGAAAAGATCTGGCGAAGGAAAGCTCCCGAAAAGTGAAGAAACTTACCTTTTTTTGTATGGCTTTAAATATAACCATGACTGTAATCCCAGTACTCAGGAGCCAGAGGGATGGGGATTGCTGAGAGTTCAAGACCAGCCTGGTCTACGCTATGAGTTAAGGGCCAGCTAGAGCTATGTAGCATGACCAAACAAATAAAACACCAATTCAATTTAATCTTCACTCTTTGGTCTTATATGGAGGCTTTTCTGTATTTTTTTTTGTGAGCTCCCTTCCTTCTCTGTATCCTCTCTCCTTTTCTCTAGTTCCTACAGACAGAGAAGGAGGTAAGAGGTCTTGTGATCAGAAGGCACATTGCTCTAGAATATAGCACTCAGTGTCTCAGTGCTGAACTGCAGGCACTGGCAGGGTTAAGAATGAGACTTAAGTAAAAGCAATTAAGAGTACCAGAGAATCAGTGCTCAGAAGGTTGGCCATTGAGTTGACTATAGAGATCTGAGCCTGCAGAACCGTTGTACCTGCTGGTCCTGTACTTCCACATGAATGGCATCCCTGAGTGTATTCAAAGGAAGGCTCCTGCCTCCATCCAAATGGGACCTGTAACTCCATCACATAAAATCCATGCCTCCATCTAAAAGGACCATGTTTCCATCCAGTGAAGATCCCATGCCACCATCCCTAGGACCATGCCTACATGGAACTGGTGCTGCGTGTAGCCTTTTTACATGTCTCTGCTGCCACAAATTCCCTCACCCCATGAGAATAGGCACTCTGAGAGGCTCTGCTCAGAAGCCCCACAGGAGAGGAGAGCTCAGTCAGTGTTCTGCCTCTTGGAGACCTACTGTTCTTTTCCATGTGGTCCTGGGACCCAGCAGCACAATCTGAACTCCTTCAGGGAGGGCTGTGTCTCTTCCCTCTCCCTCAGCTTCATTATTATTCCAAAGGCCTCGTTATAGAAATTACAAAATAATGGTTCTGCAATTTGTGCTTGTGCGGCTATGTGTACGCTAATTACTGTTGCCGTGTGCCTGCTCTGAGGTACTGCGATGGGATCTGGATGTAACGTACCTGTCATTGAAGACTTGCCTTCCTTCTCCCCAACCCCTTGTCCTATTTCCTGTCACTCAGATACGTCTTGTCTCCAAGTTGTGGGAATAGTCCATGGTGTCTGAGTAGAAATGGCCCCTACAAGTCCATCCACGTATGTAGGACACAAAGTGGATACAGAAGTGGTCCAAGATGAAGAGTCAGTATGGAGCCTCTAAAACAAGGACAGTGTTGTAACTGAGTTCCTGTTCCCTGGGAGTGTTTTTGGGGTGTTGCTGTGATGAATTGTGGGTTAAGGCCACATCGTGTCCCATGAGTGTCCACAAACTGGGAACTCTCCCTGCCTGGCTTGGGCACGTCTCCAGCCCTAGGAGATTCCTTGTAAAATTGGGAAAGGGAGGGGTAGAGAGAGAGGAGGCTCATGGAAGTGTGTGGGTTGGGGTGAATCGGCAAAGCCTGAGGAAAATGTGGTGTTGTAAACAGGGTGAGATTTCGGGCTCTGAGAGAGCATTCAGGAGGAGGCAGAGTGGTGCAAAGCCAGGAGTTCCAAGAGCTGGGAAAGTCTGGGATATGGTGGAGGAAGCAGGGGGATAAAAGAGTAGCATCCCCTGTCCTGCTCAAAAGCAAACTCTTGCAGCTTACTGCAAGGTTAATCAGACATGTGTGAGAGGAATGCTTTCTGGGGCAAGCTAAGCTGGCCTGATAATCAAAGGCGAGTTGCTTGAATGACATCATCTCTGGGAATAGGTGGGGTGGGGCCGAGGCAGAGGATGTCGGAGCTCCTGTCTGGACACTCTCAGGAGAGTATGGTTTTGAGAAAGGAGTGTGAAAAGGCTCCAGAGAGCAGGCTGCTGGTGGCAGGACAAACACCAGTGACAGGCAAAGATGCCGCCCTGAAACGTAAGCCAGGTTCAGGGTATTTCACCCTCTCTGTACATTGGCTTCCATATCTGCCACAGGGTGACAGCACCTGCTTCAGAGGCTGGTCGGAGACTCACACACAACAGTCAAGCTGGCCCTGAGCATAATCCTCTCCCTGAGTGAGCCCTGGCCCCTGACAATAATTTGCTACGTTACTGTGAGAGGTCAGTGTGTTTCCTCTAAGACCAAGCGCTGTGATTTCTACACAGCAATCTGACCTATCATCTCTGCGTATTCAGCGTCCACTGTGATTGTTGCTGGCCTCCTCCAGTTCAGACAGGTATCGTTTATTGCAGACCTCCAGCCATCTCTACCTGCAGACCAAGGGGTGGAACCTGTGAAGGAGTGGGGGAGAGATGGGGTTCTTCTGCACCCCCTCTACTATCCTCACCAGGACAATGGAGTCTTTGCAATTGTACTACTTCCAAACTCTCAGAAAGTGAGGCACGAGTCTGGGGAAATGTTTAAAGATCTATTTTTAGAAGAAAACCTGTTTGCTCCATCTCTGGGGGTGAGGGAGAGAGCCAAAGGGATTTTTATATAATATTCCAGGTTATTTCCAGTTGAACTGGATTTTTGTGTTTTGGTGTGTAAGATTTTAAATGCTTGCAAAAGTTCTGATGTCTGGGACCAAACCCAGAAGGTTCAAAAATGCTAGCGATGGGACTAGAGAGATGATAAAGACAGCTCAGCAGTTAAGAACACTGGCTGCTCTTCCAGAGGACTTGGGTTCTATTTCCAACACTTACCTGGTGGCTTACTACTGTCTGCAATTCTAGTGCCAGGGACTTCAGTGCCCTCTTATGGCTTCTGTAGGCACCTGGAATGCACTGTAATGTGCAGATTACGTACAGGCAAAACACTAACACACATAAAATAAAAATAAGTAATCAAAAAGATCCTAGGCAATGCACTGATGCTAACCACGGAGCTACATCCTCAGGCCCTTTGTACAGCTCTAAGAGCAGAGAGACAGAGCTCAGGCTAGGCTACTAGGTTTGCTAAGGTTAGTCACTAACTTTCAGGGGTCACTAATCAAAAGCCCTGCCAGTGAAGGTCATAGCCACTCTACTACTGAACCTCCTGGTACTCTCTGAGAACTTTCCAGATAACCCCAACCTACCCTCTGTTTCTAGCAGGAACTTTTTCATTGGCTGACTCTTCATGCCTTTCATCCTGACATTCTGGGAAATGTAGTTCTCAGCTTCCAGGTAGTAATCTGAGAAGGACTTTAGGCAATAATGGGGGATACTTTTACCACAAGTACTTCAGGTGAAGGTGTGAATCTTCTCAGACTCACAAGGCAATGGCTATGTTTGTGGAATCAAGGCAGCACCAGGAGGCAGTAGACAGATGGAGGAGGAGGAAGGTTTTACTGCGTTCAGGGAGCTCAGACGTGCACAGCTTCTGGAGCAAGGTCGGCCATGCACGTCCCTTTATGAGGCAGATGAAATTGCAACAGGTGTGAAGAGATCCACACAGAAGGCCAGGCTGGAGAGAAGAGAGCTATGCAGGCTCTCCTTAGCATGAGTAGAGGAGGAGGGACTCAGAGGCTTAAAGAAAGTCCTTAGTTACCTCCAAAGACTCCCGTAGAGAAAGGGGAAGCAGAGGAAGCTAGGAACAATGAAGAAATACTGTGGGTTCAGTAAGGGCATTGTTATATATAAGCTATGAGGACCAAAGATAAAAGGACAGCCCAACAGTTAACAAGGACCCAAGACAGCCACCTGAGTTGGGTGGGATCTTGAGCAAAGTAGTATATAGTGTTGGCTTAGGTGAATCCTCTATTCACTGGAGTTCAGTGAGAAATACCAAAATGGTGATGATGGTGATGATGGTGGTGATGGTGATGATGGTGATGGTGGTGATGATGATGGGGATGAAACTGGAATATGGGTTGTACTGGTCACTTGAATTATCGCGGTCCATCTTCAGCTGCCATATGAAGTTGGCACCTCTATTATTTCATAGTTATAGGTGGGGAGCCTGAGGCTTCCAAAGGTTAAGGACTTTCCCACAGCCATTCCCCCGGGGGGGGGGG
>CM052706.1:20136729-20174004 GCA_028551405.1 Uromys caudimaculatus
GGGAGCCTTCTGGAAGATGTTCTTGCCAGCTGGGAGATGGGGATGCAGGCATGGAAAGGGTGGGATTAGAGGGAGCCTGTAGTGAGTCGGGTACATTTCAGGGTTATTGATGACAGTGAAGGCACTCTAAAATAGCAGGCTGTGTGCAAAGGAAAAAAAACACTTAGATCCTAAGAGTTGTATAGTAAGGAAAGTTAAAAACAAAACAAAATAAACAAAGCCCCCCAAAACATGTCAGCTCTTAAAATGTCGTGTGTACCCAGTTGTTTGTTCATTCCACAGGTGTCTACAAACGCCGCTTAGGGACTGACAGGAAAACAGGCACATGGTACTCTCCGCAGATTGCTGGAGGGAGAGTAAGCTGGCCGGTAAGCAGGCAGTGGTACGCACACCTAGGGTGGGGCACTCTGTGGTTGAGGCGTGCGGATGCCTGTGGCTGCCACAGAACAAGATGTGTTTCAGGGAGGAGGGCCCTGGGCAGTTTCCATTCCTTGGGTTACCCGATGTGTGGGAAGAGGAAGCAGAAAGCCTGTCCAAGCACATCCCCAGGGATTCAGTCCCCCCTTTTCTGTGAGCTTTTGGCAGTGTTGAGGAAGCAAGGAGACAGAGAAGCTGCATAGACGAATGGGGCCCTTCCCTCAGCTCAAGAGGTGGCAAAAATCCAAGTCAGGGCTCCGGACTCAAGTGTTGGGAGGAGCCACAAAAGCATTTCGACAGGAGAGGCCCTCAGTGTGCAATCTCTCTGGCAGGCACAGAGGGGCTAAGCTACTGCTGGGAAAATGAGAAAGAGAGCTAATGAAAAGATGAATTTCTGACCAAGGCTGGGGTGGAAAGTGGGGGAATTGGGCTACGGCCCAGAAGGTAGGAGGGCAGGATGTGATGATGGTTGGATTAGAAGGGGAGAAGTCCGGGAAGGCTGCAGGCTTTGGGGCAGGTGCTGTGAGCCATCCAGAGGACAAAGGTTGAAAACACGGGAGAGCCGGACATGGTGCTGAATCCCTCCGTCCCAGCATGCAATGCAGGCGGTGGCATCGGGGGAGTCAGGAGTTCACGTTTATCCTTGACCCCACAGGATATCAGAGGCCATTCGGGATTATTTGAAACCCTCTTCCAAAAGCCAGGAAAAGAAAAGAGAGGAGGAAAGTAAGACCAGAGAGGAAGGAGGTTGTAAACATTGAGACAGAAACGCTAGGGATAGAGCAGAGTCAGTCCCATCGGGAGGAGCACCTCCCTGTGGCTGGGAGGACAGGTGAAGGCGATGGTGCTCCCACATGCTGTCCTCATACATTTCCAACTAGGGACTTAATTAAGTGTGTCGTAGGTAGGAGTCAGTGTCGGGTTAATTAAAAGCCTACACATTAAAAACAATAATAATACAGGCAAATGAATCCCTTGAGTGCTGGGCCTCGCCTACTCCATCCGCTGGTGTACAGAGAGCCCATGGTTCATCTGTCCTGGGATCTTTCTTTCCCCCAGAGTGGTGCAGAGGCAGCACCATGGGTGTCCTTGTGGTAGCATTCAAGACAAGCCGCTCTCCCTACTGACTATGTTTCTCCCTCGGCCTGATTTTTTTTTTTTTTTTTTTTTTTTTTTTGGAAGGATTTTTTTTCTTTCAGCTCAGAGATATGCCAAGAAAATTAAATAAATGTAAGGAATGAGAGAGACCAAATTGTCTTTAGTTTGAATGGCTTTGTCCCATGTGAAAAAGCGACCATTCATTGCAAAATATTTATCTTCATTATGCTTGGTCTCATTATTGATGGAGAAGCCCTGCAGACTAATGGGAAAATCTCTCTGGGAGGCCTGACTCTGGATGATGAGCTGAGTCTCTATTTGCCTTAACTGTTCTGGGTTGGGCCCACCCTTGGATTCCTGGATACCTGAACTTACCCAGCGTGGAAGAAGATGGTGTTCATATCTCAATTAGAGTCACAGCGGAAGGGGTGCATTCCTTTGTGGCAGGAACTGCATGAGCTGGCCTCTGTGGCATTGACTGCAGGATCGGTGATTGACAGAGAGCAACCATCTGTTCAAGGAGCATCAGATCTATGAGTCTAGTCTAAGTGCTCACCCCACCTTAGAAACAAGTGTAGCCCAGAGAATGCAAATCACACCCGGATACTGCAATGGCCGCCTGTGGTTCTACTCTGTCATTTCCAGGGACCTCTCTGGTTCTACCTGGCCACTCTGTCCCTTTCCTTGAGAGGTGTTACGGAAGGTAATTGAGAATGTGCACCCTTGCTATTTACAGGAAAACCTTGCCAAAAAAAAAAAAATCTCATCATCTTTCTGATGATGGATGTCGGAGGGGCTTGCACAGGAAGCCTTGGGAACTGTAGTTAACATCAGCATCACGCTTTGTACTGGCTTACCAGTACACAAGCTGGGGAGCTCTTCTTCCCACTTTCATCCCATTTCCCAGACAAGCCCAAGGTTCAGATTGGCTATATCAAAGCCTCCCAGATGGCAAGGCTTAGAAACAGCCTCACCAACACAGCAGGTCTTCAGATGAAGGTGAAGTCAGCGGTCTCATGGTTGCCTCCTGTGGCAATCTGACACTTCCTGCTTTCACATGGCCCACCTGCATCTGCACATCTGCAGGCAGGCTTGGTTCTGGCTCCTCTGTGCTTGCTACTGGCTGAGTCAATTGCTGGCCATCAGGAGGTATTGAGCACAGCACCGACGTTGAGGAATTCCTGGAGGGAGACTGAGTTGTCTATGCAAGCTCATTACTGGTCTCGGAACTTTATAGCCACACCTCATAAATTGGTACAGTGTGACATTTGGCTGTGCACTGAGAGATGTCAGGGGTGATTTAGGACTTCTGCATGTGAATTTCCGGTCTGTGTCAACACGTGGAGTGGGAGGGTGCCTTTATGAGCCGTCTCCTTCCTCTTCATTCAAATTACCCACATTCAGGCCTGCAGCCTAGGCAAAGATAGCATCCAGAAGGTCGGATGTGGGTGGCTCCTCACTCTAAGATCCAGTGTGTCAGCATCATCAGGTGTGGCTGGGCATACACATAGCCTGCAGCCTCCAGCATCCGGCCCACCCTCCCCGACTCCGTCTTCCCAGGTGACTGGCGTCTCTTGCCACGCGTCTATCTCCCTGTATTATTAACACTTCCCTCTGTCTCAAACCACTTCCCTTCCCCCAGGGAGTGCTGTGGGTTGGAAATGATAGTCTTTAATCATTTCTTAAGTGACCAGCCCTGAAATCATTTCTTAGAGCCATACACAAAAATTAAATCATAAATCCACAGTGGGCCCTGTACAGGTCTGAAGTGTAGCCCTGATTAAGAGCAGAGAAAAGCTCTCTCCAGGAAGAAGGCATCTCCTGAGCAGGGAAGATGGCCAGCTTCAGAGAGAATAGAGCTCCTTAGCCTTCTTCTCAGAAGAGAGGTGATACCTGAATGTTGGGCCCCTTGTACTTGGTGGTTCTGCTCTGGACTAAGGAAGTGCGGAGACTTGAGGGAGCCATGGGAGAGACTTCATTGCAGGGCTAGGAAGGCTGGGCAACCCTAGACAGGCCCGAGCCTTCAGTGCTTCCAGAGCAAACAGTCCCACAGGGTCTTTGCATGATGTCTATGCAGTAGGAAGCAAAGGAGTGGAAAGGGTTAAAGCAGGCAGTCAGAGTTGGTGTGGGGGTGTCCTGAACCTAAGGAACCTTGCTTATCTCCAGGTTCCAGTCAGGATTCTTCTCTGTTCACGACTTTCTAGCCTGTCTGGGACACCAGGCATCAGCCCGCACATCAGAGTCTCTACTAGGTGGATGGTGGGGCATTGGTGAGAGCATTAGCCAGATGCTATGTGCCTTTGAGCCACTATCTTTGCACAGTGTCCATGACATTTCCTTTGCCTGGAATGTATTTATTTTATTTTATTTTTTCCTTTTGGAATCAGTAAGTTTCATTGTTAGAAATGTGACACAGTTGAGAAAGAAACTATTCAGACAATTCAATATTAAATAAACAGTTATTAAGGAATAACACACATTCACATCAACATGCTATTTTTGTAGATCAGTTATAAAATGCAAAGTTATGCAACACAAAGTAAAATATTATTAAAAGTAAAAATGTGTCCATTTAGCCTAGTCTTTAAAACATTTTCATAAAAATATAGATTTTGAATCATAACAGATTTACTTTTTTTTGATACTTTATTTACATTTCCAATGTTTCCCCCTTTCTAGGTCTCCTCTTTGGAAACCAACTATCCCCTCCCCCTCCCCCACTTCTATATAATATAAGGAATTATTTTAATTTTTTACTTGCCAACTAGATAGCTGTTCATTTTTCACAACCCATATCACCTAACACCTCCTCCGGGAAGCCCTCCTCTCCTAATTAATCACGTGGTCCTTCTCCACCTCTATATATGCTGTTGTGGCTGTTAACCATTTTAGTTTATACTAGTTTTTAGTTGATTCTTCTGCTAGAACAGAGAACTCAAGTTGGCCTTGAGGTTGCCTTCATCCTGTCTCAGTCTCCTGAGTCCTGGTTGGTGGCGGGGGCGGAGTGGGTGGGTGGGGGTGGGCAGTGCTCTTCTTATTTCAGAACCTATGAAGAGGCTAAGAGCTTTGGGGGAAAGGAATGTGTCAGTACCTGTTGTCTCCTTGAGAAATTCTGTGTAAAATCAAGGTGTTGATATTGCAGCTATGACCCGATTCCCAAATGATGAGCGCCTGCTCAGAAATGTGTTCAGCTTGATGAGGGGGTGCTTTTCAAGCCCCTGCTGTTGAATTCAGGAGTTGAATAGCTGTCATTATGAAATAATTGACTTGTCTTGGTGAGTTGCCTTTGTTCCCCTGATGAAATTCTGGATTCTTATTGAGAATGGAGATACAGCCCCGTTACACGGGAGCAATATTGTTTCATGGCCCTTTATCCCAGTCATTAACAAATGAGCATTGTGCGTAGAAATGGGAGAAGGAGGATTCAGTCATGGCGTCTCACAGAGTTACAGTGATCATTAGCCTGGCTGTGGTGACATCTATGTTCAAAGGCACACAGCTTACTCGGCATTTTCTGCTTTCACCCTCTCACGGACAGACAGCAGGCTGGCCACTTCTGTCTCTGCTGTTCCATCTTGAAGTTACCTAGGAGGGCGTAAACTGAGACATGGTGGACCGGGGTTCTGGATTATAATAACTGTGTGCATCATATATGACGCAAACAGCCAATGCCTCGTTCTCTTGAAGCTTCAGCTGGCACCCATTTGAGGTGAGCCCAGCTGGTTCTGTGAATGCTCCAACCGTTTATCTGCTTGGCTGTGCAAGCGTCCCTTGGAAGGATGGCAGCTTCCTCCTTCACTTCTTGTGCTTCTTGTCCTTCCTTCTTCCTTTGCCCCAGGAGCCACTGAGGAAAATGAATTTCCATTCCAGAGCAGGCCTCTGCAGACTTCCTGGTGACTACATCCATGAATCATGATTTCATACCTGGTCAGGAATCCAGGCCAACAGGTCTCAGAAGGGAACAGGGGCAACATATGACATAGGTTATAGGAGCTGTGTGTGTGTGTGTGTGTGTGTGTGTGTGTGTGTGTGTGTGTGTGTGTGTGTGTGTGTGTTTTCTTCTCAAGGCAGACAAAGGAGGGCAAGATGCCCTTGGTGATCAGAAAGAGATGCCCCGTGCCCAAGCCTCTCATGTGGGCCCAGATGCACTTGAGCTGGGGCATTTTCCAAGTCTTTCTCCAAATATACACGAATAAAGAAAGCCAACAGACCACACAGACAACTTTCCACAGAAAATAATTGGAAAGGCCATGAGTTTAGGTGCCAGGCAGACCTGGCTTTGAATTCTGATCCTCTGATGGATGATCTTGTCAACTTTCAACTCCTAACAGGGCTGAGAGTCACCTAGGAGGCAAACCATTGGACATGCCTGTGGGACTATCTCCAGGAAGATCTGACTGAAGTGGGAAGAAGGACCAACCTGAGTGTGCATGGTTCCCATCCCATAGACTAGAGGACCAGAGAGAGAGAGAGAGAGAGAGAGAGAGAGAGAGAGAGAGAGAGAGAGAGAGAGAGAGAGAGAGAGAGAGAGAGAGAGTGCAGAGCACCAGCCTCCACCACTCCCCCCACCATTTCCTGATTGAGGAATCAGATGATCAACTCCCACCATGATGGACTGTATCCCACAAACTGTGAATCCAAATAAGACCACCCTCCTTAAATTGCTTCTTGTCAGGTATTTGTCATAACAGCTAGAAAAGTAACCAATCTCTATTCGAGATTAGTTGGGAAGACTGAGCAATTTTAACCTCTCTGAGCCTCAATGTCGCTGTTTGCAAAATGTGCCTGCTCTTCTCTGTCTTATACAGTCTGGCTGAAAAGAAGTGGTATGCTAGTTATATTTGCCCATGAGAAGCAACAAGAAATAGGACAAGATGATGGTGTTTTTAGGGATGGTGGTGGTAAAAGGCGTAGCTCAAAAACAACACTTGCTTAACAAGGCACAGATCTATAGAAATAAATAACCAATAGTTACCCAGCCCTAGGTTAGAATGTCTTATGGGTTTGGTCTCCAGCCAAACACACACACACACACACACACACACACACACACACACACACACACACAGAGAGAGAGAGAGAGAGAGAGAGAGAGAGAGAGAGAGAGCTTTAGGTGGGATCTTGGACAAACTTCTAAATGTATCTGAGCCTAGGTTTCCTGTTTCAAAACAGTACAAGCAATGTATGTTAGGGCTACTGTGATGTGGCCTTGATGTCATTCTGAGCAAGTGACCTGCCCATGGTGAGAGGTGGCCACTGTTCCTTGTACACTGTTGTTACTGTGTGAGATGGATCTCATGGGGTCTAGGCTAGCCTCCAGAGTCCTGTGCAGCTGAGGACAACTTTAAGCTCCCAGTCTTTCTGCCTCCGTCTCCCAGATGTGCACCACCACATCAGGCCTATTGTTATTTTATTTTGCTCGTTTGTGTATGTGGTACTTGTACTTGTTAGCATGAGTGCACACATGGAGGTGGAGGCCTGTGGATGGTGGATGTGGGTGTTTTGATCATTTACCAATTTTATTTTCTATTCCCCCTTTGTCTATGTGTGTGTGTGTGTGTGTGTGTGTGTGTGTGTGTGTGTGTGTGTAAGGTGTGACTGTGGCTATACGTGTGCCACAATGTACATGTGGAGGTCATTGGATAGCCTTGGGTACATTTTAATTAAGGCAGAGTGTCTATGCCAGGCTAACTCCTCAAGCTTCCAGGGATTCTCTGGCTTGCTGTAGTAGCACTGTTGTTGACACGGACTATGGTGTCTGACTTCTGCATGCAACTCTTCATGCTTGTGTCGAAAGTGCTTCACCTATTGAGCCCTCTTCCCAGACCGCCATCTTTAGTATTTTAGGCTCTCTCACTGAACCCAGCGTTCATTGATTCTGCTAGGCTGGCTTGTTGCTTGGCTTCAGGGTATCCACCTGTGCTTGTCTCCTGCCTCCCAGCACTGGGGTTGCAAGCATGCTCCACCATGCCTGGCTTCTTCTGTGGATGCTAAGGCCCACGTGCAGGCACCTTACCAACAGGACCAACTTTTGCTAATACCAAGGCAGTTTTAGAGCAGATTCTCACAGGTGTTGATTAGCTTAGGACAGATCTTGCACCTAAGAGCCCCACCCTACTCTACGCCTGTAGAAGACACCAGTTTTTCATACTGATGAACTGGCTCCAAAAGCTGACCAAGGGAAAGCACGCTCTTTCCTCAACAACAGAGGGACCGGTTTCGAATCTACCAGTCTGGCTGGGTGTCAGTCACTCTTTTAGCTCGGATCTTCTGACCCCTGTTGCTGCTTTGGCTAAGTCCTTTCTGAATTCATAGCTACTCAAGGCCTGCTCCCCATCTCTCACCCCCACAGGGCCAGTACTCACTGTCCCTCCTCTCTTTCTCAGCCTCCCTGAATAGGCCCTGTGGAATTGAATGGCTTTTGCTACCCTAAGTGCACACCAGGTCTAAGCATCCTAACACTTCTGATCTTTAGTATAGGAACTTCCCTTAATAACACTTAACTGGTGCCCCTGAAGGCAATGGATGATAACAAGTCCATCCAGGAAACTGCAGACAGGGAGGCCATGGACTCACTGGAAATTTCCTCTCAGCACCTGGGATGAATGGTCAGTCTAAGAGCATTGCTACCCAGCTCTTCCCATCTCGATCGACCTATTCAGACTGTCCCGGTCTGAGATCACCATCGCTCCTTTAACAGCCCCCAGAGCTAACAAGCTAAGAGTTGGCTTTCCAGTACTACTCAGAATGGGAGAGCTTCTCCATCCAACCCCTGTAAATCTCATTTCTTTTGCTCATAGGCCCTGTGTAAGCTCTGTGGTGTTGAATGGCTTTTGTTTTCCTTAGTGCCCGCTCATATCAAAGCTTGCAAGTGCACCTTTAACACTTTTGATCTTAGCTGTAGGTGCCCCCCTCAATAACGCTTAAGTGGTGCTCCTCGGAGACAGTAGTGATAATACCCTTGGGTTGGCAATGTCTAGAGTAACACTCATGGGTCAGGAAAATGGCAGTGGTCAAATCCCCTGCCTTCAGCCTTTGGGTGAAGCTCAGGTTAATGTGGCTTGTTCTCTGCACTTGAACCTGGGTACTGTTATACTTCGGTGTGTATAGCGTTATCATCACAGCTCCAGTCTGGCTCATGGTTTGTCCCACTTTCTCAGAGCGACTTCGAGATCTCCAGTGAACTCCATTCACCATCCCTGTGTTTGAGGATCCAAGACACCTCCAAATCGACACCCTTCTGAGGTGTTTGGCACTGAGCCAGCTGACTTGACTTCCCTGCCTGCCCACTCCTGCCTGCTTGCCCTGCCAAGCTCTCCTCCTCTGGCATTCTGCTAAGTGGGTCCACAGCCATGTCTGTTCTGCCACACAAGCAAGGTCAGCACGGAGCAGGCAGACCCACTCTCTTGCCCCTTATCTGTCCAGACAGTGTTAACGACTCAGCACAAGTACTTCAGCTCCAAAACAAAGCTTTCCCTCTACCATTACCACAAAGTAAAAGTCATTTATTTTGTCTGCCCACCCCCCTTGAATACTGTATAATATCACTGGCAGATTTATATGTTTGTGGCTTGGTGACCTGGGGAGAAGCTTCAGACTCCACTGTGCCTGTTTTTACTCCTGGGTTTCTATAAAGGTCACAGCAAAATTATTTTATCAAGTACACCATGGAAGGGGGGAATCTTAATCTTCCATTTTAGTTGTGTAGCACTCGACCTTCTCTGGAGAACGGCTCCTTGTGGCACACTCACTTCTGTGTGATGCCTCTCTCACCGACGCACACCGAGAGCATAATTAGGTGCCTGACTTCTCAGTTGGAAAGGAGGCTGTGTCATGGGGATGACCTCAAAGAGGAGAGAGAGAAAGGGTAGAGCAAGTGGGGTGGAGGCATGGGTTAGGCCCTGAGAGCTGTGTTAGATCCATCCCAATGACAGGGCCCTGTAGTCAGGACCTGACACCAGCATGTTCTGATACTCTTCTGACTACTTACCTCAGGCCAAGCCACCGCCTTCTTTTCCCTGTCTCATGTCTGGGATGTAGCAGATGTCTTTGAGGCTTCCTTGCCTCGCCATTGTATTAAAATTTCCAGTGCTTAGCTGGGCATGGTGGTATATGCCGTAGATCCCATGATCTCTGTGAGTTCAAGGCCAGCCTCGTCAACATAGTGAGAACCTGCTTCAAAAATAAATAAATAAAATAAATCAAGAAATAAAAGTAAAAAAAAAGGAGATCCAGAGTTCTACTCTACGTTGGTCAGGAATGATACAATGATTGATTGGTGATGTCTGCTGTGGCTGTCAGGGGCAGAGGCACAGTCCCTTTGCTGCATGTGGCTAACCTGATCTAGGGTGTTTTGTTTCAAAGGGCTTTTCTCACAGTGTCTGCCTAGGATTTGTGAGCTCACTGAAGCCTCAGGGGGATTAATCCTGGAAAAGGAGGGCCTACAACAACCTTAAGAGAAAGCCCTATTTGCCTTGTCAGCATTTGGAGAGAAAATGAGATTTGTGTGATACACCCAAGTGTAGTTGCTTTTTCTCTTTTCTTTTTTGCTTCCTTTCTTCCTTCTTTCCTTCTTTCCTTCTTTCCTTCTTTCCTTCTTTCCTTCTTTCCTTCTTTCCTTCCTTCCTTCCTTCCTTCCTTCCTTCCTTCCTTCCTTCCTTCCTTCCTTCCTTCCTTCTTTCCTTCCTTCCTTCCTTCTTTCTCTCATTTTTCTCGGTGTATGCCACCACACACAGCTCTGGTATGCATGGCTGTGTGCTGCGTGCCCACGCGTGTGTGTGTGGTGTCCTGGATTTTTGCATTTGAGTTCACTCTGTTGAAAGCAAAGGTGGTGTCATTCCTGGGAGGACGCACCACAGGCTAACCTGCTGTGCCTGAGGCCTGGACAGGAGCAAGCAGTCACGTCCAACCCGTAGAGACACAATGAAAATTCACCTTCATTCATCAGAAGAACTTGTTTAGAAATTGTTTGAATCCATTAAGGTGTTTGTCAGGGGAAATGCTTAAAAACATGTCTGTTTTTCCCCCCTCTGAGGGTAAACACTGCAGTTTGAAAACATAGGAAGTCACCTGATGGCCAGCATATGTCCCGCTTGTCCATGGTGGGCACAGAGCCACCAGACTGATGGCATTTTTAGAACACTGACAGCTGGGCTCTCCTGGGGAGGGGGTTGGGGTACACAGGGCCAAGGAGGGGGTGGCTAGGGATTCCCTTGCCCTTGCAGATACAGTGGGGGCCTAGGATAGCTTTCTGGGGGTGCATAAGGACAAACAACTGTGGTTGGAGCATGGAGAACTCTGTTTTGGGCTATGTGACCATTGGTCATGTCCCTATGTGAGTAGTGTGGTCACATGTTCCAGGCCAGCAATCTTGGTAGGGAGCAGGGAGATGCTTACTGTCCTCAGGTGGGTGCCTGGACACCAGAGTCTCTGAACCCACTCAACCTTACTAAGTTTCCTGGCACAGTCCACTGCCCCACAGACAACCTGGGGTCTGTTACAATGGCCAAACTGATCTGGTCCTCATTTTCCTCCGTCTTGAATACTAAAGACCCAGTGAAGCACCTCCTTGGTGACTGACAGGGAAGCAGAGGGAGGATGCTATCCCCTTAAAAGAGGCATCTATCCTGCAGTATGTCAATAAGTTCCTCCGCTCCCCAGCTTGGATCATCTTCTTTATGTACTTGCCTGCCTGGCTTGTAGCATCACCTCCTCAAGAACTCTCCACTCGTGTGTGTGTGTGTGTGTGTGTGTGTGTGTGTGTGTGTGTGTGTGTGTGTACACAAGTGTGCATGTGTACATGTGTGCATGTCTGCATGTTCAGGAACATACATGCCAAGGTGTGTCCTCACTTCCCACCTCACCTTAGACAACAATGTCTTTCGTTTGTCTCACACTACCATGTCCATCTTGGTGTGGATTCTGGGAATCTGACCTCTGGTCTTCATGCTTTCGTGGTATCTACTTAGTCATCATCTTCCATCTGTGAAGGGTGCTTGATCCTGCCCTGGAGCCCTTGCTTGAGAATTCAACATCTGACTGAATCTCCACCAGGTGTCTCACAGGCCAGATGTTCTGTGCACAGCACCTCCTTAGCCAGTGTAAAGGTGATGACATAGGAAGGGGGCCTTAGACATGCACCAAATAAATGGCAGTGTATATGAAGGAAAAGGGAATTGTTCCTGCAAAATGGATTTGGGGGACACTGACAGTAGCTGAAGAGATAGAGTTAAAGACATGGAGATGCAGGGGTACAGGGGCAATCAGCTTAAGTAAGGGTGTTCTATACCAACCTGTAGGCCGCTTACACCCCACTTCCCACCACCCACCCCACTCCCCACCAAATCTGTCTTGTCCAGCCCATACTGCTCCTGACTGGAGTGGCTTTCTGACATTCTGCTATTTGAAGAAGATATTTGTCTATATAAAAATGCAATATAAGTTTACTGCAGAAAAATGGGAAAATATAAATCAGAAAAGAAAAATCCACCCTCCTCATCTTACTATTATATATTTAAAAAGTTATAAAATTGTTATTGCTAGCACTGCACAATACTGTTTGTTCCTATTATATGTGGTTATTTTTCCAGTCATTAATAAATAACCAGTATTTATTCAGGTCACCAAGCCTCACATTAGAGAGTAAGTTAAATTATAGTGTACCCATCTGTAGTTTTTAGGTTGTGCCTTTTCCATGTTATAAACTGTTGTGAAAACTCCACAGCTCTGTTTGAATCACATGTGATTATCTATTTAGGATGAATTCTATAGAAATAGAGACTTAAACAATCATAGACTATTTGCCTCTCTGGGTCCTGTCTCCCCACATTGACGAACATGTGCTATTAAAGGCCCTGGGAAGGAGCAGGTCACCTCACAGAGTAAGACAGACCCTGCTCGGTCATACCACGCCTTCTGACAACATTTTCAAGATTGTAGGAATCCAGGAGAATGCAGGACCAGGCTCTCTGTCTGCCAAGTGTTTGCCTGGAAGCCACTCTCCTGTTGACTGTTATTGTCTCCTGACCCATGTATGGGTATCAATGTCCTGTGTGCAGACTCCAGGATGTTCCCATGGGAACCAATTCAGATGCTTACACTGCTCCTCTGATGCCTGAGATGGGCATATTAAGGGCCTGCCAGCTGTTCCCAAGAATTCCTACCATTCCTTCCGGCCGTCTACCGTTCCCTTCCATCCAGAGGTAGGCTGCAGCAATGAACAATTTCAATCGCACTCACTGGCTAGCCTGGGAAAGGTCTCATCTCCCCTCTGTCAAAGAGTGTACAGCCCTTTCTAGCTCAGCCCTCCTATGTCCCTGCTCTCTCTTTTTCCTACTGTATTTGTCTTCCTGGGTGCTCCAGGCCCACTCCCACCCTCTGTCCTGTGCTGGGATAAAGCCAATCTGTCCCTTGAGGCTTTGGGGGAAGGTCTACTAGTACTACATGTACAGGAACAGGGGTCTCCTCTCCAGAGTTTTTTCCCTGTGACATCCTAGAGTCCTCAAGGTCTCCCTGCCACTCTGAGGACATGTGAGTCTCAAGAATGGCCTCTTCAGTTCTGCCTGCTGGTTAGGGGATAGGTCTGGGATAAAGACACAGTCAGCCATGAGAGGAGCCAGCTCAGTCCTGGTTTCCAAGTGAATCACACTCTGACTTCCCTGCTCTGGATCCTTTCCTACTGTGACTTCTGTCCCTGTCAAAACCACAGGGATAGTGAGCCTCTTATTTGATCACTAGTGACATTTCATAGGGTATTTGTGGCCCAGGAAAACAGCTTCTAATCTTATGTGCTGAGGTCTCCCAGTACCATGTCTGTCTCCAGGTGTGTGAAAGATGGTCAGTAAAGCATCCTTCCAGCCTGGCTCCTTGCAGAGAGAGCAGCTTGTTGATATTTCTGTAAGGTAATACTTTGTTCTAGGACTTTTATAAACATCACACAAAGCTCTCCACTAGCTGGAGGGAGGGGCCATAATTCTGTGCCATTTGTTACAGACAGAGGTTCCAGAGTTGGGAGAAGTGAAGTGACTTGCTCATGTTCACACTGTGGCAACCAGCAGCTTTGTATGATCCATGGCTCAGTGTCAGCATGGGCATGAGGACTTGGCTAGGACTCCTGAGGTAACTCATCTGGATCAGGGCCTAAGATCCTCTGTGTCTGCAATTGCAGATGCTGGTGATTCTCATCTTAGTTAGCTTTTCTCTCCTGCACATCGCAGAAAGTGAGCTGCCTAAGCAACAGACATTTACTTCTCACTGTTCTGGAAGCCGGGCTGTCCAAGATCAGGTTGCCTGTGCACGGCATCTGGTGAGGGCCTGCTTCCTGCTTTGCAGATGGCGCTTTCTTGTGTGTTCACATGGCAGAGAACAGAGAGAAAACAGGCTGCCTCCCCTCTCTCGTGAGAGCACAAAGAGGCTCCATCTCCAGGATCAGCTCCCAGAGGCTCCAGCTCTAAATGCCAATGTTGATTTTAGGAAACACAGGCATCCAGTCTGCTGCATTAACACAGACCATTAGAAAACACCCAGTGACCTGGATTCGGGGTTTCAGGTCAGTCTCGTACTTGCTTTGGACAGAGTTTATTGTGCCCGGCTACCTCCCCAGAGCTCCAGTGCCTGTTCCTCCTCCTTGGGACCTTATTGGGACCAAATCCCCTTTTGGCCCTGACTTGTGGTTCCTCCGTTGCTTTGAGGCAAAGCCTTTACCCCCACTCCATATCACCTCTTCAGCATCTTCCATGCTAATGAGTTTCCTGGCTTGCTACCCCAGCAGCTGTGTTAGTAGCTTAATGGCACTGTGACTTACAGTCTGTGTCAAGATGCCTGCAGAACACATCAATTTCAGCAAGTGTCATCATGAGTGACACAAGTGTATGACACAAGTAAGTATCCCAACTGCACAGGCCATTACAGCTGGCACTGGGCCTAGGGAGGGAAGACCTAGAAGATCTGTTTGGCTTCACAGGCACTGGGTAATGTAGTGCGTTCCCGGGCGGGCTTCCTCCAGAGAACCCCTTAACTCCTTCATGGTCCTGGCCGCTTCTGCAGCTTCTCTAAGCTCAGGCAAGCAAGTTCCTGCTCTGCAAATCCTGGTACATGGTTTTCTCTCTGCTCCATCCTCTCGGCTCTGTATCCGCTTTGACCCCTCCTCTAAAGGTCTGAACGGTGCTGACCCGTCTGAGCAACATCCTCAGCTCCAGTTCACTCCCTACTTTCTATTGAGAGAACAAGGCACCTCTCCCCCCATGATAGAGCTTCCGCAGCTCACTTTATCCTGCTCTTCCTCGCTCTTCTTGGGATCAGAGCCTGTATTCATACTTCAGTGTCCTCTGGGAACAAAAAGAATTAAATGCAATGAATAAATGTCCTTTTATTACCGAAGTGTGTGTATATCACAAAATACTGATAAAATACCCAAAGTAATAATTACTAACAATGCAGATTCCTGTTTTCATTTTGGTTAGTATTATATTTATTATATATAATACACACACACATACACACACAATGATGTCCATAGTCTTTATATAGTTTTACTTCTAAAGTATTTTCTAAAATGCAATGGTAATGACTGGGTTGTACTTCACTATACAAATGTTCCCTATTTACTTAGTCAATATTTTCCTGTTAGAATTTTAAGTCCCTCCTCTGTTCCTTCCTCCCTTCCTCCCTCCCTCCCTTCCCTCCTCCCTTTCTTCCTTCCCTCCTTCCTTCCTCCCCTCTTCTCTTCCTTCCTTTCCTCCTCCCTTCATGCCTTTCCTCCTCCATTCCTGCTTTCCCTCCTTTCTTCCTTCTTTTCCTCCTTGCTTACTTCTTTCTCTCCTCCCTCCCTCCCTCCCTCCCTTCCTTCCTTCCTTCCTTCCTTCCTTCCTTCCTTCCTTCCTTCCTTCCTCTCTCCCTTCCTTCCTTCCTTCCTTTCTTCCTTCCCTCCTTTCCTCTTTTCTTCCATCCCCCATCTTTTTCATTTCTTTCTTCTGCCTTAGAAATAACACTATGATGAAGGTCCATGAACAAGTCTTTACCCCATTTTCCTGCTTTTTCTTAGGAAGTCTTTACCTTTGAATAAAGGCTTTGAACAGTTTAAAATCTTCATCTAAATAACTCTCCAAAAAATCTGGAAGAATCCCCACTGTATGGTGCTGCCCTCAGCTCCTTCCCTCTACTACAGAATCGTTTGTTGCAATTGTTATCATCATAGCGTTGACCCTCGGGGCAGGCATTATTGCAGTAGGCCTTCAGGGAGCATCCATTTTAACCAGCCATAACACGTGGAAGCCCTGTGCCATGCATAGAAGAAAGGAAAACACAAACATGAAAAGACTTGGAGTCAGATTTCAGAGAGCATTCAAACTACTGCTGTGGATGGATAGGTGGTTGGATGATTGAGTAGATGGGTGGGTGGGTAGATGGGTGGGTGGGTAGATGGGTGGGTGGGTAGATGGGTGGGTGGGTAGATGGGTGGGTGGGTAGATGGGTGGGTGGGTAGATGGATGGATGGGTGGTTGGATGATTGAGTAGATGGGTGGGTGGGTAGATGAGTCATTGTTTGCCTATATGATTTGATGGATGAGTGGGCAGTGACTGGATGGATTGGTGTTAGATGGGTGGGCGGATGGATGGATAGATAGGTGGATAGATGTGTGGATAGGTGGATGAATGGAGGAGTGGAAGGATGGGTGGGTAGATGGGTGAATGGGTAGAGGAGTCATTTTTTGGGTGTATGAATTGATGGGTGAGTGGGTAGATGGATGATTAGTAGGTAGATGGGTGGGCGGATGAATGGATAGTGTGTAGATGGATGGATGAATGGATGAGGGGAAGGATGAATAGATGGGTAGATAGATAGATGGATAAGCAGGTAGATGGATGGATGAGTGGATGGGTAGGTAGGGAGATGGATTGTGGGTAGGTGGATTGATTGGATGGGTAGAGTTTTTGATGGATGATTGGGTGGTTTGATGTATGTGTGAGTGAGTAGACTGATTGGTGGATGAATGGGTAGATAGGTGGTGAGTAGGTGGGTAGGTGGAGTCAGCATTCTTGGTGTAAGCTCCCTGGGGAACTCCAGCCACCAGATCCGTATGGGAGGAGCCATGCATGGCCCTCACTTCCACAACTACCTTGCAGTTCTGAGCAGCTACAAAGAGACACGTGTATAGTGCAAGCAAGCCACAGAGGTAATGGGGAAGGGGTTAGGGCTGATGTGCTGTGAACCTCTTTCTTCCTGAGCAGGGATGTGCTCAGCTCTTTCACTGTCACCCCACGAGGCAGGCAGACCTTCCTGAACCAGCTGCTGAGTTAGACCTGCCTTGAGAAAGAGGCGCTGGAGCTTAAGCAGGAGGTGAATATTCATTGGCATGAACCTTTGCAAACTCATTTGGGGAAAAAAAATTAGATCAAGAGAAGTAATCAGATTATTAAAAAGAGAGTGCAAGGACAGAAGGCAGTTGTAGAGAGAAAAAAGCCACATTTAAAATGCAAAGAGAGAGTCTCTTCCTGCAGAGTAGAGCTGACCTCCTGGACTATGCACCAAGAATAGTTAAACTCTCCTCCATTTCTGCTGCATAAAAATGTTTTCGGAGGCCTCCATTGAGAAAGGAGGGGACGGAGGAAGCGGACACCCTCCACCTTTGGAAAAAATTATCAAATAATATTTTGAGGTTTCCGTCTTATCTTCCTTAGATATCGGGAAAAATTGCGAGAGCTAAAGAGGCTCTCGTGAGTGGTGAGTGACAGGTTAAAGGGCTCCAATAAAGATTAGATGGTCCACTATCTCCTGAGGAAATTGCATAAAAGTGGTTATTCCCTCTTGCTTCTATTAATTTCCTCTTCCTGGCTGCTCGGAGAAGCTTCATAACCTGGTGCTGCAGACGGGGGACGAGAGGCGCTTTCCATTATCTCAATCACTGCACTGTTTATGAGACACTTAATCTGTTTCTTTATAAAGTAATAGTACTGTAGGTGATGGATTCTGTGTCACTGGAAGGCGTCGTGCAGGGACGGGAGGAGAGGGGCGTTCTTGAGAGCATTGTAAGCAGCAGGCAATTTGTTACAGCTTTAAGGTGCTGAGAAGTGTGTGTGGGGGGGAGCATTCCAAGGTGACCTTCTGCTAGAGATGACACATGCCAGCCTCCTTGTGTTGCTTAAAGGGGAGGGAAATGTGTGTTTTGTTTGAAGGATGGAAAGTATGTATGTGCTTAGGAGTAGAGCACTCAGGTCTCCTCCCCTCACTCTGCTGAAGCCAGGAAGGAGAGAGGAAGTAAAGGGAACGCCCACCCCACCTCTGTTCTGCCATCTTAGCCTTTGTCTGAACCTGGACACTTACAATGAAGGAGAGACACCTCCCCCCTTTTAAAGAAATAAAGACAACTGTGGTCCGCTCCTGTGTGAGGAAAGCAACCTTATGTTGTCGTGTCTTGTTATATTCCAGGAATACACGGGGAAGTGGGAGTGGCTTCCCATCCACCCTTATACTCATGCTCAAATGATCCTTGCCCAATTCTTCTCTCCACGTTTCCCACCTCTTTAATTCTTACTCCGTCATCATCCCCACTTCTGAATCTTTTAGTATTGTTATTGTTGGAAACTATCTCCTGTAGTCCAGGCCATCTCTAAGCTGAGGATGACTTTGAACTTCTAGTCTTCCTGCCTTGACCTCCCCAGTGTTGAGATTACGGACAGGCACCACTCTCTGGGCTTATACAGGGCTGGGAATCAAGCCAACCCTTTACGTGTGCTAGGCAAGCGTACTACTGCTGAGTCTCATCACTGGGCCTCCCTTTCTGAATCTTGCCTCCTAGGTAGATACTTCATGAGGTCCTCATCTTATAAGTCTGGTTTTCCAAAATGTGTGTGTCTGGCTGACTGAGCCCTGATACGCATTGTTCTGCTTTAGAAGCAGTGTTCTATTCTGCTTCACCCCATCAGAAAGGGAACCACCAAAGCCCAAACTCTTGGGTCACACACAGTGCTATTCCTCTTAGCATGTCTCCTGGCTTCTGGTAGGTCCTCAGCAAACAGTGGCTGAATGGAGATGCTTATCATGATAGTGGTGATTGGACCATAATTCTCTATAAGGAAAGAAAGCTAGATTTTGAAATATTAAGTCAAAGAACTGTTATCTACCTCAAAAGTGTTTGCATGTGGCTAACAATATTTAACTGTTATTATTTCTGTAAATCAGTGCCCCCCCCATGTGTGTGTGTGTGTGTGTGTGTGTGTGTGTGTGTGTGTGTGTGTGCGCGCGTGCACACACATGCACATGTTCATGTGAGGGCCACACACATACTATGGTACTCCTGTGGAAGTCAGAGGGTCATGGGGTAACCTAGACTATTAGTCCTCAGCTTCCACTTCATTCAGGGCAGAGTTTCTTACTGCTTTTCCCCTGCATATGGCAGGCTATCTGGCCTGTGGGATCCTGGGAATTCTGGCTCTGCCTTTCAAGCCACTATAGGAGCACTGTGATTCTGCCCTGGGGTCCCAAGCATAGGTCCTCACACTTGCACAATGAGCCTTTCACATTCATTTCTTTGAGCCATAGGTCTATATATTCTTTGCCAGAATTGACTCAAATGCTCACTTATTATCACTTCTAATTAAAGCTATTTTTTTCCTCAAGGGAAGTATGCTTTTCTTACTTATTTTTCTTAGTAAGAAACAACAGTGTCAGCATCTATTTCTGATTAGTGGAATCTGACACAAGATGAGTTTTAAAAGGTTTTGCAAACTAGCCTGTCAATTTAACTGTTATTTAAAGCATAAACTATATGAGAAAACATTGTGCTGGCATGATTACACGTTACAGTCTCCAAGTTCAGTGCACAAATTTAGAAAGGCAGTCCTTACAAGTTAGAGACTGTCTGGACACAGATTGCATTAAAATATTAACCCATGGAATGTGACTTTGTTGCAATTATAGGTAAAATGTATCTTATAAATACAATGGTTCGCCAACCATCTAGACAGAAACAGTCTAAGCAGAAACACATGTTTCCATTTGTTTCTAAGACTTTAATGCCTTCTTTGGCACTCCAAACATCTATTCCGACTTTGAATTGTAAAGTCATTTCAAAGAAAACTCGACTTTCAAAAAGGTTGTGTAAACTGGGTTGAGGGGAGCTATCCTGTTATGGTACACCTGAGTGAAAACTATGTCACATATTTGGATTATTAAATACTGCTGACCTGTAAGCGGGATAGGTAGATAGTTTATATAATGAAGAAACTGAGGCTCTGAGTGGTGCTGTCAATCACAGATGCTCACCTTGGTGGGAATCAGCGAAGGCAGAAGTCAGAGCAAGGATGTTGCTGGTCCAGTTCTCACTTCCTTGGGGACTACAGAGTCAGACGTCTCTCCTCCAACTGTTTCTCAGCCTCTCTCTTAGGTCCAGCTTGTGGGGTTCTGGGGAGATAACTTAGTAAGAAAAGTGCTTGTTGTGTAGGCATGAGCACCTGAGTTCAAATCCCTAGAATCCGCCTAATAAATAAAAAAGCAGGGTGCAGTGGTACATGTCTGTAACCTCAGTGATATGGGCACATGTCGAGGCAGGAGGATTGCTGAGCTCATAGGCTGACCAGCCTAGCAGAATTGGAGGGCTCCATGTTCAGCAACGTGTGTCAAAAAACAAGGTGGACGGTGATTGAGGAAGATACCCAATTTTGATTTCTGATCTCCACACGCACGTGTGTACACATTAATGTCCAAACGCACATATGTGTGTGCCTGTGTGTGTGTGCCTGCACACACACACACACACACACACACACACACACACACACACACACACAGAGAGAGAGAGAGACACAGTGAGCTAGAGAGAGAGAGAGAGAGAGAGAGAGAGAGACAGTGAGCTAGAGAGAGAGAGAGAGAGAGAGAGAGAGAGAGAGAGAGAGAGAGAGAGAGAGAGAGAATACACAGACAATAAATAAAGAATAGTTTAGCTTCTAGTCCTCTCCTTGGAGACCCAGTCACCCAGAACAGAGACCTCCCATTCTTTCATCAGAAATCTCAGAGAAAGGCATTTTCAAACCCCACTTCTACTTGTGGATATCAGGATGACTGTTTATGCTGTTAACTTATTAAATGTAATGCGAGGTGGCTTTTAAGTGCTGGGAAGAAAGTGAAAACACGTTGTTGTTGGACCAGTACATTAAGAAAATTACAGCATGGCAGGGATTGAATATGAATGCATGAGTAGTCACCAGCTTCCCTCCCCCTTCCAGGAAGGCACCCTGATGCATAGATGCAGCAGAACCCGGCAGGGTAGGACTACTGGAGACTCAATGCAAAGGGGTGAAGTCTTATCCAAAAAAGAAGACCACGATATAGAGAGAGGAAAAGGGCAAAACAGAGGGAGAGAGCCCTGAGTGAATGGGCTCAGAGGGGCAGATTAGGGAGCCAGATTTTAGACTGCCCCAAGTATGACAGTTGATGCTTTCTGTTTAGGGTTTTATTGATTGATTCTTTTGTTTGAAAATTCTAACTTATTCTTTTTCTTGCTATAGAGATTTTCTTTTGTTTTCTTTTGAATGTGTTAGCACGGGTCAGTGAGTGGCCTATTTCTGACGTGTGTTACAACGGCAATTATTGTTTGCCCAACAGTTGTGAAACAACAGCGTACCCAGTGTGTTCCAGGGAACGTGAGTCTCAGGGGATGCACTGCAGCAGAGGCCTTCTTGGGGGAAAGAAATAGGAAAAGAAAAAGAATACTATCATTCAAGACTTTGCTTTGAAGTTCTGAGACATTCTGCAGTAAACAATGAACTTTATTCTTTATTTTCAGGCCCATATTTTCTGTAAGTAACGGGCATAGAAAACTCAAAGAATCTGTATTGCATGGAATGCAATTGGGTTACACCATTTCGGAATTTCCCATTTCACGGAGTTTCCCTCCAGTCTGCAATGGGCTCCCATCCAGGGACATCCAGTGTAACTTTAGACTGTCTCCTCACTCAAGTGAGCAGCGAATGGAGGAATCCTGGCGTAGGAGAAGATTCTTTCTTCTTGTCTTGGCAGGGAAGTGGTAGATGTTTTGAAAATAGCTTACATGTGTTCTATCCCCATCACCTCTTTCACTAAGCGATCCTGAGAATGTTTCTAACCTCTCCATGTCCCAACGTCCTCATTAGCAGAATGGAGATAATAATAGCCACCCCATAGCGTAATGTACGTAAAACACTTAAGGCGAGGCAACAGATGGTGGTATGCTATTATTAAAGAATCCACCACACTTTTCAGGAGGGAACAATGTATTTGAGAAGATGAGCTTTGTCTAAGTGGAAGCCTTTACAACAGCCCTGTTCAGGTGACAATCACACCATACTATAATAGTGTCCTGGCTAGTTTTATGTCAACTTGACACAAGCTAGAGTCATCAGACAGAAGGGAGCTTCAATTGAGAAACTGTCACTATAAGATGGGGCTCTAGATGGGACTGTGTTCTATAAGAAAGCAAGCCAGCATCTTCTTAATTAGTGATTGATGGTGGAGGGCCTAGCCTAGTGTGGGAGGAGCTACCTCTGAGCTGGTGGTCCTGGGTTCTATAAGAATGCAGACTGAGCAAACCATGGAGAACAAGCCAGGAAGCAGCACCCCTCCACAATCACTGCATCAGCTCCTGCCTCCGGGTGTTTGTCGGGTGTGAGTTCCTGCCTACACTGCTTTAGTGATGCATTGTTATATAGAACTGGGAGGGAAATAAACTCTTTCCTTCTCAAACTGCTTTTTGTCATGGTGTTTTATCACAGTAAGAGTAATCCTAAGACAAGTAGTGTTGGTCACAATAGATCCAAAACTCTTCAACGGGAGCTTGTAACCCTTGTGGCAGGGTCTCAAAAGGTGTACCAGGAATATTGGTTGAACGGATTACTAAAGTTTGTAGAGAGTCCAAATAAATTGACTGGGCAGTAAGTTTTACCCAATCTCAAGGAAGGATTAATCAGAGCTGGTTTTAGGGGAATAAGAAGAAGCAGGGAATGGTGCGGTGGTAGGGACAGCCCTTGGGGAAATAGGGAAGATGGCATTATAGTTCTGGGGGCTGCAAGGATGAGATCATATGTCTCAGGTCTCAGTAGATGAGGCATGGTCACAGCTTGTGGGACACTATGGAGGCGAGCATTTCAGGACAGGATTCTTGATAGCCTGGCTCTCTAAGACATTAGACGAGGTACCCTGAGTAAGCACCAGGTTATACCAGCTCTTCCCGAGCTTTCCTATTGTGTGTGTATGAAAGGTGACACAAGCTGCCTGTAGAGCCCCATCTTTTTTTTGCCCGGCCCTCAAAAGCATATCAAGATGCAGTTAAGGTAGAATTGTGTTTTCAAGGCAGTGACCTTGAAATCACTTTAATTTTTCGGTAAAGAACTGCTGTGAATTCTAGTGCTTTAATCATCATTCATAGTGAGTGCTAATGAGCACACCTCAGTGCTCCTTGTGTTTGTTGCATTATGACATTTAAGAATCCGAAGTCTGGTCACTGCTAACAAAGACCCCCTTTGATCTGGAACTGTAGGCTACAGACCTTCATCGAGGGCTCAGGGAAAGGCCATAATTGTTAAGGTAGGAGGAATAGACATTTGTGTAGCAAGTGCCCAGCTACACAATTAGACTCACCTTACCAATAAAATCTGTTGACAAGCCTGAGGGTGGAAAAATCACTTTTCACATTGTTCAAATGAGAAGGGCCATCGTCAAGATGTTTGAAGAACTGAAATATTAATCAGGACGCTCTCCTTCTGAGATGCTCACTCTGTGAGGAGGGAACTCAGCATCCTTTTGTTTTGTTTTCTATTTCCAGGGAAGGGTGTCTGGTTACCATTCTTCTATTAACTCTCACATGATCTTTGTGTTGTAGCCTGTCCTGCGGGGACCTTCAAGGCCAGCCAGGAAGCTGAAGGCTGCTCCCACTGCCCCTCCAACAGCCGCTCCCCTTCAGAGGCGTCACCCATCTGCACCTGCCGGACTGGCTATTACCGAGCAGACTTTGATCCCCCAGAAGTGGCGTGCACTAGTAAGTGTCTAGTAAGGGCTGTGGGCTGGGCAGTCTGGTTCTTTGTGCAAATGGTGGACCTGGAGCAGGGGAGAGACCAGGTCACACCCTCCCAGGGAAATGCTGAGTGGGGTGCTGGCCGTGGTGCTGAAAGAGCGAGCGCGCGCTCTCTCTCTCTCTCTCCCTTCCCCCCTCCCCCTCCCCCCTCCCCCCTCTGTCCATTCACTTGTAATTACCTTAGCTACTAAGTGAAAGTCCTTGTGTATCAAATCTCTATATTTATCTCCTGTGTTCCTTGTAAGTGTCCAACATCTGATCTGCTAAATGACAAGAGCAGAAGCCCGACTACAGTGTCCCAAACTCTAGGGACTGAGGGTTAATGCATCAGCTCTATTCACTCTTCCATTATCTGAGGAGGGGAGGAAAGGAGCCATTCTTCTGACAGCTGTACTCTCCTGGTCTTCTTTCCCATAAGAACGGAAAGCAGAGAACATGGTTCTCCCCGAGTATCACTTTATATAACTTTTCCTTCTCGAAATGGTAAAGCCCTGGAGCAGGAATGCTCTCTCCTCTCAGTATTCCCATTGCATTCTGGGATCAATACTGCAGGTTAGCCTGTAACCAGACTAGAACTTTCTTCTGCACTAGATGGATGCTCTGGTGTGGCTCAGGGTGAACATGCATTGTCCCTTAGCCAGTTCCCTCTCAGTCCAGGGAAGAGGGCCACGGAGGTGTATTTCATACACACAATTTGATAGGCAGAAAAAACCCTGATCTGGGTAGAAGAATTTCTGTCCTGGCCTTGAAGCATCTATAACCTTTGCTGGGTGCAGAGGAGAAATGAAAGCATCTTCTAGATCAAGGTCCTGCGCTCAATCGATGCTTATAGATTTGAGCTGAGGAAAAGTTCATTGTCTTATAAACTGATTTTCCTAGCCTTCCTTCTCAGGTGGGTGGAGATTGACAGCAATGATTCCTCTCTTGCTGCCCAGAGTCCTCGTATTTCTGTGGTGTTGTCTCCTCTTATGATTTCTAAGAGCCTCTTGGATGGCAGTCTTCCATGAGCCTAAAAAGCAATATTGAATATACTTTAGATTCCGTTAAAGATGCTAAATCACTCCCTGGGTGTCCAGACCAAACACCAGCCTGCACAACAGGCAAAGCATCTACCCAGCCTCTTGCCCTTGTACTTCTGCTCACAGCTCTTCCCTCTGGCCAGGCTCTACCTGCAGATCAACTCATCCATATACAGGCCCTTAGCTTCCCACTTCAGGGGGCAAATTGTCAACTCACTCAGCATCATGATAAGGTTACCTGGAAGAAGTCAGTCCAATGGCCAGAGGCCCAGAACGCTGATGTGTTTCTATTTTCTGGCATTTATTCATCAATGCTTATCTTCCAGCCCTCCTTCCTGATAGACCTATTATATCAGTTGTTGGAGGAAATATGAATATTCCGATGTCTCTGGTTTGAGCATGGAAGCTCCTCACTCCTCACTACCCATATCCTGAGACCAGCTTTAAGTTAGACCACATAGGCTTTCCTCTCCCACCTCTGGTCCAGCTAGCTCTGGAATACTCACCAATGGGGTTCCACTATCCTGTTCCATTCTAATCTTGATGGGAAGGGAGTGTGCCACCCTGGGTAATGCACCTTGTACCCACACCCTTTCCTGTGCCTCTAGATTAGAGAGAGAAGGATCAGACTAGAAACTGCTAAATCAAAGCCCACTTGACTATGGCAGGCAGGACCAAGAACAGCTCCTGGTCTCATTGTCCCTTATCCTGGAGTGGGGCAAGCACTTGGTGAGGAGACTCAGGGGGCAGGACATGGGTACAACACAATGCTAGGCAAAACATGTATAAATAAAGCTACTATTTCCCTGAGCCTCATTATATATTTGATTTATTGTGTGCCAGGGAAGTACTGTATGAAAAAGTCAATTTGTTGGCTTTTATATTCTCATTAGGGTTTCCTTTAAATGCATTCTAATTGGAGGTGCCATCTGTTCTCTTAAAAAGGCACAGCACATCACCACAGTAAATAATTTTTCAGATTCAAGGAGAATATATAGAGCGGTTGAGGAAAGGCACAGCTCTGCACTGTGGCCTTGGGGCTCCTAACTAGTCCAGCAAGTCAGTCTATTGAGACAAGTGTGCAGGGGTGTGAGCCCAGCCTGAGGGCTGGTGGAGGCCTGGAGCTGGCAGAGCTGGTTCACCTTGTAAAATGAAGGCTTTGTCTGTCCTATCAGGAGGCAACTGTAGGCTGCCTGAGCATTGAAGAAGAAGAAGATCTATATTCATAAATGTATGGGGATAGTGAGCATCTGCCATGCCCTAGTGCTGTGAACCAGAAGACAGAGCAGACAGGAGCGTCCAAGAGTCAACTGAAGCCTCCGGTGTTGGAGGACCTTGGATCTAGCTTCTGGCCATTGTATTGTGTTCAAGTGAGATTACATCAGCAGTCTACTCCTTTCAAAAAACATTTTATAAATATATTTATAAAATCTTTATAAATATAAAATGTGCCCTTTGCATGGTTTACAACACCTCTCCTGCACTAAGGATTATTAATATGTTTTCAATACTAAGGATGGAACCTTACTAAACAAATATATTCCCTCTGAACTAACATCTCAGACCATGCTCCCTAATCTACCTTTTGATGATATTATTATTGTTATTATTGTTATTGTTATTATTATTATTATTATTTAAACTTAGATCTCATTAAGTTCCAGAGAAAGTCTGTGGTAACACTTTTGCCTCAGCCTTCTTATTAGCCAGGATCACAGGGTTGCACCAGTGGCCCTGGGAAAATCAAATATTTCTAGGGAATCCTGCTAGTCTTTTGGGGCATCACGTATGTGCTGTATTTCTGTAATGTTAAAATGTTTCTGTAGGCCTGGGACGAGAGCTTGGTTGGTAAAACATTGATGACCTGAGTCTAATCCTAGAACCCACAGAATAAAACTGGGTAAGGTGCTGCATGCTTACAATCCCAGTGCTGGGGGCAGGAGAGTCAGGGCTCAGTGGCCAGCCAGCTTGACCTACTTGGTGAGGTTTGGGCACGCACGCGAGCACACACACACACACACACACACACACACACACACACACACACACACACACGTGCCTGTGCAATTAATCTATTCACTTACATTACACTATCAGCTGTCTCCTCTCAGTCCTTCCCCTCAAGTCCTCCCCCCACTCTCCCCTTCCTTTCTCCTGTGAGAAGGGGGAGCCCCCCCGGGTGTCAGCCCTCCCACACAAACACACATCAGTCACTGCAGGACTAGGCTCATCCTCTCTCACTGAGGCTAGACAAGATGGCCCAGCTAGGGGAACAGAATCCACAGGCGTGCAACAAATTCAGGGACAACGCCTGTTCCAGTTGTTGGGGGACCTGCGTGAAGATCAAGCTGCAATCTGCTATATATGTGTGCGGGAGCAGGGCGTATTTTCTTTTTAATCTACTAAGACCGCTAGAAATTCCCTTGATATCTGAGAGGCTCTAGAAGCCTTACCTGTCCAGCCTGTCTTTGAGGCTCATCAATGAATTCAGTGGTGTATCCCAAGGCAGGATTAGAGGGCAGTGTGGAATCTACTGACTTCAGGGACATAGGCAGAAGAGGCTATTCATTCCTACAGAGTCTGAATTCATATGACTTCTGTTGGCTTGCAGACACTGAATTCCCCCTTCCTTCCTTCCTTCCTTCCTTCCTTCCTTCCTTCCTTCCTTCCTTCCTTCCTTCCTTCCTCCCTCCCTCCCTCCCTCCCTCCCTTCCTTCTTCCCTCCCTCCCTCCTTTCCTTCCTCCTCCTCCCTCTTTATCTTCTCCTGCCCAGGGCTACATAGTTCTATCTCTGGCATTAGAAGGCCTGGCCAGTGGCTCCTTGGTGAACTCAGGCCCAATACTTTCCCATACACTCCCAGGTGACTTCATCCTCCCAACTTAAGTCCTGCACAGGGTGAGGGGGGAGCTTGGGGGAACAGTTAAAGGTGGACTTCAATTGACCCCTTTTCCCTTTCTGACAGTGAAACCTCAGGGGAAGTCTGGTGATCTGAACACTGCACTTCACCATCGGTGAGAGGGTTCCAAAGGACCATTTTCAGTAGGGGCCTGAGACAGAAGGGGAGACTAAGGAGGGATCCGGGGCAGTGTTGTCCCACCAGCATGGAGGGAGGTCTAGGAAGGTGCTGAGGAGCCAGTTCTGAGCTTTGAGCTTACTGTGATTCAGTAAATATGGCTCTAGGAGATGCCAACTGACCATATTTTTTCTGCCTCTACAAGACACTCAACACTGAAGATTTCTGGAGCCCCTAAAGGTTTGGGTGTTTCTCCCCACCCGCCAACAATAATCCTGCCTCAGTGGATACCAACTACAAATTCTTTAATCCATCAGTGGTCTCAAGCCATCTACCTACAGCCAATGCCTGATCCTACAAGGCCACTCCTCAGCTTTGGATACTAATCAGAATCCCCAGGTGCTTGAACCTGTGCTCCTGAACAGTCGACTTTATAAATTGAGGTTCCCATTAGCCCCAGCTTCAATTTGACAAATGTACCCAAGCAGTTCACAAGATTGTGAAAGAGCATTCCCAGCTCATCATAAAGAAAATCCCGAAGGGGATAGGTTCATGAATGCGCATGTGAAGGGAAGCCTGGAGCTACCACACCAGAAGAAACCTATAGAGGTATCTAGAAGCTCTCTGAACCCAGTGTTTGGGGGATTTATGGTTATGGAACTTGATTGCGCAGCCCCAATTGGTTACTTTCTTGGCCATTTGTGATCACTTTAATCCTCATTCCCTCTCTCTTCTCCAAGATTAGGGGGTTTGGACAGTTCTGCCCTCCTAATCCTGCCTTGGTAACCAGTCACTATCCTGAAACTTCTTGCATTTAGATGTCTGATTTCTGTGGAGATGCTGAGGACTTTAAGAGCTGCATACTAGGAAAGATGTAGAGAACAAAGTCTAAGTACATCTTCACAGCATCTCATTTTTCTCCTGCTTCCCACCTGGTGCACTGCCCGGAGGCCCCAGAACTCTGGGAATCCTGGAGTGGCTAAGTGGACCTAATCTTGAGAGGATCCTGAGGAAGCTTACAGACTCAGCCTTTGCACACTGTGTTTCAAAGATGGACTTGGATGCTTCATTTGCATCTTGACCTTCTCCTGCCGTCTCTGTGACCTTGGCCTCATTTCCTCACTGCCCCACCCCCCGTTTCTTCTCACACTCCTATTCTGTTCTATGCCACTCTGAGTTGTTATGAGGATTAAGCAAAATCACAGTGTAGCATCTTTGGCCCTGTGCCCAGTTCATAGTAAACGCTCCATCGATGTTAGAAGTTGCTTTGGTTATATCCCTGGAAAGTGTGAAGTGTGTAGAAGATAGTGAAGTTTCCACCAAAAGAGGATGTTAGAGATCTGAAAGTGAAAATGACGTGTTTGGAGTGGGGGTGGTAGTGGCAAGTTCCCGTTCAGTCCTGAGAAGAGCCCATTGGCTGCCCATAAACCACATGGTCACCATGGCCTGAAGACCTCTGGTGACAAGGGAGCAGTTGACCTCTTATACTTAGGCATGCTGTGGGGAGGAAAGGTCATAGGTAAAGCACCCAAGTACCCACACAGCTGTGTCACTAAGGGCTGTTGGAGCCTGAAGCTCAGCAGGAGTGATGGTCCACAAAGCAGGACTTCATTTCTTTTGTAAAAGTCAGGTATCATGTTACCTAGGCTGGCCTTGAACTCCTTATGTAGCTAAGGATGACCTTCAATTCTCCATTCTATTGCTGCTGCGTCTCAACTGCTGAGATTGCAAGTGTGTGCCACCTCACCTGGCTCAGTCTTCAGTTCTGCGGGCGCTGGGTTGCACTGTCTCCTCCAAATGACAAGAGAAGGTCAAATGGTAAGAGGACCACGGCAGGGGCAGCCAGAGGGAGCAGACAGGAAGAGAGGAGGAAGGGCACAGCCAAGTGAAACCAAGCATCGGGTTGCATGGCTTCATTTTAAATAATTTCTAGTTTACTGGGGGATGGAATGGAAAGGAGGAATTTATGAAGCAAATGAAAATAGATAATTATGCCTTATAAAATTGCTGTCTGTGAAAAACCATGCAGAAGGACTGGTGTGAAAATAATTACCTTGTTACATTTCTGACCGCAAAACTCTTCTTTCTGTCACCCACACGGGAGAAATTTTGATGGATCACAGAGGCAAGGTGGAGCTTGTCCTGTTCCTTTTATTCCTTCTTCAAGTGCATTGAGCTGTCCCTTGGCAGCTTTGGATGGAGAAATAGGATGGACGGGGGCTTCAAGGTGACTCGGAAGAGAAGGTACAAGGGTGACCAACCCTTTAAGTCTCCCTGGAGGCTGTCCCTAATCTTCCTTTTGACCCGTAGAGAGGCAGGGAAGCTGAGTGGTAGGAGTTAGGGGCTAGGAGTCAAGCTCCAGTGGTGTGAGATGGGATAGGTTATGGAGCCTTCTGGGACATGGCGTTTCCTCATTGGAAAAATTAGCTAGGATGAGGCTCAGACCGCAGGATGAAAACTCAGGCCTCACCTAGCCAATGCCACCCTGTCCAGGAGAGCTGGAGGGTAAGGCTCTGAGAAAAATGCCGAGAAAGCTCACAGGGAGGGTGGTGGCAGTCTGCTGCTGTGCTCCCACTTGAAGGCCCAAGAGCCCTCTCCTCTCATCCTTTTCTCTTGGTTTATGTTTCATATTTTAAGGGACGAGTGTTCATGTGTACATGCCTGAGTGTGCCTGCATACACTTTTGCCTGCATATGTGTGAGTATAGGTATAGGTGTGCTTCTGTGTGTGTGCCCTTTTTATGTGCCTGTGACTGTGCCTGTGTGTATCTGTGTGTGGGAGTGCACGTGTGTGGATAGGCTTATTTGAGTGTGCCTGATTGTGTAATGGCCACGTATGTGCAAATTACTGTGTATGTCTGTGTATACTCATGGAGGGGTGTGTCTGTATGAGTATGTGAACAAATGTGTGTATGCCTGTGTATGAGTGTGCATGAAAGTATAACGTGTGTAATTATGCATGTGTGTGCCTGTGTATATGTGTGACTCTTTATGTGCGTGTTGATGAAAGTATACCTGTGTGTACTTGTCTGTAAGTGTGGCTATGCATGTATGGTTGTGTGAGTTGGTGTGAATGTGTGCATGAGTACCATGTGTATCTGTATGCCTATGACTGTGAGTGTGTGTGCCTACAGGTAAGTGTGGATGTGTGGGAATGTGTGGGAGGGTTGGGGCTGTGAGCATATGTGCCTATATAATAGTACAGTGTGTTTGGGGGAAAGTGAGTGTGCATGTGTGTGTGTGTCAGTGAAACAGTCTGAGAGCATGTGAGTGTGTGAATAGACTTGTGTGAGAGTGTGTGAGCGTACCTGTGTGTAGGTAGGAGTGTCTTGTGTGAGTGGATTTGTATGAGTGTGTGTGAGTGAGTGAATGAGTCTGTGTGCTGGGGTAGTCCCAGGCCTCACTGGTCCTCAGAGTAACCAGACCTGCTCTGGCGTGCCTTTTCGTGTAGTTTTTACTGAGATGGTCAGAGCAGTGTGCAGTCCCACGATGCCCAGCATTAGCTGGGGATGAGAGTGAGCTGAGAACAGGATGGGAAGTCAGAAGTTCATACAACTGTAGAGCTGGGAGCACATATGGAGGGTTCAGAGGGTGGGCGATGGGCCTCACTCCTCGGGCTCCCAGCCCATTGAGGCTGACTCGTGGAGCAGGTAGGGCAGGAAGGCTCCCTATGCTATCAAGACCCTTCACCTAGGACAGGAAGTATTATTAGTTGGGAACTGCTTGCTGTTTTGGAAGCTGTGCCTTGGAGAGGCTTTTAAATATTTCCAAAAGTCAATCTTTTCTTACACATTTGTCTGTTAAGATAGGGTTGTCAGCAAACTCAGAGGGGCTGCTCTCTTCAAAATTAGCTCACTTTTTGCTGACCAAGGCTTTAGTGAAGGAATCTCCATATGCCTCACTGTACTGCAAGAGAGAGAGAGGGGTTTGATGTCACACTGATGTATGCATCTATATTGCACATTTGAAATATCACCTGGTTTTCAGTTTAAGAATTTTTATGGGCATGCATTTACATGTGTAGACATATGTTTGCATGTTCACATGGATGCCAGAGGTCAGTATCAGTATCTTCCACCTTAGGCTTTGAGATATGGATCTCTCGTGGTACCTGGTACTCATTTGACTTGACTGGCTAGGGATCCATCCACTGGTCTCCACCAGCACTGTTGTTACAGGTGTGTACTGCTGTGCCTGATTTTACATGCATGCTGGGGAATTGAACTCAGCTCCTTTTGTGTGCACAGTGGATTCTTCACCCACTGAGCTATCTCTTAGCCTCCATTTTTGTTCTTGACTAGGAGATAGTCTGCTTTCTGTTTTGTTTCTTGAGGAAAATCCAAGCAAAGGTCATAAGCCAACAAGAGCCAGGGCAAGATGCTTTCTGAAACCCCAGGTCTGGGCTCATACCCTGTACCAGCTTGGTAGACGGCTTGTGCATATGGATACAGAGTAGAGAGAAGGTGGCTGCAAGCTTCAAGCTGTTTGTAACTGTTGCTCCTGTTTTGAGAAGGGTCAGCATCGCATCGCCTGTGTAAATGTGCTTTTATACTCCTATAATCTGAAATTTCTTTTCACAGTTGCTTGAGCAGAGTGGGTCTGACCCTAATGAAGCCCTGTACAGCTTGCACTTTTGAGCTAATAGCCAAACACTCTTGGTGACCGTGCATCAGTGTTTTGTGGTAAGAGCACTCAGGGTAACAGATTGCTAACCTCTGGAACAGCAGCAATAGGGCCCACCTCCAAACTTCTCTATGCGTGCTTTCTTCCTCTGGCAACCATGAGAAAGGATTCTCCCTCTTTAACTTTTTAAACGATTTGTGTTGATGGACAGCTCAGACATGGTACGAGTTGGCCTTTTCCACTGTAAGTCCCCATCACTGATCATTGAGAGTGAGCACTCCCAAGCCTGTGTTAGGTCCTCCTCCCATACCTTAATGTTGGGTTGATCTTTGGTTGATCATTGAGGACTAATGTTATGTTCAGTGGATTCCGTGTTTAAGGAAAACTTTTGGTTTTCCACAATCGCTCCCATTAGCCAAGTATTATTTTAATCTAGCTCCTCACGCAAAGCATTTCCTGCAATTCTCAAACCTCGTCACTCTCCTGATACCTTTTGAATGTCCCACGGCTTCTTTTTGTGGTTTTTGTTGTTTTGATTTGTTTTTTGTTTTTTTGTTTTTGTTTGTTCGGTTTTTTTTGTCTATGTACAGGTCCACTCACTATTGCATGCTGTGTGGAGGTCAGAGGATGACTTCAGCCTTCTTCTATCACCTTCCGTGTGTGTGTGTGTGTGTGTGTGTGTGTTACAGATGTGTGTGTCTATGTGTGTGTATGTGTGTTATGTATGTATGTGTGTGTGTATGTGTGTTATGTATGTATGTGTGTGTGTATGTGTGTTATGTATGTATGTGTGTGTATGTGTGTGTGTGTGTTTTGTATGCCTGTGTGTGCGTGTGCGATGTATGCATGTGTGTGTGGTTTGTGCATATATATGTGTGTGTGTGATATGTTGTGTGTATGATGTATGCACGTGTGTTTTGTGCATGCACACACATATGTATGTGTATGATATAGTGTGTTATGTGGTAGTTTGTGTGTGTTTGTTTGTGTGTGCAGTGTATGCACATGAGTGTGTGAGTGTGAATGCCTCTGCAGGTCTGTACAGTCTAGAGAAGGGCAGACACACGGTGTCATCCTCTGTCACTCTCTGCTTTACTGCCTTGAGATTCAGTGCACTTGATTTTCATCTAGACCAGCTAGTGAAGTGTTTGTCTCTGTCTCACTCCTAAAAGCTTGTTTGTAAGTATGGACAACCACCCCCGGCTTTTTTATGTGTATGCTGGTGATTCAAATTCAGGTGGCCCAGTTATGTAACAAGCGCTCTTACCACTGTGCCACATCCCAACCTCTCTACCTTACTTTTGAGACAGGGTCTGGAGCAGTGGCGCCATCGAAGGACACATGTACGTGAGTCCCTTCTAGAGTTACCTCTGTGGAAATTTACATAGTCATTATGACCCCTATTTCCAAAGGCCACGGTACTTTAGGAGAAACAGTGCTGGCTGCCCGACTTACACTTTCTTGAGGACCTTTACTCTTTCTTTGAGACTCAGGCACTGATTTAAGTGTAACGTTCCAGAGATAGGAAGGGATTGGTGTAAAATTATCTGTTTAATTTCCTCTTCATTCTGCTTTAAAAATCAGCCTAAAGCAGTTCTTCCTATGGTTTGTGGGCCCTTTCTTTACATGGATGTTCTTTTGCAGTCTTGGACAGTGGCCCTGATGTGACATTTTGGGTTCTAATTTCCAGAAGGAAGGATGGATGAGGGAAGAATGCTGGGACTTAGTGGCAGCTGAAGCCAAAGGTTCTTAGATTTCTGCTTCACTTCATCCCAGAGAAGAGGGCTGTCAGTCAAGAGTGTGCACCTCTGCATCTGTCCCGTGCCAGGCTCAGCACCCCTTGAGAAGAGGGTGCTTCACGTCTCACAGGGAATGTTCTGTAGTGGTTGCCCAGGTTACTCTTACTTTTCCACTGGACTAGAAACTCTTGAGGCACAGATCTCATTTTCTCAAACTCTGAATCTGCTACAGTAAGAGCTCATCCCGGCTTATTGGTAAGATTCCTGCTGTTGATGTGATGTGAACCACGGTTAACTTCTGATTTCATCTTCTTCTGTTGTTGAGAGGTCTTAGGTAGGTTGCCAAACTTCTCAATAGTTTTGCTCCTTTTCTAAAAACAATGAGCATATTGGTTTTTTAAAAATCATACTTACTAAAAGAATGCATGCAAAACACCCCTTTAGTGTTGGAAATATTCCCAGTGCCCAGTCAATTGTCTTTGCTTTGTTTTCGATGAAAAACAAGAACTGAGCCCTACATTATGCAACATAAAACAAGACAATAATAAGTGAATAGAAGGTAGCAGGGCACTTTGGATCAAATGTTTCAGGACAGCCCTTCTAGCTTGGCTGGATGGTGATGTCATCTTGCCCTTCTGATCTGCCTGAATCATCTTGATCTCCAGCTCTTTAAGGGGGTCCCAGCGGACTTTCTAGCTCCCCATCCAGGTTGGCTCAACACAAAATTCTGGTCCAAATCAGCCAAACACCAACCCCATGTTTCAGTGTAAGGTATGAGACCAAACTATTTCTGGGCCTCTGGCCAATGTCTACTGCTGGGAACTTTTTTGGGTCACCATTGCTGCTCAGAGTGGTATTGGTTCACTGTGCCCCTGTTGTTGACTGCTGACCCTGCCAGGGATCCAGATTCAGACTCTCCCCTTGGTTCCATTAGACTGGCTGTGGCTGTGGCTCAGTCTCAAGCTAGGGTCATCACTCTTCTCAAAGTCCACCCTAACGTATAGCCTTATCATCCACCGGAATCAATGCACTCCCAGTATGACCATCCCCCTTTGAGTGGGCACAGGTCTATCCCATTTTTTTGTTGTTGTTAATATAAACAACGATCCTGCGGCACAAATGCATAAGCAAGCCTTAGGGAGCACATATTTACCTCAAGGTAGAATTGCTGAATTATAGGTACTTAGCAAGTCAGTGGATACTCCCAGCATGCTTTCCCAAAGGACTTGACCAGTTTAGTTGAGTGTGCATCTCATTTCCCCGTGTGGCCCAGGATGTTAGTGAGACTTTTAATCTGTGCCAGTTTAACTGACCTCCTCATTGTTTTGCATATATGTGAGTGGGTATTGTTTAATACATTTGTTGACCAGTTTATTCTGTCCGTTTAGAACCCTTGCCTTTTCTATTTTTAAGCTAATTTTCAAGCACCCACTAATTACTTGAGGCACCCTCCTCTCTAGTCTCCGCTTATCTGTAACTCTATTGTGGGTACATTTTCTGTCGTATCTGACTATTTTAATTTTTCAACTCGGATCTGACCTTCTATTCATTATCTGGCATTTGGGGTTTTGCCTGCTGACTTTGTGTCTAGCATAAAAACACTATCTGGGAAAGTGTTTGTGTTTAACTCCTCCATGTATCTGGAATTTATCCTTGTGTAGTATGTAATGTTGACATTTGTGTTTATATTATTAAAATGCAGCAGGCCATCGGCTCCACCAGAACTGCACACATCTTAGTGAGGAACTTCCTTCAGTGTAGACTGCACACACATGCCAAGTTGTCTGTACTCTTTCTCTTTGATTGCCTGCTTTGTTCTGATACCAGTTTTAAAGATGGTAGCCTTATGACTTATTTTAATGGCTGATGAACCAACCCTCTGAATAGCATTCATTTCTAAAAAATATCTAGTCAGTTACTAAAAGATGTTTCTTTTGAAGATGGGCCTTAGAGCTAGTTGAGCACATTTCATTACGCAATCCTGTTTAATGGGAACTGGATAGCACTGGGTGTACAGATCGCCTGGAAGTTACTGTCTTCTCTATGGTGCTGAGCCTTTTCATCTGAGGACAAGCAGTCAAGTTTCCTTTTATGCCCTTCAGTAAGGTTTTATAGTTGCATTACAAAGGCCTTGTGAGATTTGATCCTAGGTATTTTATTGGTTCTGTGGCTTACTGTGAATAGTTTTTTTTTTTTCATTATTTTTGAAAATAAGAAGTTATGGGTAATAGATGCTTTGGTAACTAGTTGAGTAGTGAGCCTCCCTCTATTGGTAGAATCCAACAGAGGCTAACCACCAGGGTGGGAAAGCAGAGGGGCATTTGGCACCTGTGACATATTCACTTCTAAGATTACTTTCCACTGTAAGAACTAGAATATATAGGAAGTGTCAGAATCAGGACTTGACCTTGAATGATCTATTGCTTCCTGAGATTCCTGCCTACCACTTTCAGGTTCTTTATGGTTTTATTTGGGCGAGGAGGTAGCTGGAGAATCAGAAGTTCATGCACTGGAGTTGGGTTATCTACATAGTGAATTCGAGGCCAGCTTGGACTCCGTGAGTTCTTGCTTCAACATAGAATAGAATAAAATAGAATAGAATAGAACAGAACAGGATGAAATAATGTATACTTTGGTCAGTTCACACCTTGCTTGATTGGTGCCCTATCCCTGAGACTTCTCAGTGCACTGGGTACCATGAAAGCCCTGGTTGGTTCTACACTCTGGGAAAGCGATTATAGAGGAGCTAAGTTGCCTTTCATTTGTGATCTTGGTCCTGTCATGTCTTGGTACAGAACTGTCAAGTCTTAAGATTCACAGTATCATTGCCCTTGATCCAGTTTCTAAACCTGACTTTGGTCTCCCCATTTGTACCAGCATAATGACAATTACTGAGCTCTGGATGGAGTCAGCTCACTTTAAAGCAATTGAATAATTCCAAGTGGTTCGGGTCCCAAGTGTATCAGTTAGGAATGACAGCCAGGAGGAGAGTTCCATGGAGATCTTACCCAAGTAAGATCTAGCTTCCTATAGTACAAGAAATGAAGTGTTTACAAAGTCTTCTTACAGTTCAAGATGACTCAGACAGGCTAAGCCTGCTGCTTTCCATCACAGAGAACTCCTTGGAGCCTTAGAGTCCTTGAAGTCTAGGGCATGGTTTAAGGTATTGTCTGCATGGCCAAAGACCATGAAGAAGAAGAAGAAGAAGAAGAAGAAGAAGAAGAAGAAGAAGAAGAAGAAGAAGAGGAGGAGGAGGAGGAGGAGGAGGAGGAGGAGGAGGAGGAGGAGGAGGAGGAGGAGGAGGAGGAGGAGGAGGAGGAGGA
>CM052706.1:20174104-20376960 GCA_028551405.1 Uromys caudimaculatus
CGATATATATCTGCCTTTGGTTTGGAATGTCTTTGGAGATTCTGATTATGCTATCAAAGCACCCCCTCTCTTTTACCTCATCTGTGTTTTCTGCACTTCTCTTGAATAGACAGTGACCAGAGACTGGCCATGAGAACACTCTGTTGAAGTCTGTTGTCCCCCGGCTTAAAGGCCTTCATCAGTCCTCCATAGGTTTCTATAGCCCTCTGATCACCCAGCTCCAGTGCAGACTTTAGAGAGGAACTCTCTCTTTTCCTGGGAAGTGGAACCCATCCCTCTCTCCCAGGCAATTGGCTCTATTAAAGTTGTCAGGAAAACAAGAACTTCTCTGTACAAACACTGGTACATGGCGAGGTACGTGACACCAGGCTACTTGATGCTCCTGAAATCCCTCTCAGCAGGGTCTCTCATTGTTTTGACTAATCATTTCTTTCCTATTACTGTTATGATTAGGAGAATTGCCTTTGTATGGGCCCAGTATGTCAGAGACTCTAATGAGCAATGCGTGCAGACTTGTTCCCATAACTCTGGAACTGCAGTGGGTTCCCTTGCCCCAAGAGAGGAGGGGCTGAAATGATTGTGAAGAGGAGTTTCCAATCAGCTTGTGAGCTCTGCCTCCATCCTCTCCAGATGCTGTTGTATCTTACCTGTGCCTTGCACACTTAGGGACCAGGACAGCAGACAAGTCTCTGTGCTGGCACCTCTCAAAGAGCCTCATAACTTGACTCAAGTGGCTTGTTTCCTCATATTTATGCTGAGGATAATAGTTCCTACCTTCCAGAATGTTAGGAAGATCAATTTTGCTATGTTGTACACAAAATGCTAAATATTGTTCTTTATATATAGTGTTTATTGAGAGAAAATTCTGAGTTCAATACAGAGCTCTGTTGAATGTTGACAAACACCATTTCTTTGCTCTTTTAACTAGTCTCTGTAGAAACATACCCTACGGAACAAACAATATTAGTTTTCTATCAAATCAGTGCCAAGTCAAAAGGTAACCAGTGGATAAAGAGTTCTCTCTATCACTATGAAACCACTCACTGGGAGGAAAGAGGTGCCAGGTGTACACATCCACGTAGCAGACCCACCTGGACCATGACACATTTTTGATCACAAATAAGCCATATCGCCTCTCTGAAACCCAAGTTCTTTTATCATGAAGATGAGGATAGTAAAGACTCAGTTGTAGAACAAAACTGGTGATAATGTCTATAGAAAGAATATTACAACAATTTGAGACTCTTCCTCTGTTGGCCCTTCATCCTGGCGCACGCGCGCGCACGCACACACACACACACACACACACACACACACACACACACACACACACACACACCTCAAATCTGAGCATGTTCTTCCTTAGAGTAAAATATAACTGAATAAAACCCCTGCCAGCTATGCCCAGGATTTGCATCATCTGGCCATCTGCCTCCACTGGTACCTTTCTCTCTCCGTCCTTTCTCTCATCTCCTCCACTCGGTTGGTTTTCAGCATTGCTCCCCTTGATTTTTCTTAATCAACCAACCACACTTTTTCCTCAGGATCATTGCAGGGACTGGCTCTTGCCTGGGGAACATTCCCTCTACAGTCTAGTTAGCAGCTTCTGGCTCACCCCAATCTAGTATGTGTCCAAATGATCTTCTCTTGGGGAAGTCTCTCTTCACTCTCCCCCCCCCCCACTCCAGGCACACTGACTCCCCTCCTCCTGTTCTTTACTACTAGAGCATTGTCAGCAATGACATCACACATTTATCTCCCCTTCGAGACGGCATCTGACTCCTCCACTAGAATATAAATTCCATGAGAGCAGAGTTTCTCTTGCGCTGTTGCATTTGAAGTAATCATTACGACATAATGAATAAGATGGATTGCTGTCATTAGAGAAGCTGTTTGTAGCTTGCCAGCCTAATACAAGCTAAAGTCATCTGAGAAGAAGGAAACATGATTGAGAAAATGCCTCAATCAGAATGGCCTGCAGGCCAATGAATGGGGCATTTTCTTCATTGATGATTGGTGTTCAAGGGCCCAGCCCACTGTAGGTGGTGCTGTCCCTAGGCAGGTGGTTCTGAGATATATGAACAAGGTCATTGACCATGAATCTGAAGATCAAAAGTGAGCAATGTTTCTCCATAGTCCTTTAATTCCTGCCTCCACCTTCCTGTCCTGCTTGAATTTCTGCCTTGGCTTCTGCTATGAATGGGATTTATAAGCCAAATAACTCTTTCATCTCCTTTTGTCATGGTTTTTATTACAGCACTAGAAAGCAAAGCTGGAAAGAAACTATTGAAACTGACAGGCACCCTTCTAATTCTTCACTTACTGGAAGTCCTATATAATTCTTCTGATCAAATGTAATCTTTTGGTTTTACCTGTGTGTAGGATTTGGTTTATTGTAATCTGAAGAAGCCAGACCTCCCATTGCTAGTGAGTTGGTCCAGGTTTTCGTTTGAGGCTGATTCCACAGGGCATGAAATTGTCCCGGGGCGGGGGAGGGGGCAGTGGTTTTCTCTCACGGATGTTAGCATCCTACAATTAGTCCTAGGTCTCAATGCCCTCTCATCCTTTCTCATTCTTACCCCAGTGTACCAGCCAACATATCGAGGAGATGATTCTCAAGAATGTTCAACATTGCAAAAGGATGAGCTCCAGTCATTCTCTGATGCAGACTTTGGTACAACTCTACCTCTGGAAGGCCACCTGAGAGCTTCTTCTTCCTCTACACTGTACTTGGTGCTCATTACCCACAAATTGTAGGCATCCTTGGTCTGTTTTTTTCCTCCTGTGACCCCAAGTTTCTGTTGTTGACAGGAAGACGTCTAGTATCCTATAATGACTCCCCTCTCTGTCTTTTTCATGTCTCCTTTCTTCAGCATGTGCTCAATAACTTATTCTCAATTTCCCAATATGACTTCAACAGTCCCCTTTACTCTATGACAAAATCTGATAACTTCTGCTGTCCATGGCCCCAGTTGCCATGGTGCCCAACACATGCTCATTAGACACAATAGGGATCAATTTCCTCTCCTCTTCAAAGTCTTAAAGCCACACATGGCCACTTATCAGAGAAGGCCTCTTCTTGGACTCCTGTTCCTGGTGTGTTCACCATGGGGAAGGGGTCAGAGTCATCTTTGTGTGGAGGGCAGGGAGGAGAAGAAGAGCTGAGCGCAGGTTGGAAAGTGTCACAGTGACACGTGGCAGCTAGACAAGGGTGAAGAAAGCTTTTGTCTTGTCTTGTTTCATTTCGTTTTGACTTTGCTTTAGAATAATCAGTTACCGAAGAAGGAAACGCAAGGGAACGTAGAGTCATGTTCATGTTTATTTGATTACTGTCATACATCTCTGACAGTTGTGGACGTGTCCTCTGCCAGGTTATGTCACCTTCCAGCCAAGCTTGCTTTCATCCCTGTGTTCTGTATTTAGTAGAAGACATAACAATAAAGCCAATTACATTTTCTACATACTTTGTACCCATAGAAAATGTCTCCATCTGCATTTTCCCATCTGCTATTGCCCCCTGGATCATATCTATTTTCCTATAGACTCTCAAGGACTTTTCCGCCTTCTCTCAGAAGCCTCCCAATCACTCAGTTGTAGCTCCTTTAATTAGCTCTGCCACGGTGTGCAATGAGGATGGAGATGCTCTAACAGAACCCTCATTTTGGAGATCGAACGTTGGATCTACACTAGGCACACCACCCAACATGTTCCCAGGCATTTGCACCTCACTCTCGTCATCTTTACCCCAGTGTCATTTTCCCATCATTCTCCACTGCCTACCAGCCTTCAGCATCTACTTAGGCATGCAGCCATTTTATCTAAAGTACAACCTTGACTCCTTTCAGCCATGAGACCATTGTATTTTAGATTTTCTTAGGGATCTTGAGCATTAAATGTCCCTTTGGCTCATTCCCAAACCCTACCTCAACCCTTTCTTCTAAAGAGAAACAGAGGAGAGAACATAACTTCTTGCATGAATAAGAAGGGGTTTCCTTGCCTGTATGTCAAAGAAGACTATGAAGACCACCTTTCCAGAGGTCAGGAAACATAGGTAAAAGTGCAAGCAGAGATCACAAGTTCAGAAAGTGACAAGATCTAGACTTTTCTGGATACACAGTCCCATGTTTAAGAGTAGTTTTTCTTGGGTGTACTTTCTGGAGCTAAGTCGTCTAGAATATACAGAACTATACAGAAACAATCTCAAAAATGTTTCTTCCTAAGAGTAGACCCAACCTCGAGGACAGAACCTCTAGATCATGTCAGAAAATATAGGTCTAACTTGTCATCTGTAATACTTTTCAATCCATTTCCTTTATTTTTAACTATATGTTGTCACAAATCCCAGATGTGGGGTTTTTGTACCTGAGTTCCCCAACATAGCTCCAACTCTTTAGATCTGGTACAGTGCTTAGCATGATCCTGGCAGCAGAGTCTGTGCCCCAGGAGAGAATAGTTGTATGGGATGAGTGTTAATTAGATGAGTTGATCAGGCTTTCTGGTAACCCAACAAGGACAATGATGGCAATCCTAGTCACTGACGTACTAGTTCTTCCACGTACCAGCCACAGTGTCATAGTCTCATCTCAGCTGAGAATATCAAGGTTTACAAGTTCCTTTTCTCATAGCTGTCCAAGTTGATTGGTATAAATATCCAGGGGGTTCATTAGTGGATTAAGAAGGCTGGGAGCCCACTCACTGTGTGATCATTCATGCACTGAGTACATGCTCACTTTTCTGCAGGGAAATCCAGTTGCTTTAGCAGATTCTACCAGGAGGCATACACTGAATAGAAGGGACCCTTTCTGGCCTAATGAGGGTAGTATCATGCTAGGTTGCATGTGGGCTCTCTAGAACAGCAGCATTTCACTGTTTGCATCCTCAGGAAACCCCGTGGGGAGATGTCTAAGACCTTCTACAGCAGTGTAGATTAGCAAGATCTACTTTCTCTATTCCTTGTATGAGCCTGGAATTCATTTAGAAGTTCTGAGACTAGGAGGTTATTAAGATTCCTGATAAAGGAACTGGCTTTCGGGGCTTACCTGTCTTCAACACATTTTCCTTTTGATTACTCAAGTGTACTCTCATTTCCAGCTTGATGGCTACAAATAAACTCACTTGCTTTCTGCCACCCACCTCGGCTGGCATTTCATTCTTAAACAAATAAAGTCATCTGACCAAAATCACAATAAGAAGCAGGGAGATTCTATCTCAAGATTACAACACTTTGGCTGGCCTGGTGACTCTAGAAGGATCCATTTTAACTCTTTCAGGACCCCGTGACACCTGTGTTCCATGTGACTGAGCTAACTCCTTGGGTACATCCTGTAAGACATTGGAGACCCAACTTCCTAACTCAGGATCCACCATGCTCTCTTCTCTCCTTACCCAAGTAGAAAAATCACAGCTCAACACTTTTCCTATTCTTTCCAACGACTGAATTCCCCTAGCCTTTTAAACAGAATATGTTCATCAGTAGTAACCGTGGCAACAGATCAGACAGGCTTCAGAAAGCCTGTCTGTATGTAATTAAGAAAAACGAGGGAGCAGCCGTGAGAGCAGGGAGCTCAGACAGGGAGACTGTGTTGCTGAGCCTGACTGGGCAGTTGATGGGGGGTTTTTGCTGATGGAGATAGCAGATTTTCTTCCTCTCTTTTGACCTCCCTTTCTGCTCCCCTTTACAACATTTAGGTCTCCTTCCTGGGTATGTTGCTGGAAGCTTAAATTCTGATAAATAGTCCTAGTAAAGAGTAGTAACCCCCTCCAGCCCCTCACATTCCAGGAGAAACACCTAAATGGTTACAAAGTGGTTCTGGCACCTTCCTCCAGCGAGATTTTTCCAAGGGTCTAGATCTGCTCTGGCTGATCTTTTTATGCAGGCACAAGAGCCTGGGCAGCCCGTCTTCAGGAATGTGCTTGTCTCCTTACGATGCCAGAGCTCAGGCCCTGCCATCCTTCTTGTTTTACCACCAAGCCCTGACAGCACTAGCTTGCCTGACCCCAGAGCAGACCTCATGGGAATGAGGGACAGAGCTCAGTGTTATCCTGGAACCTGAGCCCCAGGGCTGTTTTATCTCACAAGACTTATTCTTATCTGAACCCATCCCATTTAAACCAGGTTTACTTCTATCCTGTCAGATTTCCCTCTCCTGAGACAAATACCAGCTCCATCAGAGCAAATATCTGCCTGCTTTGTTTCTTACTTTTCTTGGCCTCCTAAGTGGCTGGAAGAGCCCAGAGACTTTTTTGCTACAATAGGGAAAGAATGAATGGGTGAATGAATAATGAATGGATTCCTAGTCCTCTTGAGGCCCAAACTTGATCCATCTCCATAAGAATGCACTCTGTGAAATAAATGAGACATATCCCACCAGTGAAGGATCTGGAAAGGATTTACCTCAGACATGTTGGCTTCTCCTAGATTTCCATTCTCCACTCTCAAGAAAGGCCCTGGTTGTCTGGTAAAGGTTACTTAGAGAAAATAATCAGGTTTATTCAATTCCGAAGCCAATAACCATGGCTTCCTCCTGCTCTACTCATGCCCCACCATGAGTAGATGATCACCATGCAAAGCACATGTGACTCAGAATGGGGCAGCCATATTTCATGTGAAAATTGTTCCTAAATAAATGTGGGGGAAAGTCTCTTCTTGAGGATATCCTTTCTGAGCAGCTAGGAGCAATGGGAATAGCATCCACTAGGGTGAGTCTCCTGAGCTGGCCCAGATAAGGCAGGACTGTCCAAGCCAACTCTTCAGTCCCTACTTTATGGCCACTTTCAGGGGGTCTTGACTGCTGCTGAAGAGTCAAGGTCTGCCTGAGGTCCTTTTGTCTGCCACAGAACGGTATCTGTCTATAGTAGAAGTTCTCAGGCTTCCCAATGCTGCAACCCTTTAATACAGTTCCTCATGTTGTGGTGACCCCCCCCACCATAAAATTATCCAGTTGTTAATTTATAGCTAATTTTGCTACTGTTATGAATTGGAGTGTAAACATCTGATATGCAACTCCTGAGAACCTGTGCACTAAAAGGAAGTTAGAAAGGTGAGACCTTCGTTCTTCACATAGAGAACAGAAAGGGAAACCAGATGAGAAGAGAGTGCATGGCTACTGGATACTGGGGAAAGCTAGATCAATTGTTCTGTGGTCTTGACTATTGCAGACAAAGCAGATACCTTCTCATCAGGAGGCTGCAGTATGGTGAGGATGGCACAGATCAACCATCACTAAGCAATGGTACAGTCTGGGTTAGGTGCTTTAAAAAAAAAATCTATGTGAGACCAGGTAGAGACTGCATTGGGGAAGGTTCAAGGAACAGACTCTGGGTCTCTAGGGATGAGCTGGAGTTTCCAAAGTAAATAGGATGGGAAAGAAGAAGAACAAAGAACACCATGTACAGTCTCAAGAGGGCAAGGAGATTTCTGGGCACACAGGGAATTGTAGAAACATTCCAAAAGGCTCTGCTGTGAGAGACGAGGCTAAATTGTCTGAGGAGATGTGATACTCAGAAGGCCCTAGGGAACGGGCTTATGTGACATGGAAAGCAGTGTGACCATTTCCAGCAACTGGAAGGCCGTGTGGTTTGGGAGAGGAACACTATGACCCACTGTGCATTTTAGATTTCACATTCTGGTAGAAGTAGATAAGAGAGGTGTGGAGGAAATGTGGGGGAATTGAGAGGCCCTTGCAGTGAGCCAGGAGAAGGCATGAGGCCTGGAGCCACTCTGAAGCTGTGAGGAGACAGAATAGAAATAAGGAGGTGGCCCTGACTGACTCCAATAAGCACGTGTGTCTTGGAGGACTCCAAAGGTTTGATTCCTGGGCTTGGCTGGTGACCAATCAGGGTGTCAAAGCATGCTAGGACTGAGTCATGGTCCTGGAATTTGTCAAGCAAAGGATAAAGGGGGCTCGGTCATAGGAAGGGTAGGGAAGTAGCTGGGGAGCAGGTGACTGAGCTCAGAGGCGGGGTGCACTTTGGAAAAGCTTGGCTAGAGCAATGTGGAGCCTTGCCAGGGTATAGGGTTGGGTTTGCAAATAGCGAAGACATCCAGAAGCTGGAGTCAGAAGACAGGATGAAGCTGAAGTTCACACACAAGAGGGTATCCCTAGACGAGAGAGATTCGGAAACGTGTGAGGGCTAGACGGTTGCTCTCTTGATCAAGCCTCGGCCTTTTTACCTGAGGCTGCTTTCTGGAAGACAGCCTTGGGACCCCCTGGGATGCTCCAGCATAACATCTTTTTGAAAGATTTACTCCACCCTTAGCATAGAGCACCCGCTCACAGGATGTATTTTTTGAGAGTGAGAGAGTGGTTTCTTGTGGCTGCGGCAAGTCTGTTTGCTCTAAAAGTGGGGCAAGCAATAGTGGCATTGATCAATGGGAGCTTGTGGGCTGAGGCTCCCTGGCCTGAAGCAAACAAAGATGTTCAAGATGTGCATGGACCAAAATGGGCTTTAACAGATTGTATACTGCAGCAAGGCTGAAGGGCTCACTAGGAGCACATCTGAGAAGGGCCGGCTGCTCTACCTGTACTGTGTGCCGGCTTGTAGAGAATGGATGTGTATCCCTGGAGAGATGGGTAGAGAATTCTTAAACATCATTTGCAAGGCTTCAGTAAAAAGGCTTCATGAATTCCACCCTGTCACAAGCGTGCATGAATGTCATGCTTTAGCTCAGGCCTAATGGGCTTTATATAGTACAGTACTGATTTTCTTTCATGTTTTAATAGAATCTGGTTTAATATTTGCTTTCTGCTCTAGCCGCTTGCTGTTGACTGATTCAACACAGAATCCTTCCCTGGTGCCCTCCGACCTTGTTGTTATTCCCTCATTTTGTGTGTTGGCAATTGATTCCTGTCTCCAGCATGAAGCACTCTACACATGTCTTCGTTCAGCTGGTGATGGTCACGTGTGTGGATTCTGAATGCATTACTGCTGGGAGCGGCTGCTCCAGCCGACCTGTTCTTCAGAAGGGGGGCTTCCGGGCAGGATTCATTTCCACCCGTTAAACATTGACAATATGCAAGGCTCAGGCTTGGGAACTTGAGGCTATGATCAATCCTGTTGGTGGGAAGGCAGTTCTCCAACATAATCTAAAAGTGCCGGCACTGTGGCCATTAATTCAGCAACATTTTGCTTTCCTACTGGGCACAGGTTTTCCAGAGTTATATAGCAAGGCATTTCTATGTTTTGAATCATGAATAGCCATGACCATCCCAGTGAACCTGCTTGGTTTGGGGGAAGCAGGTGCCAAGAGCATGGCTCTGCTTAGAAACATGAACTTTGGAAATAGGCAGGTCTGGGCCTCCATTCTGACTTTGGTTCCTGTAGACCACATGACCAATGGCTAGCTTCTCTGTAAGTGTTAGTCTCTCTAAGCATTTGAGAGGATTACTGCGTCATCCTGGTAGGTTCCTTGGAGAGAGAGGCAGTTAAACAAAGTGGTACATTTGAAGCAGCTAGCTATCAGCTCCAAAGCACACCCTCGTGCTTTCTTGGGCCATAGGGTCAAAGATGGTGACTCTAGGAACCTCTCCTACCCAGTGCTACCTACCTCTTGTCTACAGTTATTAGTTTGGTGCGCTCATCTCTGCAGCTGCTTTGGCAACCTACCTATAGAGCAACAGCCCTGAAACACATACATGCACATGAGTACTAAGATGTATGGAACTGTATATAGGATTCCATGATCTGTAGGAATGTAAGGAGGATTTGATCATATATCAATCATTAAGTTCTATTCCAAAGAAGGAAAGGTAAGAAATTCAGTAGCTGTCTTAGATACACACACATTAACCATAAATGTCATGGAGGGTTGGGGCTTGGTCCTAAGAGCAAAAGTACCTGAACTCACATGTCTAAACTTTTCTCTCCTTTGTCATACCCGATCAAAAGAAAGCAAGTCAGAGTAGGAATAAAGGAAAGGGGATTTGGGGACAGGTTGTCCACCTTATATTACCTCTATGATGGATTTGAACATGAAGCATTGGGCTTGAGGAACAGAGTATATTGAGGTTGGGTAGGCACCAAAGGCAGCCTAGAGAGGTGCTGATCAAGGATCTCTCTCTCTCTCTCTCTCTCTCTCTCCCTCCCTCCCTCCCTCACTGGACTTTTCCTTGCCTCCCTGCAGGTGTCCCATCAGGTCCTCGAAATGTCATCTCCATCGTCAACGAGACATCTATTATTCTGGAATGGCACCCTCCAAGAGAGACCGGTGGGAGAGATGACGTGACATACAACATCATCTGCAAGAAGTGTCGAGCAGACCGTCGCAGCTGTTCCCGCTGTGATGACAATGTGGAGTTTGTACCCAGGCAGCTGGGCTTGACTGAGTGTCGAGTCTCCATCAGTAGCCTATGGGCCCACACCCCATACACCTTTGATATCCAGGCCATCAATGGAGTCTCTAGCAAGAGTCCCTTTCCCCCACAGCATGTCTCCGTCAACATCACCACAAACCAAGCTGGTGAGTCTGGATGTTTTTATGTGTATATCTGTCTTTGTGGCTGGCTTTTCATCCATCTTTATGTAGGGTCATAGCCAAAGCCACACCCATCCTGCCAACCTGCCTTTAGGCCTTCTTATTGGAGTAAAGGTGTCAGATGATGGATGGTTATGGCTGCTGAAGAAATTTATGTCATCTTTCAACTTCATGAGTGGGCTGGAAACTAGGGAATTTTCTTGTGTCCAGCATCAAAGCAAATATGTGTATCTAAGCTGGAGCAGGACCTGGTTCTCTGCATCCAGCCAGGCCTCCATAAGTGCTACTGGAGAAATGGACCAAGGGATGCTGATTAGATAGATGTGTGTATGGATACATGGATGGAAAGAGAATGGATGGATGGATGAATTAGATCATGTACCGATAAAAAGATGGATGGGTGGGTAGATAGAGAACGAGTGGTAGGAGAGTTACAGATCTTTGAGAACAAGAATACCAATGGTGCTTTCATAGAAAATCCAATGAAACAAACTTTATTTTCAATTAAGTTCAGTTTCTCAAGATGTTAGCCTTCCCAGATGCATGCTGAAGTGCCACAGAGTCCTGGGACAGACTATAATGGACGACGCCTAGGAGCCCGAGCACCTCTGCAGTGTGCATAGATCAGAACACATCTTTCTGTCTCTGTGTTCATTTCTCACACTTTCCATCTCTCCTCATTACTGCTTTTTATCCTCTTAGAGTAATCCATTTCCTTTTATATCCGTTTAACCGGTCCATTCATGCACTAACTCATTTATTTGCTCATTCATTATTAAGAGACAGTTATTTAGTATCCGCTCTATAGCATGCTGTGGATTGGATGCTATGAGATATACAGTGATACTTGGCTACAAATGTTTCTCCCATGAAACTCGTTAATGGAAGTATTTACAAGACACAGACCTCAAGCACAGAATTGCAAGGTGCTGAGCTCTAGGCATAGTGTGCTGTACACTGGCAGCAAATAATAAGTAATTAAAGAGAAAGAAACTCGTGTCCTCTGTGTGAGTGAGAAAGACTCAGAGGGAGGGAATATCACATCCACGGGCGATGGGAGTCGTGAGAGTGGACTTGGATCTTATTTGTAATTATAGATCTTTTAATAAAAAATTCCATAAGGATAACATGTTAACAGAATAGCAGAAACTGAGTGTCTTTCTTTGCTTGCTTTCCTGTTCTGTTTCCCCCTCCTGACTTTCTTCTTCTTCCTCCATCCTTTCTCACTCTAAGCATCCCGTCCTCAGACTTGTTCCGCCTCTTTTAATATCAGGCATTTTTGATGGCAGATGATTCTTGGGTTAAAACTGTCAGAACTGAGAAGAAAAAAATGTGTTATGGGAAAGCGTGGCTGTCCAGATGGCTGCGCTATCACTGTGTGTGTGTGTGTGTGTGTGTGTGTGTGTGTGTGTGTGTGTGTGTGTGTGTTCATGTGGTGTTTGTATGTATGTGCCTGGTCACGTGTTTACATGAATCCCTGTACAGTGAGAAAATAAGAGTGGAAGTGTAGAAGCCTCCAGCTGGTGACCACAGCCTGGTGCCATGGAAATAAAGGTTGTGAAGAGTCTTTCTAACCCAAAGAAAATGGAATGGTGCTTTTTTGCATTCTGTTGAGCATGTAACATGGGCAGTCTTTGTTAGCAAGTGTTTCCCTTGGAGAGTTAAGGCAGAAAACTGGCTGAAATATTTTAGTGTCCCAGCTTCTGGGAATAACAGTCCTGCCAGGCTGTCATGTTACTCTGGGCTTGGCTGTCTTTTCTCCCTCTCTACGCATGTGCGAATAAACCTGCCACTTATATCAGTTTGCTTTCCTCCCCCCCCCCTTACTCTGCTATTCCCGAACCTGCCCATCTGCTTGTCTTGCCATCTGCACCTACCAGGGCTTCCGTGAGCAGAGGGAGCAGGGCTCCTCAAAGCGACCCTGCATTCCCAACGTTCAAAATATTTATTTTTACCCCACTCATTTGCACCTGTGCAAACACATTTCTCACGCCCTTTGTTCTCTAACTGATCCTTTACTCCGAACCTTCCCCTCCGTGATAACCTCCCAATACATAATTCTTCTTTGATAGCTCTGAAACTTTGATATCACAAAGTTTATAATCAGTCAGAGAGCAATACAATAGCTTCTTGGTAGTGTGCGGTTCTTATAAAGCAAAGATCAAGTTGGCTAGTGGCCCCTAGTCTGTGGGCTGTGGAATACTGAGGAACAGTGTCTAACACTAAGTTAGTGATTACAGGCATGAGTACCAGTCATCGTCAGCCAACAGCATCAGGTTGTTTTGTTTTGTTTTGTTTTTTAATATGGGAATGACCAAAGCAAACACTTGAGACCATGCCTTTGTAAGAACGATTCAGGAATGTGAACAAAAGCTATGCATTTTAGCATAGTTAGAAGACTAAACAGTAGGCATTCTGAAAACCCAGTGTCAGGGATGAAGTGAGGAGACCGGTGTGTAACCAAAAGTCATGGCGTGTCTACATTTCTCAGGACACCATTGAGCTGTGTTGGAGATTGGCAGATTAGCCCTCCTCCCCTGACAGTGTGATTCATGTAAATGTCTGTGGTCACCACTGTCCTAAGCAGATGACAGGCCAAAACTCTGATCAAGAGAAGTCCTGAAATCAGTTACCCTGTAAGTATTTCCTAAACCACCTCTACTTGAACTGTGGACTCTGCATACTATTGGGTCTTCATGGAGAAATGGAGTAAAGGTTACCATGGACACCCCATGTGTGTATTTTTTTCACATTCACAGAGAATTGAGGAATGTATAGCTTCATTTAATCCCCATATTTACCCAATAATTACCCATTTTTCAGATAAGGAAGCAGAGGTTGTAGGGATTTGGAGGATTTAAGATAGAAAGGTATATAGAGACTTACCACGATCTTACCTCTGGTTTCAAACTTCCTACATCTTATCCTAAAACGAGACAGTTCCTCTGGTCTTCCCATTTAAGAGTTCATAACAGTAGATCTTTGTGGTTTCCCAAGGAATGAAATTATGTAATCACTCTATATACCATTGAGCTTAGGGACCATATTTCTTCACTTAGACATGGGACCAACCATAAGTCAGAGTCTTTGTCTTCCATTAAAACCCTAATCATGACATTCTAGGACCTGTTTCCCTTGGCTAATATCAAGGTGAGATGACTGTCACCCAGGATGCAGTCAGGAACAAATATGTTCTGCTACCTCTGAGCACCTCAGGTGTGTCCTCCTTTAGCGAGCTCTTTGCAGAGGTGTGGCTCAGATGTAGAAACTAGGTTTGGAGTATTTTTGAATTTTCTCAACATCTATCCACCAGAAAATAATGTTCACGAATTTCAAACTCAGGTTTGTGACCATTTTATCCTCAAACCTATCAAAAATCACATTATGGTGGGACATATAACCTATAAACTCTCTCTAAGCTATTGCCATGTAGCTGGGCCACTTTAGCTGTCAAAAAAATGTGCATCATCTTTGGTCAAGGTTGGTCATGAATTATGCAAGCTCAGATTTACGTGAGGTCTGGAGGGATGTACCCTCTCACTGAATACAGCTGCTGTGACTTTAAAGAAGACTAGGTCAGGCAAAACTCTCTCTGTTCTCATGGCCATACAATCTGCAGTGAGGCTGTTATCACCACAAACCCTCTCAGTCACTTTCTGGCCCCTGGCCTCAGATTATTCCGATGGCTGGATCATCTGTCTGCCATCGAGAATTAAGTGAATGATAAACTTCACGTCTCCTTCTGCTGGCTAGACTCAAAGCATCAGAAGCAGGGAAAGGATCAGCAGAGATTGTGGGAATGGGGAGACGGCTCTCACCAAGGCCTGATTTGAGATAATCCAAGCCCGAGGAAACAAACTCCAAAGCCTGAAGACCAGAGAATAGAGGAGATAAACCAGCTGGGGTAGGTGAAGGGCAGTAGGGAATAGTGGGGACTGCAGGGAACTGCAAGACACAGATAAAGCCACCACCCTGTTCCAGCAATTGTTGACTTTCCTGTCCCTCTCTGACTTTATAAGCCCAAAATATGGATCTAAAATGTTGACAGCTGATTAGAAAGCAAATCCAATTCCAGATTAGGCCTACTGGCTATGGCTGGTATCCTCTCGTTCTGAAGGCAAATCTGATTTACCCAAACCTTAACATGAGCTATGTTGTTGAGTCTCATTTCACTTGGGGCAAGCATCTTCCTCACCTTCTGGGTTCATGGAGGGGTTCCTGGGTTGGGTTCTCTCTGTGCTCCTCACATGATTCATGCAAATTCGTTTAACTGTCAGCACCCCTCAGTTCTCACCTGTGAAATGAAAACCAGGATAACCTACTTCCTAGTGCCATGGTGACAAGCAAATGAGACAGAAGACAGAAACTCACTCTAAATCCCCCTATGGGCTGGGAGATTAGCATCATTTCTGGGAATATGTCCTGATCAAATTGCTGGACTTTCCTTCCTCACATTTCCTTCTGAGGCTTCTGAGTCTCCTTTTCTGGGATTGATGCTATCTGTATCCATCTGCCCATGATGTCTTGATTAGAATAAGCATCAGAAAGGAAGGAACCAAGTCTGCATCAGTGAACTGATAATGGAGATGGGGGACTCATCAGTGCCCAGTACCCATATCAGAATCAGCCTGCCTCTCAGAGGCACCCTCTGCCTTTTTTTTGTTTTTTAAACTGTGCATATAGAGAAGAAGCACTGCTTCCCTTACTCAGATGATTCTATTGGCTGGACATATAGGTGATATTTCTATTGCATACAATTCATGTACGGTCTGCTGAGACCCTGCATGTGAAACTCCATCTGTCACGTCCACAACACAGACACAATCTATTATTTAGAGTTGTGTAAAATAACTGTGCTGTTTCTGTTAACAGTCATAAGCCCCTCTTGTTTGTCCATTTTCAAGGCATTTTTGAAGTTCTTGGGCAATTAAAATCACTCAGAAGCACCACTTTTCCTACAAAAGAATTACCTAGAACATCAATGCCTCTGAATCCATCACCTAATTTGCATTATTCCTTGGTTAAATATAGTATTTGCATGCATAAAGAATAATCTTTGAATATAAAAAGGAATTTACGATATTGCAATATATCGAGCTCTTTGGAGGAAAGATATTATGTAAATCTCAAAATTAAATATTAAAACAATATTACACGCTGCCCGTGAAAATGTAGAGCTCTGATATCCCATATGCTGGAACCGGTTCATTTTTAAAGGATGGTCTCATTGGAAAAGAGTGGCTGAGAATCGCTCTAGAGTAGAGAAAAGATTGAGTCAGAGCTTTAAAAACACTGGAATGACTTTAAAGAAAACCTTGAAAGAAGTAAATAGAGAAGAAGTTTTTCTGTTTTTTTTTTTTTTCTTTAACTTAACGGAAATGAAATTTTCACTGTTCTTAATTCAATTTCATAGTTCATTTTATTGCTGGCTTTTGTTGTTTTTGTTGCTGCTGACTCCAGGAAGGTTCAGATTGTTTCTTAAGCCCTACCATTGAGAAGAAACTTGCAGGTGGCCTGAAAAATATTGACCTTAGAAAGGCCATTTGCAGGCACTAGCATGTTGTCAGTGGGGGGTGAAGTCAGCAGGCAGCACTGCTGTTGACCCACATTGTGGGTATCTGCCCTCTTCAGCTTTGGGGTTTTCCTCTGCATGGAGAGATCTGAAGCTTTCTCACCTACTACCAGCTTCTTTGGAAAAGAGCCACAGTACCAGGCACGGTGAGCCTTGGCAGAGAGCTTTAGTCCCCACAGATAGCAATTCATACATGTGCTAGGCTGGAGGGGGGCAACTGGATGTGCCTTGGAAGTCCAGATCAGCCAGATGACCAGGCATCTACTGTGGATCCTAAAAGGACTTAGAGAATTGATGCTTAGGTTAATGCTGTGTCCAGAAGGACAAAAGGAGATTCAGCCGCCTGTATAAGGGGGCTGATTGGTCTATTTGAACACGTGACCTTTGGGAATACAACAACTTGACACAATCTCTGTGACAGTTACCTGGTATTGGGTCAGTGCTCACCCATGTCTTCCCATTCTCCTTCATTCACTTTCTCAGCAAATGCACTGATAACCTCTGTCACAAGGAACATAGAAGGAAAGTAAACAGGCAAAGATCCATGTTTTGACAGAGCTTGTAGGAGTCCACATTACCCACTAAGACCAGTCTGAGAGGCCCGGGACAGCCACAAGTAGATTGGTGATTCTGCTGTAACTCGAGGGTCTGAGCCCCTCAACTGGGTTCTTGGTCCCTGCTTGAGACCTAGGATATAAAAGCATGCCAATTCCAGAGAGCACTTCAGTTTCTGGTTTCAGTAGCTCGTCAGTGACCATGCTGGATGTGATATTTTACTGTTGACTAACTGGAATAGTTTGAGCTCCATGCTTGGTAGGCCACACAAATATTGTGTTTTAGAAATCTTTATTTCTGGTACTGAGTTCTAGCTAGTGATGCTGAGAACTGAGAATGGTTCCCCTGTGGATTACTGCTAAATGACTAGAGTGTCACCAGGAACCTGGGGACTTGTTTGTTCGTCTTTCTCCATCTTGGGTCAAGTGCTATGAGTCTAAGGCTTGGGTGGGGGCAGTTGTGCTGTTGACAGTGTGATGGTACAAAGTCCACATGAGCTTGTTACAATCCTCAGCTGCAGAAGAAATATAAAGGTGATTTGTAAAACAGCTTCCGTTGCATTGTGATCTTGGCAAAGAAGGGTAGAAACATGGAGAGGGGTCCTGATACATGTCCACATAACTTCTGCCTGATTTTTCTATTGCTTGAAGAGATACCATGACCAAGGCAACTTACAGAAGAAAGAGGTTACTGGGGGCTTAGAGTTCCAGAAGGTTGGAGCTCATGACCATCATGGCAGGGAACATGGCAGCAGGCAGGCAGGAATGGCACTGGAGTAGTAGCTGAGAGATTACATCCCGATCTACAAGCATGAGACAGAGAGAACTAACCAGGAATATAATGGGCTTTTAAAACCTCCAAGCCCATCCCCCAGTGACACACCTCCTCCAGTGAGGCCACACCTCCTAATCCTTCTCAACTGTTTCACCAACCAGGGGCCAAGCATTCACATATATAAGCCTCTTGGGGGGTGGGGCATTCTCATCCAGAGTACCACAGCATTCCAGTGGGAAGCCCCTCCGTGAGCCAACTTTCCAGAAGGGCACATCCTGGGTCTACCATATTGACTCCTGAAGTCCATGTCTAGCTAGATGCTTAAAGCATAGAAAACATTCCACAAATGTTAATAAATAAATTAATAAGGAACATTTCAGTCCTCTGAAATCACTTTCTGGCATCACCAAATGCTTTAGCTTCAGCTCTTTCAGTAGTTTCTTTATAAGGCATTTCATTCTGGGCTAGATTAGAATTAAGCCTATAACTCTTCCTGGTACTGATGAGATATGGGACTTCTTATGTACTGTAGCCCCAAACTAACCCCGTGGGAGCCACTTGACTATGACCTGGCCTGCTCCCCCTGCTCCCCACTATCGGAACCACTGGCAGGCATATCAGTAGCTAGCTGGGCTAGCATTCCAGTGCTGTTGTCTGTCCACCTGCATCCCAGCTTCCTGCCTGTCATTTTCGCAGCGTTGTCCATGTAAAGCAGGCAGGAGCACAAGGGGCTTTTGAATGCAGCAATTAACAAAACAGTAATCAAGCTAAGTGTTTAATTTCAGAAAATTAACATCTTCTCAGAGCAGATGTGAAAGACTGGGGGAAAAGGCACAGCAAGTGTTCTGGGTAAATAAAGGCAAAGCTGGACCACAAATATTTTGTAGGGAAATGGGGGGTCTGTCGGCACCCGAGGCCATGGGATCAGTGTCCACGTAACTGTAGGATGGAAGCTATAGCATTGAACCCTAAGATTTTAAAGCATGCGTTTCTTTCTTTCCCCTTTTTTTCTTCTTTTTCTTCTAGGACATAAGGACCACAAGGGTCTAGTCATACTCCCTGTGATGTATCTGCCCCATAGAAAAATCCTGGTGTGACTTTGTCCTTCCTTAAACATTGCTAGCCACATGGATAACATAGTGAGACCTTGGATGAGTAATAAGAGGGGTGTGTGTGTGTGTGTGTGTTTCAGCATTGCGCATGTGCGTGAGTGCATGTGCGTGCGGACACACACACACACACACACACACACACACACACACACACACACACAAATGTTATATTCTCCTGGTGGGTCCTGCAGGGAAGGGATCATGTCTCATCCCTCCAGGAAACTCCCATAGCTCAGCACTGTGTCTTCAGCTTCAGTCTCCTGAATGGCCTTCGATCATATCCACAGACACTGCCTCATAAGCCAGTGGCACTGTTCTTTACAGGATGTGTACTGGGGCGGCGGGGGGGGGGGGGGATGCTTGTAAAGAAGCAGGTGTGCAGGGATCTGGGTGAAGTCAGGGCAACAGCAAAGTTCTCTTGGTGTCTGTTCCCTCATCTGGTAGGTGGGAACAAGTGCGGAGACTAAAGAGGGGGACAGCAAGGGAAGTGTCTGTGTATGAGGAATGCTGTGAGCTCTGAGGTAGGCTTGAGGCTTTGTGATGAAATGCGACAGTTAATAGGGAGAGTGGAGCTCTTGGGTCACACTGAGCTCAGCACTGCCTGCAGAAGCCCCTCAAATGGTGTACTCACAGGGCTGCAGGTCCTCAGGAGGAGAATGTAATCTGACTTAATGAGCAACTTTCCTTGAAGGGTCTAGCAGGCAGCTGGCACTAAGAACAAAGAAAGCAAAGCCAGAGAATGAAACAATGGCTGGAAACTTTCTAGGAGATATTACAGAGGCCTTCAGGGATGGCATCTAGAGAAGATAGGCTCAGTCCTACGTGTAGCAAACTGTGGAGGATTTGAGCACCTGTTCAAAGCGTTGTTTATGCAGTTGGATATTCAGACTTCAATTTTCTCTCAAGTAGGAATTAAGGTTGGTTGCCAAGAGCGCATGGGATAGTATTGGGCTGAAGAGTTGAGGGGAGTAGAGCAAATCTGATGAACAATTATGGAGAATGGGGGATGAAATAACCAGAGAACTCTGGGTTTCTGAAATGTCGGGAGAGCTCTTTTGAAGCTGATAATCACCTATTTACAAAGATGCTCTGCTGCCCCGCCCTTTTGCCTTCCCAGCAGCACGCTTCCTGGGTATCAGACCCTACAAGGAGACGGTGCATCTATGTCTGGTTGAGTTTCGACAGTTGTATGGTGTGAAGAGAGAAAGAATCCCCTGCCTGAGGGCATGAGGACTTCAGATATCATTACTGGGAAGACAGAAGCTAAGCAGAATAGTAAGCCATATGAATCAGAAGGGGGCTGACTTTGTGGGTGGAAATGGTACCAACAGGGCAGATGAAGCCAGGAATAGTTACAATGGATCATCGGAGATGGTGCTGAGGAAGTACAAAACTTGGTGTATAATTTTGAAAATGGAATAACTTTGAGTAAAATAAAGTCCAAGTGCAGACCGTGGACTGAGCAGATGTGGGAGAGGTGTGGAGATGAGGGGATGAAGCCTGAGTTACTCGAGAGGACATTGGGATGATTCTCTGGTGAGCAGGGCTCATGGTGGAGTGGAAGACAGAAGCAGCCATGGATGGGGACGTGATGGAGAAAAGGGAAGGAGTACATGATCGTCTCAAGACCTGGACAGTGGTGGTCCAGACATGTGGCACTTCTACAGAGGATGCAGGGGGTGCTGAGAAGTATGTAAGAGAGGCAGGAAGGACACACCCACGTCCTGCTCCTGAGGGGTGTACGGGTATCAGGCATAAAATCACCAAGTACTAACACTGAGAGAGCTGTAGGGGAGAGGTGCCTCTGAGGAGAGCTTTTCCTTAACATAGGTATAGAAACAGCGTTGTCAGAGGAGGTAGTAGGGGCCGGAGGCCTTCCTGGCTTCTGAACAACCCCTTTGGAGGGTCCAATGGGAATGTGATCCTTGGTAGGATGGTAAAGCCAGGTTGAGGGAAAAGAGACTGGGATTTTGTGGGGATGGTGGAACACGAGGAGCTTGTGGTGTGTGCTGCCGGAAGGCAGCTGCAGTGAGCCACCCTGATGAGGAAAGGCAATGGTGGTGGCAGAGGGGTCCCAGCCATTGTATGGGGCTCTGCTGAATGTGTCTGGGTGAGAGCTAGGGAGGAACCAGGACATACAACCCACTGTAATGAATCTTTTGTTGTCTTCAGAGCCAGCAAGGCCCACCCGGGTGGGTGGTGGACTTTCTGGTGACACTTTCTGGGATCCGACATTAGATCAAAGAAGTCAGCACTCATCCTATACCAGGAAAGGCAGGTAGGCCCCAGGAGTCAGCTCAACAGAGCATGTCAGCTAACCTTGGGTCCTGATGATCCCCATGTGCTTTGGCAGTGATTCTGATGCCTGTTGAGGACAAGCAACCCCCCACCCCCACCCTGACACACACAACTCCACAGCCTCCCATGCCTTGAGGGTCGCACAGCTCAGGTGTGTTGTCACTTCTACAGCACATTCTCATTTTCTGAGGTACCTTCTGGTTCCCTGGGTAGAGAGAAAGAGATGTGGAGAAATGCTAATCTGGGGGCACCAGGAGCAGAATGAATGGCAGGGCTAGTGACCTCTGCTTTCAGGAGCAGTGTTCCCCATACTTGGAAGGAAGGGGTTTCAGGGAGCCCAGTTCTCTCTGAGAGCATAAGGTTTCTTGAAGACAGTGGGTGATATGAGCCTAGCTGCCTCCTACCCTGGGGCAAGGCGTCCTCTAGGGATAGTGGAATTGCTGAGCTCCTGAGTGTAGGAACAGGATAGAGGGCCAGCTAGCATCTCCTGGAAAGGAGGCCAGGCTATTTCTGGCTCTGCATTAACTTGCTGGGGACTTAAGGAAGTCGCTGTCTCTCTCCTGCCTTCAGCCAGCTAATCTGTAAATTCTAAGAGTTGACAGAAAATTGAATGACCTGGATGTCCTCTCAGAGCTTAACATTTCTGATTTCCAGATTTGTAGATAAGCAGTTTCCAAACCTGAGCTTGAATCAGAGTCCTGTGAAGGTCTGGAAGGGTCCTTAAGCCCAGATTACTGGGTCTTGGCTCAGCCAGGGTGGGAAGCAAATGCCTGCAGTTATTACCAGTTTCCAGGTGACGTTGATCTGAGACTACAGTCCGAGAATTCGCAGAGTTAGGTGGATGGATTCAGTGAAGAATATCTCTCACGTGCATGAGACAGAGAAGAGGAAATGAGGTTCCTGCATTAAATCCTTACTTTTAAGAAAGACTCCATCCACAGGTCCCAGATGTGCACGTATGTGCATACACACTTGCATGCATCCCCGAGAGCATTCATGCACACACAGATACACAGACACAGACAGACAGACAGACAGACAGACAGACAGACACACACACACACACACACACACACACACACACACACACACACACACTTTGACTTGGAACCAAATCTTTAATATGGAAGGAAGAGCCTCTGACTCTGTCTGTGGGTATGAAGCTCACTCAGCTCATTCAACTTGGAAGCCCTCACTTTTCCTCATGGAGTCCTAGTTACCCCTGACTCAGCCAATATCCCACAACAACAAGGAACAAAGGCTGCATACCCAGGGCATCCTCTGACACAAGGTAATTCCAGGTTAGAGAGGGAATTCAAAGGAAATGTCAGGGTTAACTCTCAGAATAAAACATGAAGCCAATGTTCAGAATAGGAGAAAACAATGAGAGAAATAATTAATTCTGCTTTTGTATTCATTCCCAGGCTCCAAACTAATTGCTTATTTGTTTAATCTACTTTGACCAGAAGTGTTACTCACCAAAAGTATTTAATGAGTCAGGCTTCCTGATGTAAAATTCAGGCATATTTGTGCAGTGGGATGAGTTTTCATCAACAGAGGGAGAGCCTGCTCTCTAGATAGGGCCTTCTGAGCTGAGTTTCTTTCTAGAATGGAAATGTCACCGGAAATGCAAGTCATCAGGGTGCAAACCATTCTTTGCCATCAGTACCAAGAGGCCTGGACTCGTTAGCTGACGTTTCAATACGGGTTTGGGTTTTTTCTTCCTGTGGATGTGTTTTCCATGAGGGAAAAGCCAGCCAGCCCCTCCCAGTGGGCCTCTCCTCATGCTGTCATCCACACCTTTCTAGGAACTCACACAACTTAACCTGAGGCTCCCAGGGGACTCTAGAGGTTCCCAGCAGCGTAGTTCCCCCTGAGATGAGGATTGACTAAGACTCCCGAGTTTCTTCATCTATGCAATGCAGAAGTCCTGTCCCTACCTCCCTGGAGCCCCCCCATATTTATAGCTGTTCCATGTCCCCCTTCCAGGATTCACAGCTCCGATTCCCCTCATCTACCCTCTTCTAAATGCTAATACCTATGTTCTGTAGAGCTAAGCCATTGCACGCGTGCACATGCACACACACACACACACACTTTTCCTCTGAGGACTTGGGAAAAAATCTCTAACTAACCATTGCAATAAGAGCAACATTTATTGGGCATCTAAAATATGGTTAATGATACTGACTAAGTGGAAAGTGGCTAAAACCATTTCTCCTTCCAACTAAAGACCTTACTTCAATGATGGAGAAAGGGAAAGTTAAATAATGGCGAGCTTATGTCCAGGCCTAGCATATTCCCAGTGACTTTATGAACAGTGAGAGCTTTGAATCGGGCGAAGCCACCCAGGGCAGTGTTTTTAAAGGCTAGCAGTATAATGAAGACAGGTCATGCTTAGATATGAGAAGCAGGTTGCTGAACCCACAGTGATCAGTGCCTACCATACCTGTAAATGTTAGGGAGTTAGGACTTTTTCCAATGGGGAGGTCCTGAAGGTTTGGGGGTATTAGGGTAATGGGTAAAGTCAAGCTCCAGGAAGACTAGTCTTGCTATACTATAGTTTGAAGTAAAAAGGTTCAGAGGTAGATATGAACGCTGGAACAGTACGGTAAGGCATAAAGAGAGTAGCAAGATCTGTGGAAAGGCCATGATAGAGCCTCTGGAACACTTGGGTCATGCCTCTGGATGAATAGGGTATGGCTCTCTCCCCAGAGTTACAGGCTGTCTTATTCTTGGAAACAAGACAATCTCTCTTCTTAAATTATTTCCGTGTGTGTGTGTGTGTGTGTGTGTGTGTGTGTGTGTGTGTGTGTGTGTGTGTGACAAGCTGACTCCAGGTTTTACAGCGCTCTCTCTCTCTCTCTCTCTCTCTCTCTCTCTCTCTCTCTCTCTCTCTCTCTCTCTCTGCCTTCCCTGGCTCCAAGTCTCTTCTTGCCTAGCATCTCCACCCTGACATGGTTGACATGTTTATTTATTGTCTCAAATGTATCTATGAAATAAATGCCAAGGCCACCATTGGATTGTTTGTCTCCCATTTATCATGAGGAGCTATGCCCAGGGATTGATTTGGACGTGTGAGCAGCACTAGTCCCAGGAGAAGAGTTGTAGGTGGATGCCAAGTGCCCAGCCTGACAGGAGTGGTAGACCACACATGGCACAGGCTCAGAACATTTGGAAATTTCATAATGCGAGGATTAACATTCCTGTTGTATGACTGAAAAATATAAGCTTCAGCATTGCTAAGGCCTCGGGTTAATTCAGGATTGCATAGTAAGCAGAAGGCCAGGCTGGAATAGGAGCCTATCTCTTGGCAGCATTACAGGGCCCTGCATACAGTCCTCCTTCATTTCTGCTAATTCCTACTGCACCCGCCTGGGGCCCAGGGCTGCTTGTTATTCCTCAGTTCACCTGTCTTCACAGCTGTGGTCTATGGTCTAGAAGGCAAGCTATGAATCCAAGGACCACTGGACTGGGGGATGCTATTGTAGACAGGATAGGAGGCTGGTATTTCCAGATGCTCCAGCAATTCAATCCTAGGTTTACCCTCAAGAGAAATGCAAGCATATGCCACACAGAAACTGGTATATGAATACTCACAGAATCATTATTCTTGTGTGTGTGTGTGTGTGCACGTGTGGCATGCGTATACATGTGTGGTGTATAGATGCATGTAGAGGGCAGAAGACAACTTTAGTTGTCATTCTGATTTCTTCCACTTTGTTTTTTGAGACAGAGTCTCTCATTGGCCTGGAACTTGTGAAATAGGCCAAACTGGCTGTGTAGCAAGTCCCAGGCATTTCACCTGTCTCTGCCTCCCTAACCCTGGGATTGCAAGGGAGGACAGGTTCTGGGCCTTGAATTCAGGTCTTCTTGCTTATAAGGCAAGCTCTTTATTGATGGAGCCATTTTCCCTGACCCTGAATTATTATTATTTTTTACAATTGAGAAAAACCATTTTCACATATGTATAGAATATATTAGGGCCATATTCATGCTCCATTACACTCTCTTTTTCACCCCCCTCTCCTGTTAACTCCTTTCTACTTCTTCCTAATGGGTCTTTATCATACTGCCATGTAGTTCAGGGTGTGCATGTGTATGTGTAGGTCTTCTGCAGGTAGCTATACCTTCTGCATATTCTATATACGTGCCCATTCCACATCAACATGGCACTATTTCATAGCATTAGTCTCCACCCTCCAACTCTTACACTTTTTTTCTGGCCCCCTTTATGTGTTCCCTGGGCCTTGGATGGTGGTGTTTTAGTCTCATTTAGAGCTGAACACCCAACTGTCACTTCTTCAGTATTTTGACCAGGTGTGAGTCTCTGCATTAACTGCCACCCTGCCAAAAAGAAGCTTGCCTGACCAGGCTGAGAGCAGCATTAGTCTGTGAATATAAACATAAATACTTAGAAGCCAGTTCTGGCTACACACAAATTTAGCAGAATATCAGTAGTACATTCTTTCTCCCTAGGGTCCGTAGCCTCCCTATCCATTGGCCCTTTACAGTAGCAGGCATATGTTCCCACCTGTAGAATAGCCTTCAATTCCAATTGGAAGGTGGTTGGCTACCCTCCACCTTCCAAATATTCTTGCCGCTGTTACAGCACTGTATGCTTCTTGCCTGTCTATCCAGAACCATAGCACAAAGGATCCACAGAGGGAAAGACAATTGGAGACCTTTCTCTCCTTTCAGCCTGCAGAGCACCTTCTGGTAGATGGGCTCCAGCCAGCAGGAAGGATGCTGACAGCCCAGTGCCAGTGTTATCTTAACACCACCAGTGTGGAAACCATTCAAAAAGAATGCTTGCATTAAAAGTGGTTAGCAGGTCTTGAGTTTACATAGTTCATGTTGAGACAGCAGTATCTCTAGGGAAAAAGATCACTGTGAGGACCATCTCCTATGTAAAGACCAAGGAAAATGACCCTACTATGTCCACCATGGGTTATTGTAAGATTAGGATCCTCTCCTTGAGAGTCCTCTGATATGAACTCCTTCAGACTGAAGAGACCATTCACCCTTCAGGAGACATTGAGACCTTCTTTTTCAGCTGAGTAAGTTACAGGGAATTCAGTAATGACCTGCAGAATCCGAGCTGAGAAAGATGGAATCAGATCATTCCTGGTAGGACCCCCCAGCTGGACAAGCAATACTGTTTTCTTTTTAGAAAAAGTTTGATGACCTCCAAATATTCCAAATGTCTTATTTTCATAACTTCTTCAAACAATGTACTTCAACAGAACAACTTAATTCAGAGTGCATTTGCAGTTTGCTGTGAATTTTCTTTAAAACTACATGTAAATATTTTTGATGTCTATTTTTGATTAACATAGTAAACTTGTATCAGTTGTTAGATCCCAAAGTGGATTATGGATAAACCTCTTGAAGGAATTATTTTGACCCAAAAATCAATTAAGAGATTATGAAGTAATTTCTAATAAGCAAGGATAATGCTTCAAACTTAATAATTATCATAGAAAAAAAAAGCACATTTAATTATTCTTATATTTTGGAATTGGAAATTATTATCTGTTGGGGGAAAATATCCCTATTGAATAAAGGAAACAAAATGAGTAAGAAAAGAAACTTGAATGTGGTCAAATTTGTAGCTGAATTAGGGGGTCAGGGCACATACTATCCCAGTGGCGCTATCAAGGTTTCCGTATGGCTGTACTCCAGGTCCACTCATGGAAGGATGGACTTTGGAGATAGATTCCTGGCACCATCTCAGCCTCCATGGAGCCGTAAGTCTTCCTGCCCTCTTTGGAGCCTTTTGTAAAAACAGAAGCCTGGCTATTGCTGTGTTTGATGCCCATCTCTTGTACTGTTGGCCATGACCAGTGGCCAATGTTGGACTGACACTTGTCCTACATTGTCGCTGCCATCCTTCCCAACGTGCCTTAGGGCCATCTTATCTACAGTTTACCCACATCCCACCTGTTAGAACAGGCAAGAACATTCTGTGCACCTGCTATTTTACATGTGATGCTCTCTCTTGGATTTGTCTGCTACTAAAGCAACTGGGAAGAAAGTTTTCAGTGGCACAAACTGAGACAAAGGACGTCTCTCCCTTGGCCTGCCCTTGTTTTTTTCTCCATCCTGGAGTCACTTGAAACTGCTTTTAAGTTCTTTTCTAATTCTGACATCCTTAAATCTTGATACTGAGGGTAGGCTTCCCTAGTACGTACTCTTGTCTCTAACTTTGCTTGAACCCTGGTTAGATTTTGTATTGGGACCAGAAGGGACCGTCTTTGTTTCTTGCTCCTTTATGATCCTGTTGGGGTAGCATCTGTGTTTTGTGGGCAGTTTATTCCTGTTTAGATTTTTTTCTGAACACCTCCTTTTAAGACCACAGATCTTTACTGTCATTTCGGTATTTTCTTTCCAAGTAACCCCTGAACTAATTAATTTTTCTTACCTTTTCTTTTATAAAGTCCTCTCTCTCTCTCCCTCCCTCCCTCCCTCCCTCCCTCCCTCCCTCCCTCCCTCTCCCCTAAATTATAATAATCTTGTGAACTCTTCGTTTTCATTATTCCTCTTCTGCAGAATGTTTAATTTACTCAAAAGCTTTGTGCGGCCTTGCAAAACAGATTCTTTCAAGCATTCAGCAAAACCATTTCTTCCTTTGAGGATTAAGTAGAAAACACTGACCAGGACTGATGGTTAAAATCAATGTTCTGGGGATGGAGGGGTCACAGGGGTTGCCTCATGGAATTAATCTTCCCATCTACCTTAGTTTTTCTAGAAGTTGGTGTTTGGATGAACATCCAAGCTTCTTTTTATTTTCCATTTGTCTGATGGTTTCATAGCACGTAATAGATCAGCTTTAGGGATGATGTTTGTCCTTGAAAAAGGAAAACCAAGTCCATCATTGTCAGTGCTGCTGATGGCAGAGCCAAGCTGTCAGCTGCTCATGCCTTCCATGCAGGGGCTAAAGAAATGCTCTCTTGCTTTCTGCCATGTGCGAAACCCCATCACGATTAAAGTATAAGACATCTAGAGGTCCTTGTGTGGGACACACAGTTTACCAAAGGGCTTGTGACTATCAGGACATCACTACCAATGTAAGAAATGTTGATGAGGATCACCACAGCTCCCTTCTACTTGATCTGTGAGCTGGTAGGTAGCTGCTGGGACGGCCTATGCCATCTCCAGAAACAAGGGCATTTATGATTTGGGATGCTGCTTGTTTCTGGGCCTCTCTGTTGTGCCTTGCGATTGTCTTTATGGTCTTGAGTTTAGCGGGAACTGAACTCCAAGAACCTCAAGGGCAAGGTTGTGATCTCTTACCTCCAACACCAGTTACCATGCCATAGTGTTTGACAGATAGATGGAGCTTTGAATGAAAGGTTTCTGAAGATTAGAGGTAAAGCAGAGAATCAAGCCCAGGGTTAGCCTCAAGCTATTGGGGCTGATATTTGCAAAATTTAGTTCTGAGAATTATACAAAACAATGGCATTTATTGTTATATATTTATGCATGTATATAAGATACTTTGATCACATTTATTCCCCAATTATTCTCTCAAATTCTATTTCCTTTTCTCCCTGGTCCTGTTCTTCTACAGTGCTTTTCTTCTATTTTCTTAACTGTCCCTGATCCCAGCACCACATATGTGAAAAAAAAAAATGTGAAATCATCTTTTCAAATCTGGACTGTTTTTTGTTGTTGTTGTTTTGTTTTTTAAAGGTTTATTTGCTTATTTTATGTATTGAGTGCTCTATCTGCATGTACATCTGTAGGTCAGAAGAGGGCATCAGATCATTTTATAGATGGCCATGAGCTACCATGTGGTTGCTGGGAATTGAACTCAGGACCTCTGTAAGAACAGCCAGTGCTCTTAATTGCTGAGCCATGTCTCCAACCCCAGGCCTGGTTTTCTTAGCATGACAATCACCAGTTCAATATATTTCCTTGCAAATTATATGATTCTGTTCTTCTTGTGGGTGAATAGTACTCCATTGTGCATTAATGTGTGTGTGTGTGTGTGTGTGTGTGTGTGTGTGTGTGTGTGTGTGAGAGAGAGAGAGAGAGAGAGAGAGAGAGAGAGAGATACAGAGACAGAGACACAGAGAGAAACAGAGAGAGACAGAAACAGACAGAGAGACAGAGACAGAGAAGTTTATCTACTGACTTTGACACCTTCAGGTATATACTCATATGCTCAGAAGTGGTAATCTGGATTATATAGTTTTGATTGTAGTTTTTTGAGGAATTTGTAAAGTATCTGTACTTTCCCACCAACAGTGTGTACGCCATCTTCTCCCACTTCATCCTTCTGAATTGTTGTTTTTGTTGCCCAGACTGTAGTCATTCTGACTAGAGTAATAGTTGCAATCTCAATGTACATTCAAGTTGCATTTCCTCCATAGCCAAGAATGTCAAAAAATTTTCATGTATTTATTGGTCATCTGTGTGTTGACTTTTGAAAAGTATCTGTTGAGTTCAGTTGTCCATTTATTGGTTGGATTATTTGTTCATTCGGTGCTGAACTTGTTGAGTTTTTTTTCCTTTTACTGGATATCACCCATTAGGTGAATGGTTGACAGGGATTCTCTACCATTTTTCAGCCACCTCTTCATTCTGCTGTTGTTTCTGTGGTACACAGAAGCTTTTCAATTGGATGAACCCCACATGTCAACTCTTAATTTCTCTACTGAGCTATAGAAGTCCTTATTCTGGAAGCCATTGCCTATGCCTGTAAAGGTTTCTGCTACATTTTCCTCTAGAACTTTCAAATTTCAGGTCTTAAATTCAAACAGTTTTGAGGTGATTTTTGTGCAGAGTGAGAGGCGGGCTCTAATGTCAGCCATCTCCATGTGGATGTACCATTTCCCCAACACCATTTGTTAAAGACGGGGCCTTTTTCTTAACTTTTCTATTTTTCCCGTCTTTGTCGAAAAATCTGACTCTGTCGCCGTGGGTTTATTTCTGGTTATTTCTTCCATCTCATTGTCTCAGCTCTATTTGGTGCCCATTCAGTGCTGTTTTATTACTATGGCTCTGTAGTGTAATATGAAGCAGAGTGTTTGATGCCTCCAGTGTTTCTGTTTTGTTCAGGATTGCTTTGGCTACTTGGGGTCTTTTATATTTCCTTATGAACTTCAGGGATTTTTTTCCCTCTAGTTCTGTGAAGAATATCATTAGAATTGTGCTAAGGATTATAATGAATCTACGAATCACTTTCTGCAATATGGCTTTTTTCCAGTATCACTCAGGGTCTTTTCATCCTCTGGTGTCTTCTGTTTCTTTTGGGTTTCAGAGTTTTCATTACAAAAGCCTTTCATCTCCTTGGTTATGTTTATTTCTAGATTCTGTTGATGTCATCATTAATGCGATTGTTTTCCCAATTTCTTTTTTAGTGAGTTCATTTCTGGTGCCTAGAGATTCTACCGATTTTCAAGTGCTAATGTTGTCTTCTGGTACTCTCCTAAATTTTTAAATCAAATTTATAATCTTGCTATGGAGCCTCTCAGAGACTTTGACTTCTTCTTTTTCAATGTCTCCCCTGATTTCTTCAATGGTTTACTGGTGTTTCAAAGTATATTTTTTAGTCTCTCTGTATTTGTGAAATATCTGTAGTTTCTCTTGTCAGTGATTTCTAGTTTTTCTACGTGGTAAACTGGTAAGATCTAAATAAATATTTCAGTATTTTTATATTTGCCACACTTTGCTGCATATCTTTAAAATGATGCATTTGGGGGACAGTTCCGTGAGCTTCCGAGAGGAGTGCATGCTGCATCCTTTGTATCAAGTATTTTGTAGATGTGTGCTGATTCCATTTGATCCACAGTGCAGTTGATCTCTGGTGTTTTGAACTGATCTTTGGTTTGAATAGCCTATCCATTGGGGAGAATAGAATAGTAAAGTCTCCTAATGTGTTGGCCAGCCTTTTAGCCACCATAAAAATATCGCAGAAAATTACTAAAAAGGGAAAGATTTACTCCTACTCATAGTTTTACAGGTTTCAAACCATGCTTGGCTTCCTTCCTAGCTGTGAGCCTGTGGTAAAGCAGGGTACCGTGGCAACAGGAAAGCATGGTAGAACAAAGCGCCTCACCTTCTGATGACCAAGAAGCAGAGAGACAGGAAGGGGCCACAGACAATATATTCCTTTGAAAGCTACACCCCCAGTGTTCTCTGACTAGGACCCACCTCCTAGTTTCCATCACATGCCAATAATACCATCAGGTTATGACTTCATCAGTGAGCTAACCTGTTGATAATGTAAGAGCCTTGATGGTTTTCCACATCTCAATAGCACTGCCAGCATGGGACAAAGCTTCAAATATACCAGCCTTCAAGGGAAATTTAATAGACAAACCACAGCACACATTACTATTGTATTGATTCCTATGTGTATATCCATGAATACATTTTATGGATATTTCTACTATGAATTGAGTCATACTGATATTATTGTGTATATATTTACAATCATTGTATCTTCTTAATATGATATTTCTTTTATTAATATATATCACATTTATCTCATAGTTTTAGGTTGAGGTCTGCTTTATTGGATATAGGATAGCCACTTTACTTGCTTTCACATTCTGTTTGCTGAGAATAGAACTTTTTATCCATTCACTTTTAGTTTGTATATTTCTTTGCCACTGTGGTGAGTTTCCTGCAGGCAGCAAGTTGTTGGATCTTGTTTTATCATCTAAGAGGCCAGGTTTCTTTGCCTTTTAACTGGAGAATTATAACCATTTACAATAAAGATTACTAGTAAAAAGCATGTTCTACTTCCTGTCATAGTGTTGCTTTTTCTAAGGTTTGATTCCCTTCCATGTCCCATTTGCTCATCTGGTCTTAGTATATTTAGTCTTCCCTATGTTATCTTGGTTGTGTTTATCTTCCTTTTCTGTGTGGAAGACTTTTAAATACCTCCTGTAATGCTGACATAATGTCATGAATTGCTTTAGTTCATGTTTTTCTTGAGGGTCTTTATTTCTCCTTCTGTTCTGAATGCTAAAAAAGAAAAGATGAAACATGAAAAAAATGAACAACAAGTGAGAAGGAAAACCAAAATCAAAGATTTTTAAATGGAGAACAGTAAAGGGGAAAGTGAGAAAAAGAAAATATTCTAGTGAATTTTTTCTTTAAAAGAGTAGATGAGGAAATGGAAATGGGTTAAGAATTAATTTTTCTACTTTTTCTTCTTTCTCTCTTTCTCTCTCCCTTCCTCCCTCCCTCCCTCCCCTTTTTTGGAGGCAGGGTCTGTAGCTCAGTCTGGCCTTGGACTTACTAAGTAGGGGAAGGTGAATAAGATAGCCTAGAACTCCTGGACTTTCTGCCTCTTCCTCCTGAGTCAGAATTACAGAGTTGCATCATCACATACAGTTTTATGCTATTTTGGAGAATGAACCCATGTCTTCATATGGTAGGCATGCACTCTACCAATTGAGATACAGCTATAGCCTAAGAATTAAACATTAAAAGGGGGCAGGGAGATACACATGTAAATTTCAATCTAAGCAGGCATGACAAAAAAAAGTTTTAATCAAAAGCAAGCAAGCAAATAAACAAAAACCCTGCAAGTTTCCTTTCTGTGGCTGTGGACTCAGAAGGGGAAGTTCTGTGCAGGCTTTGGAGAAAATGTAGACTGTATACTGTCTGATTTCCCTGTTTCTCTTTGGTTCAACCAACAAAAAGGAATAGTTTGTGGACAGAACCACTTGTAACTCCTGGCGATAGAGATGCATGCTGCCCAGTTTCACACAGGTTTCATGTTCTACATGCATTATAATGGCTGGCTTGTCACTGGTTGCTGTTGCAGATCCAGGTCCAGGTCCATGTTTGGGTGGCAGGGAAACAGTATGGAGTTGCAACCATCAGCTCTCAAGCAGGGACAGCAGTGGATCCTGTCCTAATCTGGTTTCCATCACTGTGATAAAACACTAACCAAAACCAACTTGAAACAGGTTCACTTTAGCTTACACTTCAGGCATCAGTTCCTGACTGAGAGAAGACACGGTAGGAGCTCAAGACAGGAACCTGGAGACAGGAACTAAAGTAAAAACCACCAAGGGAGAATGCTGCTCCCTGGCTTTCTCTCCACGGCTTGCTTAGCTTGCTCTTTTGTAGAACCCAGGGCCAACTGCCATGGGGGTGCCACCACTCACAGCAGAATGGGTCTTCCTTCCCATGTCATCATTTATAAATAAAATGCGCCATAGACATGCTCAGAGGCCAATCCAATAGGATTCTCCAATTGAATTTTTCTCTTCCTGGGTCATTTTAGTTTGTGTCATCTTTACATAAACTAAGTAAGCCACACAGATCTGGCAGCCCTTCCCTTAGCTCTGGTGTTCTGAAACAGCTCCTGTAGGCAGTTACCTGCAGGCACAGGCTCACCCCATCACCTCAGTGCTTGCCACCTTCCCTCTTACATTGATGGTCCAAACTGGGAAATGTCTTTGTCCTGCCCCCTTTCCCCTTCACCCTGCCACCCATCCCCTTTGCCCTGCCTTCCCCCTGTTTTTTGGTCTCAGCCTGGTGTGGCTTTCCACTTCATAGAGCTCTTGCTTTTATCATCTTCATCATCATCATCATCATCATCATCATCACTACTTTTTAATTTAATTATTACTATTATTTAGTTTTTGAAGGTTCCATTGCATAGATCTGAATGATCTGAAACCCACCATGTAGGCCCAGGCTGTCCTAAAACTTGCAGCAATTCTCCTGCTTCAATCTCTTGAGGGTCGGGACTTCAAATGTGAGGCATCATGCCTGACTCTTCGAATGTTTGGGTCAGAGTCTTTTCTATGTTTGCCAGACTGGCTCTCCAGCCAGCACTTGTATTAGCTCATGGCTTCATTCCCAGACATGGGAAAATGAGGGAACCTTTGTCTCTCCCAGCTGTAAGCCAGGCAAGAAGACCTTATCAAAATGACTTTTCAACAACTACACATTGTAGAGGCAAGAAAGCTCCCCGTGTGCCTTTCTTCCTGGTTCCCCTGCCCACTCTGCTGGTCCTCTGCATGGTCCCAGGCCTGTTAGACTGTTTCTCCTCAGCTTGCTCACCATCCTTTCACCTCTGTCTCTGTCTTCTGCACACGGCTACCAGCCTCAGTGCCAGGAAGTTCTTTCTCTCCCTCAGTTCTCTACATATAGCTATCAACCTTGGTGCTGAGACATTCTTTCTCAACCTCTGCTCTGCTCTCCAAAGTCACTGTTTTAAAATCCACTTAAAGATAAACTTTAGTGCTTTTTGTGACCCCCCCCCACCTCAAGAAGTAGGTGCTCTTCTGCCTTTGATTCTGTCCCCTAGAGAAGATGGCTATTGCTGTGTGCTTCTAACCTGCCAGCTTGGAGCTCCCTTTTGTTTCTTTGTTGACTTGTTTAATTTGTTACTGCTTTTGTTGAGACACCATCTCATACAGTGTAGGTGGTCTTGACCTCACTATGTAACCAAGGATGACCTTTAACTTTTGACCCTTGTGCCTCTGCCTTCCCAAAACTGGTGTTACAGATGTGCACCATCATGCTTATTTTTCTGTGGTGCAAGGGATTGAACCCGGAGCTCAGTGGGTGCTCAGTGAGGGCTCTAGCAGCTGACCTACATTCCCAGCTCTGAATCTTCCAGTATTAATAGATGACATTTTACCTCTCAAGACAGAGGGAACCTGAAAACCTGTGGCATTTCCAAATCAAACATCACATAAACTGGGCTTGCACATGGCCTACAAGGGTAGTCTGAGTGACAAGATGTGGTAGGAGAGCACTGTTACCAGGAGCCCTTCCATCATCCCCATCTTGGGTCATACTGGGACCCCCAAATATGAGGCAACTCTGAGAGACTATGTCACTTTTTGAACTACCTTGACTTCCCTCCAAAGCATCCAGTGTCCTGAGCAAAGCCAGCATGTGCCATCCAAATGACTAACCACAAGGCTGTGGCTAAATCAGGGGCCCAGTTCCCAGTTCCATTTTGCCTACCTTAACAGTTGGATTTAACGTATTTTGTCCCCTGAGTGCTTCCTTCCATTTGATTTTTAGGTAATCACCCCCTTCAGGCTCCTACTTCATGGCCTTGCCTTCTTGAGATCCTGTGCTGTTTTCTACTCATTTCCAACATCTTAAAACATGCACTCCAACTGGTCTCATCATGATTTGTCAGTTCCATGTCTTTCTGATTTATTGAATTGCTAATAGCTCCAACTTTACACACCTGTTTCCCTATCCCCTGTCTACATAAGATATCTTAGACACCTGAAGAGTAGCATTCAAAGTGGATCACCTAGTCTCCCTTCCCAGATGGCTACTGTTGATGTCATCTCTTATCTCATTCAATGGCAGCCCTGCCCTATGGCTGTTCCAAAGAAAAACCTGGCAGTCATTTTCAATTCTTTTTCTTCTCTACCCCACATCCATGGGGACATTCCCAGTGCCAGCGTTCCTTGAGTTGTGAAGGGCTACATCCCCTGGTCACTGTCACAGGGTTGGAAAGACAGTAAATCAGAACTGCATTGTGCATGATTTTTCCAGGAGAGACAACTCTCCTATCACCCTAGATCGGCTACCCACAACAGAACAGAGGACCAATCACACTCAAGTCTGGTTTACTGCAGCAGTGACTCCACCGGGGTTACCCCACTGGGATGATCCAAAGCCAGCTGCATCACTAAGAAGCGTCCCCAACAGCCGTGACAATTGTGGATGCAAGCTACCATCTCTGACGCTCCCTGCACAATCCACAGGCAGCTCCACCACAGAGAGTCCCACCTCTCCAGAAATTGTTATTGCTTATATAAACTTGGGAAAGGGCCTTGTGAATCTTGTCATTTTCTGAGCATCCTGGGGCTTTTAAGTTTTATGAGCTTTCTGAGTCTTATGAGTCTCCTTCTTCTCTCCAGGAGGGAATGATCTTCTGAGAGAAAACAGCTACACTACAGCACTCAGTGCATCTAACACCAAGTTTAGGCCAACCTACCTTAAATGTGCTCATAACAGTAGTCTATAGTTGGGAAGACTTACCTAATGTAGAACCTAGTTTATAACAATATATCAAACATCTCATACGACTTAATAAAAACAGCTGTGTCCCAAACCAAACATAACACACACACAAACACACACACACACACACACACACACACACACACACACACACACACACACACACACACACACACACACTGGTGATATAATAACTGGGTGATGGTCTGGGGTCTCTATATGTTTATAATGTGACTTATTGCTGTTGCCCAGCACTGAGAGAGTATTGTAACTGATATTACTAGGTTGTAAAGGATCAAAATCAGAAATATTTTCTGCTGGATATGAATCACTTTTTTTTTTTAACGTGGTAGAGTTGAAGAAGCAAGGTCAAAGCATCGTTACGTTAGAGACTGGTTCTGTATAGGCTCTGTCATTGGAGCCTGACCTCACAAGAATGGCTTTAGGATAGGTCCTTCTGCTTTTACTGGCCCACAGCTTCTGTTTGCAGAAGATGACACTGTCAGATTGTCATTGTTTGATTGTCATCTGCCCTTTTACTCCCCTGCTCGCCTGGAGTAGAAGCCCAAGGCCCTCCCCCTTGACGATGATTCTTCCACATCAGACCCTTTGCTCCAGCTGTTTCTTCTCAAATGCTGCTCCAGCTGTTCTCTAGCTGAGGGGAGCCTTTGCTGACCACAGCCACGTAACTCCTACACCAGTGTCTACCTCCGATTTCCCTACTTAATTTCCCCCATTGGGCTTACTATCTTTTCTGAATCCTGTTATTTTTTTATTATGTCTAGACTCCGAATCCCTCCAGTAGAGAGTTGGTTCCATGAGGGCAAGAAACTTTACTTTGCTCATAAGAACCTAGAAGAGCAACTCCATGGCACATGAGCCATGGAGTTTAATTAATTAACAAAGCTGGGCTATAATACCACAGTAGGAGAAAAATGCATTAGACAGCTGAATGAAAATAAAATGTTCTTTCTACTTATTAGTTTAGTAGAACAAATTTGATATCATAAAAACAAAGAGGGATTATGAATCTCTACAACAGAAATCCAACTCTACAGACATGGTGAGAAAGGGCATACCTCAGGGAAATCTAGATGTGATATGTGACTCTAATTTAGGATTGATTAACAAAGGTATGCTTTGGATTGAAAGACTAATAGTCTCCTTAATAGAATACACAAAATGGGAGATACTAGGTTTAAATTTAATTTGTAGTACAAACAGTGGAGGAGAATTGGACTGGTACTTCTAGCTCATGCCTACAGAGATTGGGACAACGTGGGCCCAATTGCTAAGGGCACTGTAGGTGGCAGCGTGTCCTGCTGTGGCAGCCGTAGGTAGCAGCTGGTCATTCTTTACAGTAAAACTCAAGTACAATCTGACTTGTTTCTTTAGACCTTTATTCTGTGCAACTAGAAACGTTCTAGTCACTTTCATTGGGAGAGGTCAGACCAAGGAGAAGAAGACAATTTTGAGATATGAATAAGGAATATTCGTAAGTAGTGGGAGTTACAGAAGCACAGGGCAGGGTGTCCCACAGAAAACGGGAACATGGCAGCGAGTATTTGGTAGGAATAATGTAGAGGAAGCCAGATCACAATGGTCATCCCATCCCAGGGAAAGTGAGAGGTAAGAAAGGAAGGAAGGATGGAAGGAAGGAAGGAAGGAAGGAAGGAAGGAAGGAAGGAAGGAAGGAAGGAAGGAGGGAAGGAAGGGAGGGAATGAGAGAGGGAGGGAGGAAGGAAGGAAGGAAGGACAAAGAACTGGGTTGGAGAAATTTTACACAGCTGTACTATAGTTCCTATTGGAGGAACCCATGTTTTGTAGGGAGGGGCTGGCTGTTCAGTGATCAGCTGCAGTCCCAAAGGAGACAAGCCTCTGTGTGAATACAGTGGTATAACATCTGAGGTCTTTAGTCAGTTACACCCCAAGGAGTAAGAGCTCCGAGAGACGCACTGTGTTGGCCAATACATGGTCTCTAGTAGACTTTGTGCATACTGACCTCCAAAGTCTCAGAGGACACTGATGCTAAGGTGTTGTGGTAACATTACCCACCCTTCTCACTCTAGTGAGAAAACTTGGAGCATCTGTAGAATGCGTACTCTGCTTCCTCTTTCCCCCCTGCAGGCTGACGTTAGTAGGTGCTAGAGTCCAAGCAAGCCCGTGCCTTCCCCTTGCATGACCTGCTAGCTGTGATTCTGTAATTCTGGGTCTTGGAGGGAATCTATTAACTTAAAGTGAGGATAGTAAATGTCACTCAGCCACGGTCCCTGGAGAAACCCTTGTAAAGTGGAGTTTGAGTGGGAAACGATCTTCATCACTACACAAGTGCCAGGACTAAAGAAAGCAGCCCCTGAGCTGGGCGCAGACTGAGCCTCATCCATTACCCGCCTCTTCCCTCAGGAAGACAGCCCTCATTTATTATTTCCAGGCTGTTTTCATTTTACTTACATGGTGTGAAAAAATGTTGAATTGGGAAATAAATATTATTTCCAAACAGAAATTTCATAATCGTATTTGCCGATCTTGGAGTTATTATCTTGTTTCCAAACGTTTGCTTTGTGTATCATTTCTTCGTTTGTGCTTATGAGTTCCTCATCGCAAATGTTCTCATTTGGAGATTTCTGACGGGGCCTCTGTTACCGCTCTGTGTTCTTGTCTTCATGAGGGATGCTACCTCCTTGCCTTTTGAAGTACATTAAAACCGTACACGCAGAACCAGAAAGAAGTATGTGCTGGAATGTCCCTCTCTATCGCATGGCTGCTTAGCACTGATCACCTCTGCTCTTGATATTCTCTTACCCCAGGTTCTTGGCTCTGCTGTCGCTCAACTCATCAACCCATTACTGCAGCGACTGTCTCTTCCTCCTACTCTTCCAGTTCTCTCTTATTTTGGACTGATTTTTTTTTAAAAGTGTGTGTGTGTGTGTGTGTGTGTGTGTGTGTGTGTGTGTGTGTGTGTGTTGTATAGACCACAGTACACATGTGAAGGTCAAAGTACAAGTCCATGGAGTCAGTCTCCTTATTCCACTTTTACACCAGTTTCAGGGACTGAACTCAGGTTGCCAGGATTTCGCAGCAAGCACCTTTACCTGCTGAACCATCTCACCCGCCCTTCTATAAGTTCTTTTCTTTTGTACCATGAATATACCACCTCTATCCTTGGCCTGCCCCTATGTGCTTTCCTCTGCTAAATTATCACCTTGTGTCTCCTTTGTCATTTCAAGTCCATTCAGCCTACAAAACCCACAGGGAGTTATGCAGATCCAGTTCAGCTAGTGAGAAAGCTCAGAAGTCTCTCCTTATTTATCTCTGAAAGATAACACTTCTTCTGTATCGAACATCTCTTCAGCTAGCCTGTCTCTTCTCTCTCCACAGCCCCCTCCACTGTTCCTATCATGCACCAGGTCAGTGCCACCATGAGGAGCATCACCTTGTCATGGCCTCAGCCGGAGCAGCCCAATGGCATCATCCTGGACTATGAGATCCGGTACTATGAGAAGGTGAGCCAGCTTTGACCTCATCTAAGGCCAGGCCAACACTGTTCAGTGAATGTGGCCAGTGGAGGGCACAAGGAGACGGGCTGGACGAAGCCAATAGGGAGAAAAAAATGGATGCTGGAGGCCAGGGGCTCCCTGGGGAGAAAGCCCTTCCTGGGTTCTCTCTGCATTGACTTGGGATACAGCCTGCTGATTCATGACAGTCTGGACAGTTCACTGGACTGGACTGTTCAGACCACTCCCCCTCCTACAGCCATGCAATTGCTGTCTCAAGGAGGGTGCAGTAAAACCTCCTGGTACCCCCGTGCCTCCAGAGGATTTCAGAGTCTTAGAAATGAGTGGTTCTCAAAGTTGTTGGTCCCATGTCTCTAACTCAAGCTTAGATATTTATAAATATATGCATGTGTCATGACACTAATGTGGAGGTTAAGGAACACGTAATTGGATGTTTCTAAGGGTGAGATAAAAGAAATGAATTGAAATAGAAACTTGTGTGTCTCATTCCCTGAGGAGTCCGCTGCTGCTGCTGAGGGCTACACAGGGCATGTGTTGCCAAGAAAAGAGAAATGGTGCCCTGTGGTGTTTGGTCCCAGACCAGTTCATCCTCCAGGGAAACAGGGCGTCCACCACAGTGGTTTAACTGCAGCATTCGCAAAACTCTTTAAAGAGCAGTGTGCTTCTGACACACTGTTTGGAAAAGCACCAGATGCATTTGTTTATTTGTTGAAGGGCTTGATCACTCTACTGTTGTTAGGTTCTATTCTAGGATGTATTGGTGAACAAAAGAGTTCTGCCATCGGGAGTCTTGCTTCCCCAAAGAGAGAGACAGACTGAACAATGAACATACAAATTATGGAACTGACTAGAATGTTAAAAATAATAGCATAAAAAAATAGAGGAGCTGCCAAGATCCTCAAAGGGCAAAGGTGTTTTGTGAGCAAACCTGATGATCTTTGATATCTCAAAACCAAATAAAGATCAGAAGAAAGAACCAGCTCCCACAAGTTTGTTCTCTGGCCTCCACACATGTGTTGTGGCATGCCATATATACACACAGAGAGGCACAAAACATAATAAACTTTTAAAAATTAAAAGAAAACAAAAACGGAATAGATACATGGATTCATAAAAGCCAGGCACGGGTAAGTCACAGACTTAAATAACGTGGTCATAGTCAGCCTTGGAGAAGATGAGACCTCTTCCAATATCTGAAGAAAGTAAAGTTATGAGGTAGTTATCTCAGCAAGGAGAGAATGGTAGATCCTACAAAGCCATTGCAGCTGCAGCCATTCCTGCACAGGAGCAGGAAGCGGATGAGAACACCTGGACTGAGGCGGGCAGCAGGGGAATCGTACATGTGTGAGAGAGTTCGTAGCCAGGGGAAGTCTGCAGGTTGAGCTGTAATGAATCAAGGTTTACTACTGAGTAAGACAGGAAGCCACCACAGGTCTAAGAGCAGAAGAGACGCAGGGTGTGACTTATATTCTGAACATCATTCAGCCTGTAAATAGTCCTGCTAGATCCATAATCATCTGTCAGGAAGATAGATATTTGAATTGGAGCATCAACTACGAGCTGTTGAAATTAGCTGGCTCTTATATCCCCGGTGCACACTACAGGTAGAACTAACAGGATGTCTAAGTTGGATGGGATGTGGATGAGTTTTAGAGAGACCCCCTAGAGTGCTGTGGGCATCATCAACTGAGGAGGAGGAGATCTTTGTGATAATGGATATTGGGGTGGAAGAAGAGAGGAAGTGAGTTCTGTAGCTAAAACGCCTGTAAGAAAACCAGGTAGAGGCGGGAGAATAAAAAACTGGTGACCTCGGCCAGAAGATAATTCCTAATTTGGAATTAGGAGAGGGGATGGGTTGATGATGCCTATGTGTGGGTTGCTGGGATGTACACAGTATAAAATCCATTGCAGAGGCAAGGAAATCGGCTGCGTGGATGGGCTGGAGAGAATGGGGGAGAATGCAGGAGAGCCCTGCAGAGAGGCCAGATAAATGGCCAAACAGCAGTGCATTAGAAACAAAGCCCTCATTTCTAGTGCTCTGACAAGCTGCAGTGATCCTGTGACTTAACCATTGTAGCACACAGCTTGCACACTGGCAAAATGGTAGCAGTTTTACATTCCTGAAAGGAGAGGTGCAGACAGATCACCAATCTTGCCTGTGGGGAGGCATACCCCTCAGCATTATGGCAGTGCCTGCCAGTGAGGAGAATAAGATAACATTCCTGTCTGTCTAGAGGCTACTGGCCTCTGTAGACAGTTGACTCAGAAAAATCAACAAATTGGGGGTATTACCTGTTTGTCTTAGTTGGGGTTATCATGATCAAAAGCAAGTTGGGGAGGAAAGGGTTCCTTTGGCTTACACTTCCACATCATAGTCCATCACTGGAGGAAGTCAGGACAGGAACTCAAGCAGGGCTGGAACCTGGAAGCAGAAACTGATGCAGAGGTCATGGAGGAGTGCTGCTTACTGGCTTGCTCCTCATGGCCTGCTCAGTCTGCTTTCTTATAAAACACTGGACCACCAGTGCAGGGATGGCTCCACCCACAATAGTCTGGGTCCTTCATCAATCACTAATTAAGTAAATGCCCTACAGCTGGATCTTATGGAGGCATTTCTCAATTGAGTTTCCCTCCTTAAAGATGAATCTAGCTTGTGTTAAGTTGACATAAAACTAACCAGCACAGCTGTTTGGAGCCATTGATTTCACCTTGTACAGAAGTTGGCATATGTGTCCCACCAAGTTACAGTTATCCGTGTACTGTGCAATGTACTGAGTCATTCAGTAGGGCCTACTCAATCCCTTTTACCACACTTGTGATCTTGCAGTGCTGTTGAAATTATATTTCATCCTGGAAGAACAATTTTCATAAGGTGTGTCTGGACTTACTTAATAAGATTTAAACTTCCTTCCATATTCCAGTGTTAATAGAATTGCTTTGGACAAATAATAATAATAATAATAATAATAATAATAATAATAATAATAATAATAAAATTATAATTATAATAATAATAAAAAGCAAATAAAAATACTTACATAGGTCAGTCACACGTGAGAACAGCTCTTTTACCCTGCAGCAGGTGGCAGTGTTGGCAAGGGGCTGAGTGTTTTGGTGCCATCTGTTCTACTTCTGCCTCACCTGTGGTGGCCAAGGCAGTCACTTCAGTGGGCAGCTGTGATGAGGTCATGTGCTTGACATAACCTGACACCACAGCCATGTGGCTCATGCCTCTGTGCCTTGTTTCCTGTTCCCCAGCTCAGCTCGGCTCAGCTCAATCTCTGCCATGGTCTTTGCATTTCCATCCAACCCCCCTGCCTCGCAGCCCTGTAATTAACCTTAGCTTCTTGGGCTATGAAGGACATTAGACTCCCCTTTTAGGCCACCCCCTTGCTTCTCATTAATTCATACTAATTATTAACACACGGGTACACATAGCACTCAGTGCCGGAGGCCACTTGCGTACCTCAGTGGAGCATATTATTGTCCTTTCTGGAGAGGATGGGATTCTTTTCTTGGGAAGACAGAGGATTCTTTGCCTAGTAACTGGCCACTCTTGAGCATATGAGAGTAGACCTCTCCGTTGCTTACAAAATGCTCCACTGTGAAATCCATTATATTGCCTTGACCATTTCTAATCTGACTAAAGAAAAAGACATTAGCCATGAGAGCATTTTGAAATAATAACCAAAATGGTAATTCATCATATATTGAGTGCCTATTTTGTTCCAAATACACACAGATATATTAGTTCTGATCCTTGAAAGAAATACACTCATAAGCCACTTATAATCAGTTATAGATGATGGAACTAAATCACATAAAGGCTAAAAAAGGACAGCTCTGACCACACAGGTCACATATAGGGAGTCACAGAACCAAATTACAGACATTTTTATTATGTTTCAATGCTGGAAATGTCTAGAATTGTATGAAATCATCATCTCTGCTCAGGGTCTCTGCATCAGAGTGACTCCTGAAATAAGATACTGGGTTTTAATATTAAATCCAAAGACGCATAAGCAAAATGAATGATCTTCATGTCTGCTTCACCAACACAAATGGGATCCAGCCCAGTAGATGTCTTGGATTCAGTCCAAAGAAACAAAATTCCCCATTGCTCGGTCTTGTACCACCTCCTCTCCCCATGGAAGTTCCATTCTGTTCATCAGAACCAAGAGTCATTAGAGTCTCAGGCAGTGTATCAGGAGATGGGCGTGACCATGTGTAATAGCACTTTATTTATAAGGCAAGTGACTGGCCCATTAGTGGTCGTCTTGCAACCTCTGGCAGCTCCCCTGTGGGTCTCCTGCCCAACAAAGAGCTCAGTCTGTGCTGGGGACACTTTTCCACATCAGTTTTGTGGATAGAATCAGTGGGGCTCTGCCTTTCCCCAACAGCTCATTAATAGAGAGCTCAGACCAGAGAACTAAGGACGCTCCCAGAGCCTTGGCCATGTTTACCTCCTTCCCCATCTCAATGGACGCCCATTCATCATTCTCTCTTGTTTACTGTCTTGTAGCACGTTTCACTCCTGGTGTCTGCACATGTAAGCAAACCATGGGAGGAGCGGTCACATCTGCCCTCAGCTGTCTCGATGATGAAATGTTTACATCTCTCCAGCACTTCATAATAACTGTCTAAGCTAGGGCTAGTTGGTTTAGATTGGGGGGATTTCTACTCTACAGATTTTGAGATCTCAGAGAAGCACTTCTAGACCTTAAGGATACCTGGGCTCAGCTGGTGGTAAGCGGGGTGCTTGCTCAGCCCCTTGGCACTGAGTTGTGGTGAGCCCAGGCAGTGAGGGGGTTGGGATGCTGGGGGTGGAGAGATAATGGGGACACAACCACCAGCCTCTGTAGGCGTGTCCTCCGTCTTCACATACTTACAATCAAAGCAGTCATGAGCAGCCTTGCTCATCGCTCCTGCTCATTTGTCTGGAGTTGATTAATGACCTGGCAAAGAACAAGAACCAATGCCCATTTTAATCACTGAACCACTTCAAGTGTGCGTGGACTGCAAAGTGATTATGGGCTAACGTTTGGTCCTCACCATCCAAATGCCAATATATCAAAACACTTTTTCCCCCCAGCAAGAGCTGCCCGATCAGTGTTTCACCTACCTCAAGCAGTGCGCGATTCCATCTGAGTCCAGACAACTTGGGGAAGTTAGGCAGCTGTCTGTGTTTTGTTTATTTGCAACATGATGAGGTGGTGCTCATAGTTTCTGATCCCATGTCTTCAGTGTGTCAAAATAGTAATTAGCGAGTTCCAGAAGGCATTCCTTCTACAGGGAACAGCCTTCCATCTGTTCTATCCTTCACTGGAGTAAGAAGGACTGCAGGAAGCCCTCTCTACTGCTATCCAAGTAGATGCAGTGGACAGTAAGAAGTCTCTTTCCAGACAACTTCCCCAGGGCTCAATGGATAGCCCCTCTATTAGGGCCTTTTTGTAACTTGTCAATTGGAGTTAGCCTTGAACCCACGACTTCTTAAGCCAAATCTTTTCATTACTACCCCTGTGCCACCTTCAGTCCACTATATTCCTCGTCTCTTTATTAGGGTTTCTAATGCTGCAGTGAAATACTATGACCAAAAGCAAGTTGTGGATGAGATGGTTTATTTGGCTTATACTTCCATATTACTGGTCATCATTCAAAGGAAGTTGGGGCAGGATCTCAAGGAACAAGGCAGGAACCTGGAGGCAGGAACTAATGCAGAGGCCATAGAGGGATGCTGCTTACTGACTTGCTCCCCATGGCTTGAGCAGTCTGATTTCTTATAGAACACAGAACCACCAGCCCAGGGATGGCATCACCCATCAGTCACTAATTAAGAAAATGTCTTATAGACCTGCCTACAGCCCCAATTTATGTCGACATTTTCTTAATTGAGGTTTCCTCCTCTCAGATGACTCTAGCTTATCTCAAGTTGATGCAAAACTATGCAGTAGACCTTGTATGCCCCTCACCCTCTCTGGGCCTTCTTTTGGACAGTTTTATTCTGTTCTTGGTCTCTGGTTACCAATGCAATGTGGTTCCTTTCTTACATCTTTATGACTGTACTTACGCTTCGCTTCCTGATTCTCTCTGAATGGATTTCTCCCCAAATATAGGCTTGTTTCCCTGGGATACAGCCCCATGGCCCCTCTCCCATGACTAGCTTCCCTCTGCCACATCACACAAGCAACACCTCTGTCATCTGTGTGTTTTCCAATTCATTGCACAAGGTGTTGTCTCTCCAGCAAAAAGACCAATCACACTTTGGACCTACAGATCATGTCACATACCTATATATAAATATCACATATATGGCATACACACACACACACACACACACACACACACATATATATCACATATATGGCATATATATGTGTGTGTGTGTGCGTATGCGTATATGTATGTATACATACTGGTTGACTGACTAGATTAGAGAACCCAGCAGAGTTCTACATATTTTAGGAAAGTTGGAATGTCTTCTTTTGTGTTTCAGTTTTGCTTTTCCATGTTTTCCTTCTGGGATTTGGCAGAGCATGCGTGTTGTAGAGTTTCCTCATGCACCTTTTCTCATTTGTTTCCTTGCCTCTTGAACCATTGTGCCTAGAACTCAACACTTTCCCAGATCTCTACAGGAGGTTGGGGATCAATCTCTTTTCAGTAACCCAGCTTCTGTGTTTTCAATGAAGTCATCTTGCTTCAGGATTCACTCTTCATAGAGAGGAAGGCCCAGACTCTAAGATTTTGTTTCTGTACACTTGGAGGTAGCTCAGAATCCTTGCAGAGAAAAGATATGTTCCCGTGGAAACAGAAACCAGGCTGATGTATAGGGTGCTAGGAGTGAGCTGTAAACAGCAAGGACAGCAATAAAGAGCCTATGTACTGGGAAGTGAAATAGGACTCCCTAGGGAGGAGGCTCTGCGGCTTGTGAGCTTAAATAACGGGGGGGGGGGGGGGGCAGGATCCCCTCAGACTTCGGGAATGGCCTTGAACAAAGTGCTCGTGGCTTGGACATGGATCCCAGAGGAACAGTGAGAATACCAAGGGAATGAGAGAGATTAGAACTGATTTTGTTCTGAAGGACATGATGGTCTAATATAAGTTTGGTGTCGCCGGGCAGTGGTGGTGCACGCCTTTAATCCCAGCACTTGGGAGGCAGAGACAGGTGGATTTTTGAGTTTGAGGCCAGCCTGGTCTACAGAGTGAGTTCTAGGACAGCCAGGGCTACACAGAGAAACCCTGTCTTGAAAAACCAAAAAAGAAGAAGAAGAAGAAGAAGAAGAAGAAGAAGAAGAAGAAGAAGAAGAAGAAGAAGAAGAAGAAGAAGAAGAAGAAGAAGAAGAAGAAGAAGGAGAAGAAGAAGAAGTTTGGTGTCCATCTGATGGCAGTTAAAGCAGGGGCCATTTAAGACAAGAACATTGACAGTGGACAAACATCAGATGGACCGGAGGCATCACGAAGGGATGGGAGGTTGCAAAAGTCCAGCCCCCAATCTGATTTTAAATAAGATTAACAGCAAGAAGATGAAGTGATGTTTTAAAAGTAGTCATGGCAAGAAGAGACAGGGTGGAAAAAGCATTAATACAAGCAAGTCTGTGCACATCAGAGATGGGGGCAGACAGATGGGACTGTAGACGACAAGGTGGCAGGTATTAGAGAGAGACACAGGAAGGTGGCTTGATTCCTGGAGTTGGTGGAATGGATAAGGACCCAGGGAGAAGGACATGCTGTCCCAGAAGTTGATGGTGGGGAACTGGAACACAGATACCTAGACAAGGCAGACACAGGTGTGAGAGGCAGTTGGGCATGACCTCAGCCTCTTCAGCAGAATAGAGGCAAAGCCCTTCACTGAGCTCTCGGAGGAGCTTCAGAGGTCCTCTAGAAGAGCAATTGTGTGGCATGCATGGCCAATGGGTCTCAGCAGGGAGAGAATGCACTGGACCTCAGCAGAGGCAAACAGAGGCACAGAAGCAGCCCAGGAGGCTGCAGAGCTTGACTCTGTTGAGGCCAGAGATGGGATGGGATTTGCAAAGATCACGGCAACTTGTATTTTACCTCTGAACTCTGAGGAGGGCTGGCACACAGGCAGAAAATGTCCACCAACTCCCAGTCAGGCTGAGGGCTCAATTGTTCCCTCAGATTCCTTTTTCAAAGGGCCGCCACCCTGTGGCCCAAAGCTGGCTCTTCATTCTGTTGGCCCGGGATGACTGTCTTCATTCAGAGAAAATCAACTTCTACCAAAAGTGTAAGACCAAGAACAGAGGGGACTGAGTACCTTCGTAGAGCTGCCTGGGGTTAGAGTGCTAGGGAGCTGACTGATGGCCCCTTTCCCTTCTCTTGTCTCGTCTTTAGGAGCACAATGAGTTCAACTCTTCCATGGCCAGGAGCCAGACCAACACGGCACGGATTGATGGGCTACGGCCTGGCGTGGTGTACGTGGTCCAGGTGCGAGCTCGAACCGTGGCTGGCTATGGGAAGTTCAGTGGCAAGATGTGCTTCCAGACGCTGACAGATGGTAAGGCAGGTGTGTGTGTGTGTGTGTGTGTGTGTGTGTGTGTGTGTGTGTGTGTGTGTGCGCGCGCGTGTGTACGTGTGCGTGTGCGTGTGTGTGTGTGTGTGTGCGTGTATGTGTTTAGGGGGGTAATGAGTGTTTTGGTGAAAATGACACAGGCACAGAAGAGTAGTGAGAGAAAAGCCACCCCATAGAAACTTCGATGATACCCAGGGCTCACTAGACCCATCTCACACCTCTGTGCTTGGGCTCTGGACCTGAGCTTACCATCTATAGGAGAAAACCAACCAACCCAAGCCAGAGGAGGCTACATTCTGGCCATGTATCCAGCCAGGATCTCAGAATACTGCAATAAGTTCACCTGTGACCTGCTCAGGTATTTTCAGAAAGGGGGAGAGGAAAGGAGGGAGGGAGGAAAAGAGGGAGGGAGGGAGGGAGAGAGAGAGAAAGAGAGAAGAGTTTTTCAGTACTAGAAACCCCAACCTTCTGAATAACTTTTCTCGCTGTGACAAGACACAAGATACCTGAGAGAAGCAACAGAAAGAAAGAAGAGTTTGTTAGATGCCCCAGTATAGGAGAATGCCAGGGAGGGAAGACAGGAATGGGTGTGGGGGGAGCACCCTCATAGAGGCATGGGGAGGTGGATGGGATAGTGGGTTTCCAAAGGGGAGACCTGGGAAGGGGAAAACATTTGAATTATAAATAAAGTATCAAAAATAAAAATTAAAAAAAAGAAAAAAGAAAAGAAAGAAAGAAGAGTTCATTTGGCTCACAGTTTGAGGGGTGCATGGTGGGAAATCACAGAGGCAGGAATCTGAGACAGCTGCTCACAGTTTCCACAGTCAGGAAACACAAAGATGGATGGTGGTACCCAGCCCTTTTCTCCTCTTTATCCAGTCCAGGACCCCAGGCCATGAACTGGTGCCACCAACTTAGGGTGCATCTTCCCATCTCAATTAGCCCAAGACAGAAACTCGCTTGTAGGCATGCGTAGAGGTTTGTCTCCTGGGACAGTCTAGATTCTTCCAGGTTGCCAGTTTATATGAACGACTGTAGGCATACCCTTAAATACTTTTATTGGGAACATCCGTGTCCCTTTTAACTTTGCTTCTAGGTCTAGGCAAACACCTCCATCACTAGTTTAGAGGATCTGACATCCCTACAGCCTCAGCCTTGTGCAGGAACATGGCTGTCCCACTACCCACACTTCTTTGTGCATTCCTGTGTTTCTCTGCCTGTCTTTATTGGCTTATTCGTGAGTGGTTTCCATAGACCATTCCAAGTGTGAGCCTGTTCCACAACCCATCAATTGAAAGCCCTTCATGTTTTCTTTGCTAGTTACCATATATTCGAAGTGTCTTTCTCCACAAAGCCTGCTATTTTAGGCGGATGCTCTTAGGCTGGGTGCTTGATAAGACTTGAGTTTTTTTTTAATCTTTGACACACATATTTTAAAGCAATTTCTACACTAATTAGAAATATTTAAAATTCCGATAATTTTATCTAAAAATTTCTTGTGGAAAAAAATTTATGAGAATCATCTGGGGCTGGGTGTTCTCGGATGAGGAGAGAGATTAAGGGGAGTAACAGTCACCCCAGATGGTCCCTCCCACCCGCACCCCATCCCCCACCGTGAAGCGACACAGCTGGATGCTTTGCGTGAGCTGTCTGGTCCCTAAGAGACTAGAGTGGAGCCTGTGTTGAGTTTATGCCAGGTGAATTTTCTCTCATGTTTCGGGGCTGTTGAGATAGGATAGAAAGGTGAGCCCGTTCATTGAGATTAATAACCAAGCAGGGACGGGAGGCACGCAAGCCATCTGCTTCTCCCTTAAGGACTCTGCTCCCCCATTTTGCACCTCACTTACCATCTAGATTTATAGGCACTTTGGCATCAGGAGGTACACAGGATTAAAAGCCCCAAACTCCAAATGCTCTGAGCACTAGTCTCTTGGCAATTCCTCTAGACAAATCAAGAAGTAACGAATTTCCCCCAAGAAGGCCATTCTTTTTACATTTGGCAGTTAAGTTTTGCAGACCCAGGAGAGGGGAGGTGTAAGAGAGTCCTGGTAAGTGGCCAAATTTGAGAGGATTTATCTTAACGACGGGGCTTGTTTATTAAGGAAGATGCTCACTGAAGCTGCAGGCTGGGCTGCAGCCGAGAGTGAGTTGGAAGGTTGATCCTGGGTAGGACCATTGAGGCAAGAGGACCTGTGGGATCCTTGTAGGTGAGTGGCTATCTTGGGCCTGTGGCAGCCACATGGAGCCCTGCCTATACTTAGCTACTGTGTGCTAACTATTGACTTAGCGTCTTTCTATCATCATCATCATCATCATCATCATCATCATCATCATCATCATCATCATCATCACCATCATCATCATCTTTAGATTCTATGTTCTGTGAAGACTTGGTTTATGAAGACTTTGTCAAAGACTCTTGATTGTGGTTTCCTGTATTTTATTTCCTGCCGCCTTTCCTTTCTAAATAAATATTTTTTTTAAAAAAGAAATACTCCCAGGTGGAGCTGGAGAGATGGCTCTGCATCAAGAATACTGCTCTTCCCAAGCTCAGTTCCCAGGATTCACTTCAGAACTGGACTTGCAGTCCCTACAACCCCAGTTCCAAGGGACCCAGCACCCTCTCTGGTCCCCAGGGCACCTGCATTCACATCACATAGAACCGTACTTGGACACACACTGATACACATATGAAGATTGATGAACAAAACCATCTGCTGAGGGAAACCAGATTTCCACCTTCCATTTAGTTGCCTTTTACAGTCCGTAGAATGGGGGGCAGGGTTTAAGAGCCAACAGCGGTCTGAGTAGACTGCTGAGTTGTAATGTGCTTGCCATACAAGCATGAAGGGCCAAGTTCCAACATCACAACCTAGGTTTAAAAAAAGGCAAGGTTTGTAATTCCAGTTCTGGGGAAGGAGAGATGGGTGGATCTCCGAGGCTGGGTGGATCCCCGAGGCTGGGTGGCTAGCCAATTTAGCCTAATTAGTAAGTCCTAGGTCTCAGTGAGAGATCTTGTCTCCAAAGACAAAGTGGTTACTGTCAGTAAAGTCTTCTCTGTCCACATGTGGGGACCTTAGTTGAGATTTCTAGCAATAAGTCAGTTAGAGCAGTTTGTGTCTGTGATCCCAGGGTTAGGGAGACAAGACAGGTGGTTCTTAGAACTTGACGCCCAGCCAGTCCGTCTGGATCATTAACCTCCAAGTTCTGTGATGACTGCTTCTTTCAACAAATGGAGAAATGACTGTGGAGTCTACCCGATGCTGACCTTTGACCTGCATAAACTTATACAACACATGCACACATGCACATGCATGGGCGCACACACCAAAATGAGGCTGGCTCCTGAGAAATGATGTCCGAAGGTGTCTTCTGGCCTCAACTCTCATGCATGTGCACATGCTCACACTAAGCCAGTAGCTTTGTCCTAGAACTTGTTTGTTTTCTTTGCCCAAATAGATGAAAGATGGTTCACAAATTCTGGGGAGCATAAGACCTTATTGAGTATTGGTGAAACACACAGACACCCTGATCTTCACCAATAAATTTAAGGAGGGGTTCAGGGATAGCGGGGCTTAATAGCTGTGCTCAGGAGATCCTGGTAAGGTTTATAGGGGGACCCTTATTGTGATGATCTATGACATTGGGGTTACCAGGTAAAATATAGGGAGATCAGTTTCATTTGAATTCCAGATAAATAATGTTTAAGGCTAAATATCTCTTATGCGATATTTGGTGCACACATCTACTAAAATATCATTCATTATTTATCTGAAGCGCAGGTTGTGGTTTTGCTTGCTATAGCTGACAACTGTAACCATAGTAAAATATAAACAGTTTGACCTTCTGCATGTCTGGGTATGAAGCTGTAGATAATGGCTTCTTGTACCACCCAGGGCTGAACCCACTGCTACCACAAAGGGGATAGGGAACTGAGTTGTGTGACTGGTGTGCATTCAGGAAGAGAGAAGGAGAATTTGAGTACCTCTGTGGTGTAGGTAAAATATTATGAATGGTTAGCATGGTTTAACTTTTTATCAACAGGCAAGAGGGCTGAGAATCATAAAAGTGAAATAATTTCTCTAAGATCACAAACAGTACACAGGCAACACCAGAGTTTGCGGCATCTCTGTCCACCTCTGTGACCCCTGGGTCTTCCACCCACCCGTAACGCAGCATGGTTCTAACACTTGGCACAAACCTCAGTCCTTAACTTGTCAAGTGGGAGCTCAGAATGCTTGGTGATTTCTCTGGCATCTCTTTATCCTCCACAGCTCCTGCTGCAGAGCTGGCTGACTCCAGATAAACTGTAAAAATCTGCTCAATGAATCTGTTGACAAGCTGCATTTCAACAGCTTAAGCAGTTTCAGCAATGGCTTTCATTTCCCCTCCATTGGACTTACCCTTAACACGGCAGACAGGACTTGGAGAAACCTTCAGAGCCGGGGTGGTGGAGATTCGGAGTCACCTCTTGGGAGACAATTGTCATCATCCCCAAGTTCCCAGAGTTGTCCCTGATGTTTTGTTTCTATTACTGTTTCCCACTCTGAAGCATTGGAAACTGGGGGCCACATGTAGGCATATATCTGATGTCCTTGGTGTCATGTGTGGAGTCCAGCTATGTGCATGGAGCACATGGGGAAGATTCTAATCCCTTTCTTTCTTACCTAGACGATTACAAGTCGGAGCTGAGAGAGCAGCTACCCCTGATTGCTGGCTCTGCAGCAGCTGGAGTTGTATTTGTTGTATCTCTGGTGGCCATCTCTATTGTCTGCAGTAGGTAGGTCCTGTGCTCTCTCTGAGTCCAGGAAACCACTCTCGATGTACTGTTAACCCATGCTGACCCTTCCCAAGCTGGGCAGCCTGGACAGGTCCTTTAACCAACAACCTAGAAATCTCAAGATTATTGATTTTCTCTTTGCCTAGGATAAAAACTTGCTATAGGAACGGGGCAAGACTATAAGTAAACAGCGTCTGTCTACCATTCTCATTTCAGCCAAGACGTTTAGCCTCTCATGCACGAGGACTTTTCAGAGTGACAGTTACAAAACTGCATTTGACTCACTGGAGCATCTCAGCTGTGCACAGGCTGTCTTTTGCTCAGAGAGCTCAGGCCCTGGGCAGCAGGCAAAAGGCAGGCGAGCAGAAGAGGGGGTGAGGAAGAGACAGGGGAAGCTGAGCTCTGCACACCAACTGGCCTGAAGGCCTTGTGAATTTTTAATACTGTTTGCTGCTGCCTTGGGTGGTTAGCCCAGATATCGCCTGCAAAGCCCTGTTGTTGCTTCCCACTGAGCAGTTCTGCAGTGCACTGCTATGGATGGGGGGGGTCCCCATCACCACTGCCCTCTTGGCAGATGCCCACAGCCTTTCCTGGTACCTCTAAGTCTTTGACTTGTGAGCTGAACCCTCTGCCCAAGGGAATGTGTATTGGTCAAGCAGAGTGTAAGGCAAAGCAGAAATGAAACCTTCAAGTAGGAGTCTCCCAGTTCCCAGTCCCAGGAGACACCCAGGGTGAGTTCTGTGTCTGGGCATGAGGCCTCGAAATGACCCTGCTAAAAAGGTCCCTCTTCTCTGTGTCTGCAGGAAACGAGCTTACAGCAAAGAGGCTGTGTACAGTGATAAACTCCAGCATTACAGCACAGGCCGAGGTGAGTAGAAAACACACCCACTGTCTGACCTGGGTCCTTAGAGCCAGATAGTGAGGGTCAAACATAACAGCAAATGTCTGACTAGCCCTCAGTACCCAAGTGGTCCCTCTCTCTGCAAGTCCCTGAAGACCACAGGCTGTCCACTGCATGCACTTTGTGGGCAGTCACTGGACCCCTGGTAGAAGATTACCTTCTGCTCTGATAAGCCATATTGGAGACAGGGGAAGACAGGGTTTAGCAAGTCAATGAATCCTGAAATCGCTCTCAGTGGGAAAAGATGGAGGGTTCTCTATTAACATCTTCTACCTTATCTTATCCAATTGAGCGGCTGGGGAATGTGTTAACCAAATTCACAGATAAGCTATAGAACACGAATGCAGGGAATTGAGGAGATAACAGAGCCCAGAAGGCTGAAGTGCTGGGGTATCTCCCAAGCGTTTTCTTTCAGACAGTACCTTGAAAAGTTTTCTCTCATTATCTTACCCCTGCCTCTTTTAAGCCTAGTATAAATATTTTTGAATATTAAATTTCCCTCACCAAAAATACATTTAATTCTATATCAGAATTATGACTCCTTCCTCTGAATGATTCCAGCACTGCAGTCTAAAACAGTTCTCTGGAGGGATAGGTAGGTCACCTCCCTGTTTCCAGAAGAGAGTAGTTAGGGCCTTACAAAAGACATTGTTTCTAAATGATTCTTTGTGAATTCTACACATGGCCCAAGAAATCTGTCCGAGCACCTTGGGTTCTCCCCTATAAGCCACACCACACCTCAGTCGTCTTGTGCCCTAAGCCACTTTTGTCCTGAACACTCAGCAGTGAGCCGATACCACACACATGTATATACTCTGAAGCATGGGTTCATGTTTACCGGGTTTGTTCTAATGTTAGTAAAAATGGCTTCCAAGACTAAAATCTGCATGGACCAGTCTGCTTTCCTTCTCTAAGGTCACCTGAGACAGGGCAATGCAGCGATCACAGCACAGCTGCAATCACGTTGTGAAGGAGTACACATTCTCATGTGGAGGGGACGAGCCTGGGCTGCTCAAAGGTCACACTATAGATGTGGCTTTTCAAGCAAGATTTATATAAAATCAAACCTTTGGCAACCAGGATGTGTGCAGGGCAGGCAATGGAGGGAGCAGCCTCCACATGGCATCAGGACTTCCCGGGGCCAGCTCTTGAAGTCAGAGTTTGGTATCTGACTCTTGTACCACCCTGGTGCCTCAGCATTACCTCGGATGCTATGCTCGGCTTCCCTCCTCTATCTTGGCCTTCTGGCATTGTCTCCTCATCTGCTCCAGTTAGCTCCTTGTTGTGATAAGCCACTAGATGTCCTCTTCAGATCTGGTTCCTGAACTTTTTGGATAAAACATTGATGGATGGTCATGTTGGACCAATGGAAGACTTGGGACCACATGCGTACATACGATTGGGTTCAAAACATGCAATCTTCTTTTGAAGTCTAGAGATTTGTAACAGTGCCCCAGGATGGCCCAGCCAAGAATTCTCTTTCTAAAGGTGTGCCAACCTTCAGGTGGGGCACAGAAGATCCCCAGGCATCCCAGGTAGACTGACAATGCTTCTTTTGCTAACTTCAGCCTGACACTTGGCTGTCCTTCTGTTGAAGGGTGGGTGGCTCTGCCAGGCTACTTGATCTACAAAGATGTGTTCCTAAAATGCTCATGGCTCCCTGTGTGGGAGTCAGGGAGTGGGGACTCCATCATTTATATAGCCACCGAGGGAGGTGTCTCTGCTTCCTAGACTCTGTAAAAAAATTACACCCAAGTCTTCAGCCATAGAGTACTTTCTACCACAAGTGAGTACGGCTGGAGTTAGTGTTCGTGACCTTCATTTATTATGACTAGGTGGACGTGGACTTCTTAGAGTAGGTTCCGTATATTTCTTAGGCTACTTTGCCATTTCTAAATGCCCTTCTCCCCTGTGCATAACTACTCTCTTTTAATCCAACCTCTGACACCTACCCCCACACCCCCAACCCAATACCCAATACACACACACACACACACACACACACACACACACACACACACGGGTTCTCTAAGCTCACACTCTCATGCACTGAGTTTCATCTGTGCATTTTTGAAGCCATTGCTACTGGAAGATCATGATCAAAGGGCCATGCAGCTAGAGGAAAGCCCAGCATTTGAAGAGCTCTGGTGAAGGAGGAGCCTGGCTGGGAGGGAGGGGCAGACAGGTAGAGGTGGGAGAAATGGCTACAGAAGGTTTCCTCTGTGTCTATACTGGAAACCTTAACCTAGTAGCTCACCTTGACTCAAGGAGAAAGACGCCAGTCCAGGGAGGACAAGTGTCTTTCTTCAGGATAAAGCTTGAAGATCGAAGATATGGATTGTGCCTCCTCTGAGTCTGTCTGTAGACCTCATGCTCTCTCCATGTTGCAGAGGCTCAGAGGCTCAATGTGCCTGGTCTTGGGTACAGCTCTGTGTCTAATCCCAGATGCAATTCTATGCCAATCCCAGATTGTTGGCTTGTGAGTTCCCACCTCTGGGTCCCATTCTAAGAGTCAGAAGGCTCAAATGTGCCCAATTGTAAATGCAGACACACAACTTTGCCTGGAGTCCTCCTATGAGGACCCTCCATGGAGTGTAGACAGCTCCTGGAGCTCTGAAGGCTTCCTGGTCTGGGATTGACAGAATATCTGCAGCAGCTGTCCAGCTCTGTTCACTAGTGCCTGGAGACACTGCCTCCCTTGGCTTCTCCAGGGAACACTACAAGGGAGTTAGTGGCTCTTGTCTTCCAGACCTTCCCTTTTAAAGTGATGCAGAGGTAGAAAGAAACAGAAAAGAAACTTTTGCAATAGTCTCATTTTCCCTAATGAGTGAAAGATGGCAGATTTGGTTACTGAAAACAAAACATGTTGTTTCATTCAGGCACTGACTCCTGTTTCATCTCTGACCCTAGACCAGCGGTTCTCAACCTTCCTGATGCCGTGACTCTTTCATACAGTGCCTCATGGTGTGGTCACCTCCCAACTGTAAAATTATATTTGCTACTATTTCATAGCTGTAAATTTTCTACTGTTATGAATTGTAATGTAAACATATGATATGCAGAATATCTGATACGGAACCCCCAAAGGGGTTGAAACCCACAGGTTAAGAACCACTGCCCTAGAAGTTAGTGAACAGAGATGTAAAGGGGAATTTGGATTGGTGGGAAGACACTTGCTGGAGGGTAGTCTGGCAAGAGAATGTGCTGTGTGTCAGTCTGATGAAGAGTTATGGAGCTGGGGGTTCATGTTCAAGGCAGGTAGTAAGCAGCACAGGCCTCTCATACTCAGGGGTGGGTAGACAGGGTTGTGGTTCTTCTTCCAGTTCTCATAAATTGCTGGCCGATTACAGATGACAGGGAGTTTGATCCAGGTAGAGCAGGGAGGCTTAGGAATCTAACTTCAGGACGTGTATGTCAGGAGTTGGATTAAAAGAGAATAGTTATACACCGAGGAGAGTAGTTTGCATTTTGGGAAATGCAAACAGGTGTTGAGGGAACTTAGGCCATTCCTAATTTCTGAGCTGGGTGAGGGCCAAGAGGATGGAGATAAAGGGAGATTGGGGCTTGTGAATAGATTAAGGGCTTTAGGCGATCAGTCCTAAGACAACTGCCTCTAAGTAGAAGGTATAAATTAGACTCTGTACTTTCATGTTTTGAAAAAGCATAAATGAGGTATGGACCTGTATTTGTCAGAGTTCTCCAGAGGAACAGAACCAATGGGATGAATAATCACACACAGGCACACACACACACTCACTATTAGACAGACGGACGGACAGACAGACAGACAACAGCAGAATCAGACCTGGAAGCTAAGAACCTGGTAATTACTCTGTCCTTGAGGCTGGAACCTTCAGCAGTCTCAATCTGGCACCAGAGCTCTGAAGGTTCCTGGAGAACTGCTGCTCCCTAGTCTCAAAGAAAACCTGGGCACATTGGATCTGACATTACCATAGGAACCACCACCAGCAGCAGCAGCAATGAGACAGATTAAGTCAGTGGCAGGAGGGAAGCGAGGCAAGGAAAAGACAGGTAAGGTAAGTTTTCCCTGCCACACCCCTTTTTAATCTGTACCGATACCAAAAGGTAACACCCATCCCCATATTAATCAAAGAAACCCGGATGCTTTCCCAGGGAGGCTCCCAGGGATTCTGATATGTGACGAGTAGACATTAAAACCAACTATAACTCTTGAGAGTGGAAACCACCCTAATTTTCTGACAAAGCAAAGGGGCAGAGAGAGGGCAGAGGCCAGGCCCAGAGAGATGCCCCAAGACACTGAATCACATGGGCCTGGGAATATGAACTTGAATTCTGTCATCATTAGAAACAGACAAGAAGTGATTAAGAAAATAATTATGGGGCCTTGTCTCTTTTAATTACACCATATATTTAACAAATTTAAGAATTATGGGTGGTGAATGTTTATTTTGGCAAAAATATCTTATGATCTCCTAATGGAAGGATTGTTAACTAGATACAGACTGTCTTCATATGGAGAGAAAGTGAGTTAGTGGCTGTCATTCCCTTAGGAGAGCAGACCCCGGCGTTATTCTAGTACTTGTCCTATTCAGTCTGCGACTGTTTGATTGCTTTTTTAAACTGCACAAGTCAGACACAAGCGTGGGGATGCTGATCGAGTTTGTAGGTAACAGTTGGGAAGCAGAACTCACACCATAAAAGACAGAATCAAAATTCAGAGCTACCCAACAGCTTTGAATGCTAATTTGAAATCTGCAAGACAAAATGTTAGCGGGATAAATCTGGAATCTAGTGTTTAGGTTGAAACAAAACGGAAGCAGTACAAATAGGGAGACATCCCACTTACTATTTATTTGTGTGGAAAAAAAAATAACTAGCTGATCACATGCTTACTCTCAGTGGCACTACTGAGAAAGAATACTAATAACACTCATTTTGAGTACTTGTTGTATTAAAAGTTTGCATCGACTCTACTCTTTGTGCTGGTAAGAACCCACTCAGAGTCATGACTCTGTCCTAGAGACCTGGTTTCAAGGACACATTCTGCAAAGCACCTGTGCAGAGGAGCGCAGCCTGCCTGGTTGGGTGTGGCAAGTGTCTCAGTGATAGTATTGCCAGATTCACAGGAGCTGTCCACCAAAGAGGATCCTGTATCATGAGAACAGGGCTTGAGGACTTGTAGCAGTGGATGCTAGAAAAAAAGATCCCTGCTTCAGGTGACAGACCGGATGAAGTTCCCCTCAGAAGTATGTCTAAATTGCTGCATTCCAGGTGGTTGATGCATTCTGGATGTCAAAGATACCACCCACTCACTCCACCAAGGAATCACCTGAGACCAATACGCAGGACAGGAGGACCCTGGAAGAGAGACTTACTAGGGTATTAAGAGTGGCTCATACATAAATGAAGGCCTGCAGGCATACAAAGAGAGGCTCCTTGGTACAAAAGGAGGCTAAGTTTACAGTCAGCGTTTATTAAATGTCAAATAAATCGAACAATCTAGAGTCACCCATGTGTATGCTGTTGGCTCCTAGCCAGTCTCTGCAACTGTTAACTGCAGGAGTTCCAAGATCATTAGCTATTGCCCTTGGGTTCCCAGTAGGACTTCTGAAGTCCAGCAGCAGCGATCCTTGCCTGAGAGAACTTGTCTGTCCTGGTCATAGGTACCCACAAGGCATGGAGGTGTTATGCGATTCTTTGCTATTTCCTCTTCTGTTCACCATCCAGCTCTTTGGTTGCACAAACACTGCCATCTTCCACCTTAAGTAATGACTGAGACCACTTCACAACCATTTTTCAAGCCTCCAGTCCCTTCCTTAGCAAAATAAGCTCCCCAATGCCCTGCCCTCGGCGTCCCTCTCCACAGTGGCCAGCTCTGTGTGCCCAGGGCATTCGTTCTCATGGAACATTCTCACAGGAACCCCAGGGTCTGTCTGTCAACATTGCTGCCTCTGTTTCAAGCCGGTGTCCTCCTTCCTCCACACCCAGTGCCACACCTCCCTCTAAGCATTCCAAGCTTCTTCTTTGTGGTAAAATCCTGTTGCCCTTCCATTTAATCCAGTTCTAGAGCTTCTTGGAGTCTGACCTTGAAGAGTGGCATCCATGACCTCCTGCCTACTCCAGTCTCTGTGGCGTTTATAGTCCACGCCCTGAGTGTGGTCTCCTGATTCCCCACTGCCCAGCTTTGGTCTTTTTCATGTCCTCTTTCACTCCTCAGTCACATGAAGAAGCCCGAGAGAGCATGGCTTTCCTGTAGACCCCACAGTGCTGGTTGGATGCCTACCAGTGTTGAGGAAAAGGAAGGGTGCTCGGCATTCCGAGGCACAGTATCAGAGATGGTCCCTTAAGGACTGCACATGTTTCTAAATAGCTCTGACTTCATGCTCAAATACCTGGACAGAGTTGGATGAGTCACAGAGATGACAAAATCTCTCTTGGATCCAGAATGAGGTACAAGCAGGCAAACTTCCCCATCTCCTTATGACGCCATCAAAGCCTGCTGGGACACAAGTTTATTAATGACTAAAAAATCCGAGTTCCCTCATTCTCTGACACTACCCTGTGAGACTCTAGAGGCCAGATGGCTTCTGTTGGAACCTCTGAAGCTCTAGGATCAGCTGTCACAACTGGCCTGCAGATGTGCTGGCTCCTACTATCAGTTCTAAACTCAGAATGCACACCACGCCTGGACAAGGGCAGTGGGTTTCTCCCCTAGCTCTTAGTCCCAGCATGTAACTGCTATTTACAACTGTGAGCCCCCTGTTGTGCCCTGCACACCTAGTGCTTGTAAGTGTCTCCATAACCTTTCAAACACTTCTTGTATACCCAGAGTTCACTTCAGCCACTTCTGGTTGGTCTTCTAGTACAGAGCCTCTGACAGTAGGAAAGTATGTCTTCTGCTTCCAGAAATATTTGGTGCCACATAAGAAGGCACCAGACAGCAGTTAAGCCATGTTCCCTATGAACATGTTTACAGATTATATCTTTATTGGAGATTTGTGAACTAGGGGATGAGAAATCTGGGAGTGTGCTTACTAGTAAAGCACCAACAATCAGACGTTTAAGTCCACACAAGGCCCTTTTATGCCAAAGACATGCAACCTATGAAAAATGGAAACTCAAACGTAGCTAACACTTTTCAAGTATTCCTATTAATAACAATGGTGTGAAAGCCACACCAGTCACCATAAAATGCCATGTATTCTGGGGGTCTAGTAATCTAATATTGCCATCATCACCTCTGAAAATATTTCCCAACATTCACAATCAGAGAACATCTTCTGAGCCCAGTCTCCCAGTGTTTGGCTGTGCCTGACTCTGTTGCTGACTTGATTCCCTGTTCACTGTCTGGTGATTCATTGCATTAAATACCATTTTCCTGATAATTAAAAACTGCTCACTGGCAAGTGGGAGCAGGAACAGGCTGATGCGGGATTTATGCAGAAACACAAAATGAGTCGAAAGACAAATGACCTGTTCTACCGAGCGAGAGGCGTTTTCCCCCCTCGTCATCTTCTGGGATTTGAGAGAGACTGGCTAGAGCTTGGGAGCATGGTCTGGGGAGATCTGTCATCATGTGAGGAGGTGTCTGCAAGGAGATCCACCGCTTCATATGCTTAGCCAAGTCACTCTGTTAATTTAGAACATATAGACCCCTGCCTGCAGCGGAAGGACCTGGGTCAGGGGCGTCTTTTCTTCCTGCCTTATTGGATGTCTAACAGGCTGTGGCTAGAGGAAAGGCTCTGAGTGTGAGCCATTTCTTAGACTGTGAGCTTCCTCAGTTTCCTTTCTCCATATAACAATTCTTTTACTCGATGTCAAATGATTCCGATGGATGCATTAAATGCAGGATTTTGGACATTCATTTTGGTTAGACATTTCAACAGATCACGGTCGTGGGCTTTAGGCGGCTTTCTTGGCTCCTGGGAAATGTCCCAGTGACAGCCAAAGCCCTCAGACACAACACAGCAGCTATAGTGTTACATGTATGTCCAGGTGTGTGCAAATGCATCCACATATGAATTCACACTTCTCGATTCCTCAGATCTCTCGTGGGAAGTTAAGAGCATGCATCATCTCAGGGCAGACACTTCTATCTGAGTGCACTTTGTGGCACATTACTGGCCTAAAGAGTAGAAGCTCTGTCAAGAGATGAGTCTTCTCCCTTCTGGGAATAGCTTCTTCCCCAAACTGGCTGGGGCCAATATCTGTAAAGCTCATTAGCTCAGAATCCTTTCCCATTCATCCTCATATATGTCTTTACTTGCAAGCCATTCATTACAGCCCATTCTAGATTGTTTAATTAGTTTCCATGGAAGAACTCCTTCAGGACAGCTTAGCATACATCTTTAAAAGCCCTTGATCTAAAATAACAAGGTAGTTATTTTGAAAGTAACTAATAGAACCCTAAGTGGCTTATATTCCCCCACTGCCACCATGCCTCACTTCCATCTCTACCTCCCTGAACATGTCTGAGGAAAAAAATTGGTGATAACAGTAATGAGTCTATTAGTCAGGGAGTCTTCACAGTACATGGGACACTGTACTGGGCCTGCCACTTGTCATAGGGACTTTATGCTCACAGGCAAGCTGAAAGGAAAGTCACATTTTCCCTATTGGTGGAGAAGCTGTTCTGAGAGATAAGTCTGAACTTGCTGTACTATGCAGGATTACTAAAGTATTTTGGAGTTCTAATGTCATCTACAGATATCAGCACCAGGGGATGTACAGAATTAGGAGGGAAAGTCACAGCTTATTGACACTACCCTGGTGTCCCTTTTACTCTCTTTTTTTTTCATCTTGAGAGTTTCTGTGTTGTATCTGTCTCCTTCATCCTCCCATGGGTGATGTCTGATCTCCTTCATCAGCATCTGTGTTTCTTTGCCTGACTGCTTTCTCTGGCCCTAGAGCCCCCCTCTTGCCTATGTTACGGGCATTTTGACTATGCCAATCATGATGGAAATACCTGGGCTCCCTTTCCTAGGGAGGGTCCATTCTGAAACTGTGGTCCCCCATCCAAGCTCACAGAGTGAAGATGAAGCCAGTTGTAATAACCCACAGTAGTCAACGACGTACGGACATACCTTATACCTTCCACCTCTGTTCCCTATTTCATTTTCTTTTTTCTTTCGTGTACTTCTTGGCATACCCCAGATAAGCCATTTGCTTTTATGCCTTGGCCTTTAGGGCAGTTTCTAGGGGAACCCTAAGTAGGGCTGAGGTATCCTGGAGATGCTGCCCTGGGCGTCTCATAAGCTCCCAGTCCGGCCAATTGTATTTTCTCTTCATGTGTTCTGCACAGCAGACGGGGAGATGGTGATGCCCCATCTCCGCTTTGCCTTTAGTCCGTCGCTGCTAAAGGGCTCTCTCACTTATGCACATGCGCATACACACTGCTATGCCCCGGGGAGTGAAACGTTTCAGGTGTGCAACAGGCCTCCTTCGGCTGAGAGTCACTCTAAATATGGCCCAAGACGAAACTCATACACTTGTTTCAAGCATTATGGGATTGTTTGTTTTGTTTTCACAATTATTTTTTAACTCAATTGCATGGTTCTTGGGCATGAAGTTTGTTACTAATGTTTTAGGATGTCACCTGACTAGGCATGGACAGAGGTGAGAATCTCTACTTGCTTTGTCCAGATTGGAGCTAGTGTGTGTGTGTTCCAAAGCCAATGTCATCATCAGGTTTTGTAGAGTTGTTCATGTATGTACATGTATGTGTTTGGAGGGAGGCAGGTGTATGAGCAATTCGTGCACATTTCTTGGATGGACAGTGGCCAAGGTTGACCTTATTTGTTTCTTGTGTGTTGTCCAACCATTTATTTATTTATTTATTTATTTATTTATTTATTTATTTATTTAGAGACAAGATCTCTCATTGGAGCCTTGCTATTTTAGGCCAGGCTGGCTGGCTGGCAAACCCTAGAAATCTATCTGTTTCTACCTTCCCAGCACCGGGGTTTCAAGTCTATGCCACATATTCAACATTTTACATGGATGTTAGCGATCAATCTCAGGTCCTCACACTTTCAAGGACAATCACTTTCTTGATGAAGCGATCACCCTAACCTCTCAATCCCACCACTAGATGCCTTCTGTGTTTGCCTACTTCCAAACAAGCAGTCTGGAATACCAGGAACAGTATTGCTAAAGGACAAAAAGACCTACCTTTTGGGAAAATCTGTTTCTTCCATCACTTAGCTTTCTTTGGCTTAACCCCCCCTCACCCCATTCTTCAGTGTATTTTTTCTTACTTCTTTGGATTGTGTGCTAGGATTTCTAGTCCTCTCCTGAAGAAGGAGGTGATCAAGACATTCAGAGAGGCTTGTATGTTTTTCTGATGGAAATTGACAGAACTGGAGCACGGCTGGAAGGCTTAGAGGCAGGAGGGAATAAGGCACGGATGAGGTACTGAGATGAGGTTTTTAAAACCTGAAGCCCAGCCTCGGCCTGGATTCCCACCACCACACAGAGACCCACCCGACCTGCCCCTGCTGATCTGACTCCTTTATAGGACCACCGCAGCAGGCAGCAGGGATATGGCAGGTAGACCACACAGCCGGTCTTTTGGCAGCCCCACCTTTCACCATCCCAGACCGTAGAAACAATTTCTACACTTCACTTAATGACACATGGAACACGCTGAAAAATTACATCTCAAATGAATCCATTTGTTCTTGGGTTCTGGTTGCTTTTTTAGTCCCCTGTCCTCTACTTTTTGAAAGTAGTTTTTCTGCAATGACGATTCTCTATTTTGTCCTCAAGCACACCTATCTATCTTGCACGTATACATCAGTGACAAGGTCTATATTCTTTTATGTATTCCTCATCTACCATTTTATTCGTTTTTTCATACTTCAGTGTGTCTGAAGGCATGGGGGGTTCAATTACCATTTTTCTTTCATTCCACCCCATTTTTCCTGTGTAGACGTTGTTCTTTCTTGTATTAATATTTCCTAAGCTTTCGCCTTACGTTTTCTCGTCTGGCGTACTGTGTTGGCACTTCTGTCTTGAGGGTTTTCTAATAGCGGTTTCTTCCTTTTTTAAAAAAACAAACTCCATCCTCATCCCTCTTGTGGCCATGGACCACAGCCGTCAGTTATAACCTTAACAGTGGCCTCCACTCAGGAAAGTTGTCAAGTTGATAAATATTGATATCTACCCTACCATTTGACCACCTCTTTTCTGCTAATGCATTTGGTTGGCATCAATCAGCGTCTTTGGCTTCTGTGAGTGCCTGGTGCAGGAACTGGTCCCAATCTGTCACTTATAAGTAATCTGTTTTGCCTTTCATCAAGAGCAGAGAAAAGGGAAAAATATGGATGAGACGTAGAGGGCAGAGAACTGGAATGGCCCAGGGGAAGAGAGATGGGGCAGCCACTTGGTGAAGAGAAGGGTCTCCCCCCAGGAATATCCTTGGTGCTGGGGGCATCCGTGGTAGCAGTGACTGTATCCTCTCTGGGATGTTAACCTGCTTATCTCATCCAATAAGGCTCCCCAGGGATGAAGATCTACATTGACCCGTTCACTTATGAGGACCCCAATGAAGCTGTCCGGGAGTTTGCCAAGGAGATTGATGTGTCTTTTGTGAAAATTGAAGAGGTCATCGGAGCAGGTACGGCTCTCCCTCCCCTCGTCTCTGCCTTCTCGTCCACACATCATCTCCCTATCACTCCCGATGCCTTTTCTTCTCCTTAGAGGATGAGTATGGACCACCTACAGTGTGCATCTAGGTCAGAGCAAGAATGGTGCCCAGAATCTTCGGGGACCTTGGTCACAGTGGCTACTCTTGCCTGGGAAAGCACAGATTGGCTCCAGTTTTCAAAGATTCTGGAGTAGCTCTGGAAACAGATCATAAAACCCAGATCAGGAGAGAGATGTAGAGTACTTAGTCATGAAGATAGAAAGAAACCATTTAAAAAGCTGAGCTAGTGTTCTCCTCGATGGTGTATCCATGACTTTGGGACAATACTTCTCCCCTCATGTTGACTCCTCCTTTTCCTGTGTTTATACACTTGCATACAGACCAGGCATCAGAATAGAATCCCAGTGTAGATTCGAACTCACTACTGAGGGAGCCCCTGGAAATTACAACAAAAGACTGATGTAGAAATTTCATCTTTCTTTAGAAGATTGTGTTCAATCTGTCTATAGACCCGGCCTAATTAATATAGGGTCGATGAGATGTCTCAATGTGATATTTAAAAAAAAAAACCACCAACAACAAAAAACCAAACTAAACAAACAAAAAACCCAAAACATCCCAGACATCATTATTTTGTAAATAACCTCTTTACATATTTGATTTGGGTCTCCTTCCAGACTTCATTTTCTTCTACAGTCTCTTTGTCTTTGCTTCTTGTGAGCCTCTGTGCATGCTGTCTTCATCATTGTTCCTGGCACCAGAGTGCTTGATTCATGTCACTGGACAGGGATGGAGTGACATCTCCCAGTAACATTTTAACTCCACAAACCATGTTGAAGCCAAGTCCTGTGGGCATCCACTTCATTTGTTATCTTTAGAGGGAATGTCACAATCCGTCCACTCACGGCTTCTCTCGATACACTGAGGGGTCTACAAGCCACATAGGAAACTGGGAGCCACATTGGGAAGCACACCCCATTAGACTACCATCTCTATGCTTTGGGTTCTTCTTAAGTCCCGCCTACTTGCCCCTCCACTGCGGGAGGCCCTGGAACTCTCTCCCTTTCACAACATACTGCCACCCACCACCAACCCCTCAGGAGTTCCAGCTGGCTGACTAGAATCTTATCCATCAGGGTCTCTACATATTTTCCATTGCCTGTCATTAAATATTTTACTGAACCACAACTCTCACTTCTGTGTTGATAATTTTCCCTTCCTCTTTAGACACTGACATATTTAAGGATAGTGCGTTGGAAGGTTAGGTACCAGATAAATTAGACTGCTCTTACAGGTTTTGATTTCTCCAGGAAACTTAAGAGTGTTGAGGAGGTAGGCCTGCTGCCCTGCACTCTGTTTGCCCGCATTATTAATTGTTGTTATGGCTCGCGGTAATGATGCTAGTGATTTTAATGTTGTTATTTATGTCATGTGCTTAAAGTGATGTGTTCTGGGCTGCATTTCATCCCAGACAGCGCCCCTCAACACCCCTCCTGCCTTTGTCAAGGGACGAGTAAAGAGCCTTCTCACTTTATGATCCTGCCAGGGAGCTACAATTTGGGGTGAGCTCACCAAATGCCGGATGCTCATAAAGGGACAATTGATGGTCCCACTCTAGCCTTCACCTTCCATTTGTGTGTAGCATTTGCCAGTGCTGCTGTGTATGTGCATACTGCTCAGAAGAGGTTCAGTGGCTTCATGTGGCTCGCCTGGTGGTGAGAGGGATGCACTTAACAGATGACATGTTGCTCAGCAGCACGACATTAAGAAGTTTGGTCTGGGCCTGCTGACCACCCTCTCGACCAAGGCCCATCTCCTTGTGATCCAGAAGCATCCCAGGGCTGATCCCTGTGGGTATTACCTTGCTGCTATTCACAACTGGATGTGATTAATATAAGACACTCCATAAACACATTCATTTTCCCCACACTCTGCCTCGCTGAGACTGGCTCCCCCTTGTGCTAATCCAGAGATGACTTGGTAGCCAAACAAAAGGGAAAAAAAGTAACAATTACACAATGTAATTGGCAATGTTTCTCTTAGCTACCCAGAGGAATTGGGGCGGAAGGGAAAAACTGGTTTGCAACTAGTTTGCAATGTTGGGGATGGGAAAGCAAAAGCCGTACAGGAAAAATAGTCAACCAATCCCCTCCTTTCCCCTCCCTCCCCCCTTCTCTCCCCTCTTCTCTCCCTCTTTCCCCTTTCTCACTTCCTCCCTTTCTCCTTCCTTTTAGTATGCCCTCCCTCTCTTCTTTCCTCCTCTTCTTTGTCTCCTTCCATCAAAAAGCTTTTAATGGATACTTTCTATACACTGAAGTGGATTTCCTAAGAAGAATAAATGGCTCCTCTGCTCTCAAGTCTGACAGACTTAGTGGAAGTGAGCAGTGTTCACAGTCAGCTACTTTAGACCATCATAGTGCAGGCACAGAGAAGCTACAGAGCCCTTCCTGGCAGGATTTATGTAGTTCCATGGGCTGGGGGTGCTGGGGATCAGGAGGGCTTCTTTAGTCCTTATTTTTCTTTTTGTGACCAAATACTTGACTAGAAGCATCTTAAGGCAGGAAGAGTTTACTCTGGTTTGTGGTTTAAAAAGGGGATACAGTACCTCATGAAGGGATGGCAGCAGGAGACTGAAGCACCTGGTTAGAGTGCAGAAAGCAGATGGGAAGCAAACCCCACAGCTTGCCTCTAGAGACCCACTCCTCCAGCAAGGCTCCACCTCTTAAAGGTGCCACACTATTATTCTCCCTTCAAAATGTATTTGTTGTATTTCCATGTGAGTATTTTGCCTATGAGTATGGGCACTTTGGATATGCTTAGTGTCTACAGAAGTCAGAAGAAGGACGTTAAGAGCTCCTAGAAGTAGAACTATGGATGACCATGAACCACTGTGTGAGTGCTGGGAATTGAATGTGGGTCCCCTGCAAGAGCAACACACGCTCTTAACCACCAAGCCATCTCTGCAGCCCCTTACCCCAAACTCTTAAAGTAGCACCAACAGCTGGAGACCAAGTATTCAAGTCAATGAAGCTATAGGAGAAGTCTATATTCTAACCACAATAACTCCACCAAAGAAGTAATCTTCAAAGCTGAAAACTGTTAGGAAAAACGTACGGTGGTTCTCAACCTGTAGGTCACAACCCCTTTGGCGGTAAAATGACCTTTTCACAGGAATCACCCAAGGCCATTGGAAAGCACAGATATTGACACTACAATGCATAAAATAGTAGCAAAATTACAGTCATGAAGTAGCAATGAGAAAAATTTATGGTTGGTGAGTCACAACATGAGGAACTGTATAAAAAGGATGCAGCATTAGGAAGGTTGAGGACTACTGTATTTGAGAGAGAGTGTGACAGGAAAGGAATGCCGTGTGATTCAAGGAGAAAAATGAGCATTATGTTTCAGCACAGCAAGGTTGGAGTCTGCTTGCACTAGCTGACATGAGCCAACTTTGGGTACCTCTTCCTGGTCCCATATGCAATACTATTGGTGCTCACCATTGGCCATTGCGGGTATATTTACACCATGGGAATTAGCAAACACTGTTAGCCATAAGCATTTGTTTCTCTCTGCTGCTTGGTTTTTGAGAGAGCTAGTAGTTGGACACATACCACCCTACATCTTGGAGTGTTCAAGGAATGCTGACCCGTAGCCTGTGCGGGGTTATTTTAAATGGGGATCTGAAGCCTTTCCTAATATGGAACCAGGGAAGAGGGTTGTGCTTCTTACAAGAGAGGCTGTTTTAGTGCTCAGAAAGAAAACCTTCATCAATTAAGCCTGCAACTGTAGTAGATGCTGGGGAATTTACTCAATGCTTAACAGTCCCTGCCATGGGAGATTATTTTCTAGCCCAAAACACAGAACCACACTTCATGAAAGGAAAGAAGAGGTTGCGTGATGAGGAGGGGCATAGGGAGGATGTAGTCTTGTAGATGTATGGAGAGGCTTGCTGTCAGGGAGGACTCATGGAAGAGACACCTGAGTGACCACTGAGGTGGACAGATCAGCTCAGATGGAGCAAGAACAGAGACAAAGCTGCTGCGAAAGCTTGTTCTGTAGGTTGGTCTAGACAACCAGGCTAGCCTAGAGATGAAACAACTGTAATAGCGATTTTTTGCCTCCAAAGGACAAATGGGATCCTGAGTAGGTTGAGCAATAGGATGGTATCCAGAGAGTGGACTGTGGTAACTGCTGTAGGTCTGATGGGAGGGAGATTCTGGGAAAGAATGGGTAAGCCTTCTGAAGTCTGAGAAGTTATTGGGGCTTTGTCTAGCCGTGGGAAGAGGACCAGAGAGGGCTGATGCTGGGATAAAGGGTAGGATGGGAGATGCCATCGAAGCAACTAGATATCCAAACTAGAATAGTGTGGCAGATGCCTACTATGGTGCTGAGGGACTGGAATTGGTGGGGGCAGTTGGCATGGAGGTTGGGCCCAGAAATGAAGACCATTAAGTTCCAAGAAGGCAGAGTAGGGCTTCTTGGTACCTAGGGTGTGGCAGTGTTGGTGATCTGAGGGAAGAGGTCAGTGGAATAGAATCTGGAGACTATGAGGCAGACACTTCACAGTAACTTCCAAGTATCTTCTAAAGCTGTTTAGGATGTTGAACAAATGAATAAAAAGTAACCACTTTAGAGCCAGGTATGACACCGCTCAAGATTAATGTGCTATTGATCCACAGTTGTGTTATGTCAGCCTTTCCTCATGGGGCTCAAAGTTATGTTAGAGGGACAGAACCCATGTTCTTTCCTAACCTGGCACTTGACCTAGTATGTGGCATTTAGTTGTACAACTGTTTCTCATATGTGCTGATGACAGTTTTGGAGGAAAACATACGGCAGGGGTAGAATTTTTGAGAGCTAAACAATTTGAGGGAATGAAAGAGAGGCTAGAGAGATGGAATATGGTCGGTGCCTATTGGACACTCTGAAGATGGCTCGCTGGAGTGAGGGAAAGCCTTCCCCATGTGGACAGTGGGGTCAGCTGACATCTCTGTGGAGGAGGCATTGCACGCTTCCGGTCTTCATGGAGACTACCAGCTTATGGTTACCATAGGTGTGACAAATAGGAGCCACCTCACTGGTCAGTTTCAGATCTCTGCTTAGTTTTGATCAGTAGGACTTATCTAGAGAACCAGTCAGGGCTGCCATATGCATTCTTAACAGGATGAAAAACACTCCTGTGTTCAGTGTGCAACCTGTGCAGCTATGCAGTAGGCTGAGCATATGGCTGTTAAGTACATGAAATTGCAGGTAGGGGTGTCATTAGAGGTGATATCCAGGGGAAAGCATGCCAACTGTATTTTAGCGAATAAACGCCCATTGCTAGCAACTACTAATATAGCCCTTCCACCATGGCAAGAAGGCTGCTTGCGGGGAGGGGTGTGCTGGGTAAGAGCATGGGTGGTCTATTCAGATGAATGCGTGCTCACTGTGTGGGGTTGTTATCTTTGGATGAATTTCCGTAGAGAAAGGTTCCCTGCTAACCTGACACTCTCAGCATCATTGAGCATGAGGATGGGTACCATGAGGGTTGCAGGAAGGGTTCTAGAAGAGGAGCCCAAGAAAATGGCTCCAGGAACTATAATTAATGTGTGCAGCACACTCTGAGCATGTGCAGTGTGCCTGGCACAACCCTGCATCCCTCACAAGTGCTGTGCTTTTTAATCCTTGTAATAGGCCGCGTGTCAGAATTGATGTTTACGTGTGTGTGGTTTCCTGGACTGGCAAGGAAATCAACATGCAGAGGATGGCTTGCTGCCGGCTGTGCTGCCCTTGAGTTAATGATGCAGCTACCATTTAAACTCAGATGCAGCTGATCCAGAGCTGGTAAATGAAACCCCTGCACCCGCCGCCACTTTCGTTGCTGTGGAAAAAAAGCAGCTAAATTCATAGTCATTGCTTCTGATGGTAAACTCTGCCTAGCAGTTGGAGTATCCAGGCCCTTTTTGCTGGGAATTACAATACTGCCATCCAATTCATTAGCTCTTATGGTAGTACTATAAAGACTGTCCGACAGTCCCTGGAAAAAGTATGTCCTCCGTAGGACGCACACATCCCATCTCTGTTCTCATTCTAAGGATGCCCTAAGAAGAACAGTAGGGGCCCAAACATTCTTTATTTATACTTATATATGCTTAATTATGTCATGAAAATGATATAGTTGTATGTATAATATATGTAATCTCATTCATGAATACATTCATAAACACATGTGATACAGAAGTATATTGTTGTCTAACAACCACAGAGAATTAAAAAAAAAAAGAAATCCTTTTTGCCTTTACCATCTCATTATTATATTCTGTGAATGCTGTGACCGTGAAGCCAGTCTGTCTCATGCCTTTGCAGTATGTAGCAGCCTGGGTAATGGACATCAGAGGAACTCTGCCACAAGGATGAAAATGACTGTGCTCAATTAGTAATGTCTGTCCTCTGTGCATGGTCAGGAGATGGTCAGATGTGAGCCTTAGCACTCTTGTGTTTAGTTATAACCTACTTATCTTGCACAGGCTATTGTGTTGAACCTTGCTTGAAACCATTCTTTCAAACCTAGTTTAAACTTATTCTTTAAAAGTTCCATATCGAATTTGTGCCTGAATTAGTAACTAGGATTTCTGCTTTCCATTTTTCCCCCAAGGCAATTTGAGACTTTAAAATGCTGCTGGAAGGGGGAGGGTGCAATTGTGGGTGTAGATTCCTGCTGCACACAGCCAATAGCTGCAGCTTGAAATACCTGCTGGCAGGCTGGATGTTTCATTTTCAAAAATTGAAAATTCTCCCCTTCTGATTTTATATATAATAGTTGAGGTATTTGACACTGCCGAAACACTGTTTCTCTCTTGCTCATTTTGTCAAGGAAGGTAGGAAAGAGGCTTTGGCAAGGCTGCAGCTTGTAAGGAATAGTTTCCCCCAGCTGTCTGGGAGGACTGTCAGAAGAACCAGCTAGAAGGCATGCGCTGACAGCCTTAAAGAAAGTACTTCCCAGAGGAGAGGCAGACATCCGAATCATGTGAAAATGAGCTAACATCCAGATTCCAGGGTTCCACCCACCAAGTCTCGGATCTAATAGATCTGCCGGGTCTCTGGGAATCTGCATCTTTTAACAAGTTCCAGATACAGATGCTGGATAAGACACACTGAGAGCCATTGAGTGTCCTTCACGCTGGCTTGATGCAGGAGGTGGGCCCCGAGTAAATAGATGCGAGGCTCTGGGAGAGGACCTAGAGCAGTAGCAGAGAGATGCATGCTGATCAAAGTCTACCCTGACTAAGATTAGGCTGGCTACACTTAGCGTAGGTAAATCTTCTCAAAAGATAACCAACCACAAACACTATCAAGCTGAACCAGTTTCTATTCGTCCCTTGATGTGCTGAAATAATTTTCTTAAGAAATGAAAAGAGTGTGATTCTGACGTGAGGCACATGGAACAGGAAAGTCTTGAAGATTTCAGATCTTCACACAACAGGGCACCATCGAGTTCTGTTCCAATGGCAGGAAAAGTAGCTGAAAGCCGAAAAAGGATGAACGCATCGTGTTGCTTGGTTTACTCACTTGGTCTTGCTTGTTCTTGAGATGGAGTCTCACTGTACAGTCCAGTCTGGTCACAACCTATGTCTCCCCATCTTCTGCAGACCACGACACCTAGACAAATGCAGTTTTCGAAATTAGTACATGAATCAAAAGCTAAAGAATACACGTGCATAGCTTTCTTAGATTGTAAACAACACAAGCGCTGAGTTTTCCTTGTTATTAATAACCATGGGTTCCCACATCCCTGAGACTGTGGAAATGATAAATGGTCAGAGACCCAGATTTTGCCACGCTAAGCTTGGCTGGGAAGATCCTTTATGCTGGAGTTCCTGGCAATGGCCTCTGGCACTTATAGGTCAGGCACCTGTAGTCTTGCAAAGCTATGGAGACCCATGTATCCTTCCTGTTTCTTGACCTCACTGACCTCCAAACACATTCTCTTTTCACTCCTGTTCCTTTGTTTTTCACTCACTACCCACATGTATCCTTACCTGTCTGACATCTAGAGACCCCTCTCTCAAATCCCAAGGAGGAGGGAAAGGCAGCCCTCTGCTTCTTTCTGTTCTGTGGTGATGAGAACGTTGAGTACTGAAGACACCAAACCAGTGTCCACTGCTTTCAGGCTGGAGTGGACTTGAAGTGTCCTCCTCCACCTGCCTCATTGTACTTAGGGGGATGCTTAATTGTGGGGTACCTCTGAGGACGGCATTGATACTGAGTGACTAATTTTGAAGTTGGCACTTTGAAAGCCTCCTGGCTCAAAGACCAGTAAGTCCCTCTCACTCTCCCATTCCTCCTTCCCCTCCCCCTTCCCCTCCCCCTCTCTTTTTCTCTCTCTCTCTGTCTCCCTCCCTCAAACTGGAAAGGAACTAATTTCCCAGAGTCCCCATTCTTTGTTTGTTTGGGTTTTTTGTTTTTGTTTTTCGAGACAGGGTTTCTCTGTGTAGCCCTGGCTGTCCTGGAACTCACTCTGTAGACCAGGCTGGCCTCAAACTCAGAAATCCACCTGCCTCTGCCTCCCAAGTGCTGTGATTAAAGGCATGCGCCACCACTGCCCGGCAGAGTCCCCATTCTTATTGCCACCGCAGAATAGATTTCTGAGCACTGAAGTCACCAGCGACAACACCCTCCTCTCCTTACCAAGGAGAACATGCTTTTATTTTCTGACTCTCAGAGAATGAGATGAGACCCTGAGGAAGATATAATCTGAAGCTTCAGTCTTAGAGGCACTGATTTGTGGAGCAGTTAGCCATAAAGATCAAACGGTGAAGTGACGCTTGTCAATCAGAGAAGTAATCTCATCTACAATGTCCTCGGGGAGACAGCTTCTCAATACCATGCTTTCTTGTTTTCCCTCCTCCGTTTCTGCTTTCTCTCCACACACCATGTGTGCATGTGTGCAAGCCCAAAGGAGTCAAATACGTCCCCAGACTTGGGAGTTTCGGAGCTCACTAATCTCTGTGCAGGATTCTGGGGGTTAAAGCACAGTTCTCAGCCTTGGCCATGCCGTAGGAGCACCTGGGCAGCCAGGACTGCGACAGTTCAGTTAAACAGAGTCCCACATTCAGAGAGGTTTCCACTTCAGTTTTATGTTCCCTTGTCACCATCTCGAAATCCTTCATAATTTTTGAGCAAGGAGTCCTATATTTTCATTTTCTGACAGGTACTAGAATTATATAGCCAATCCTGTAGGCAGCTATTAAATATAGAAATTCCCAGGCTGCACCCAGACCAATTATTCAGAATCTTGAGATGAAACCCAAATCTTTGTACTCTGATTTCAGGGCCAGCTAACATAGAACAGAATTTCTGAACTGGGGTGTTGATGTGTATGTTTGGGGGCACAATAGGTTTAGCTAGTGCATTTTTCCAAATGACACACACAGGCTGATAAATATTCTGATTCTGTCTAGCTCCAAGGCAAGAGTCTTGGATGAGTGGTATGCACTTATGGAATTATTCTAAGATAGGTGTCAGCGCATGCTTGTAATACTAGTACTCAGGAGGCCAAGGCAGGAGGATTCCTGCCAGCTTGAGGATACCCTGGGCTACAGACCATGTCTCAGACAGGAAGACAGTGAGGGGATTTCAAGAGAGAGGAAAGGAAGGAAGGCAAGGAAGAAGCTCTACTTCCAAGCTTGGGAAGGTTTGGGAACAAACTTTTGGTGTCTCCTTGCTAATCTGCTTATTAGAAAAATGGATATTTTACTTGCTGGAATGTCATGGTGATTTGACAGAATGAAGCGTGCCACAGTAGATGGCCAATAGAGAAATATTTGTGGGCTATCTCCACTCAGAAGAAATATACTCTTCCCCTAAATGCTCAACTATATCTTTCTCCTAAAGGAAAATAGAATTAATTATCACAACAAGAAGAAATACTAACCAATATTATTCAATTAGTATATTTATCAAACATAATTTGTATTCGTAGTTATTAAATATTAGGTTATCAGAAGGATGGATTCTACTCTATATTCATGTTATACATGCATGCATATATAGACTTATACATGTATATATACACACATATACATATGTGGATAGATAGACCTATATATGTGGCAGGTTCTGTTTAGTACTTGACTTTAAACTTTTTTTTTTGCATTTTAACTATTCAAGTTATGCTTATTATAGCAACATAAAATTAACTAAACTAAGATTACTAATCTCTACTCCCATGTCCCATCTCCATCCTTCTCTTTTTAAAAAAAATAGCTGATGTTAAAAAATACATTATGTATTTTTCATATTTTTCCTTTTGCATTGACATGCATCCCATATGGGCGCACGCAGCAAGTGATTTTCTGTGACTTGCTTCCCTTCCCTCCCTCACTTAATATATGTGAACATCTTTCAGTCAACACATATCACCCATCTATTACTTTCAATATTTCTAGGCATTCCCTGAGATGGGTGTGAGGTTTTCCAAGAATTCTTTGACATAGGCATTCCTTATTCATCCACTGCTGTGGCAGGCATTCTTATGTGTGTATGGGTGGGGTACAGATGTGTATGTGTGGGTGTGTATGTTCACTTATATGTATGTGTCTGGAGATCAGAGATTGAGACTGAATATCTTTATTGACTGATGTCCCTTACATTTTGAGACAGGGTCTCTGTGAACATGTAGCTCATCAATTCAACAAGAGTAGGTGGCCGGTGAGCTCCAGGGAATCCTCCTGTCTCCACATCCCAGCACTCCTGCAGGCATGTTCCACCATGGCCTTTTTTATGTATGTGCTGGTGATCTGAACTAAGATCTTCAGGCTTGAGCCACAGGTGCTTTCCCATTGAGCCATCCTGTCAGCCCCCATGAGTATTCCTTTATGTACAACTTTAAGTGTCAGAACTTTGGCTTGTTTTGGGTGACGTGGTGACAGGGTCTCAACACCTTATGACCTGAGTGTGGGCAAGGCAAAGTCCAGACAAATAACAGTACATATGGCACACTGACTTTTATTGGCATGCCAACCACACGCCAGGCACTCTAGCGGGTGTGCAGGCTCCAAACGTGAGAGTCTGACCTCCAGAGATGCACCAAAGCAGCATATGATTCAATGTCAAAGCCAAGGCTACAGACGATAGCTATCTGAGGATTAGGGCTGGGATGGAATCTTCTTAATGGTGCTTAAGGCTAGCCTCTCCTCCTGCTCCATGTTCTGTCATGTTCAGTAGAATTCAGAGCGGCTTTGCATAACAGTCCTTTTGCATAGCTTTCTTCCAGTGTTTTCTGTAGCAGAAAGCAAAAGGCAGTCGAGACTGGAGCACAGAAGCATGCTAGCAAAGCCTTTGCAATGTGGCCAGTGGTTTATCTGATTGGTCATAGTTTGCTCTATCATTTTCTTTTAGAAGCCTAAGGTGAAAAACAACGAAAGTTTGCTCAGCAGAAGCCTCGTTTCTCCTGACAGGCCTTTGACATGCGTCTCAGTGAAGCCCTTGCAAGGAGACACTTAACTACCTCCCATGAAAAAAACTAGAAGTAACAAAACCAGGAGAAATCATCAAATAACTTCTGAAAGTACATTAAGCAGGACTCAACAGACTTCTTTTCTTTTAGACAGCCATGAAATGGTGCCATCAAAATTGTTTTTACTCTTAGTGATTTTACTGGGGGAAAAAAAACACAAGATGTTGAAATCCTACTGTAAACCCATGGAGCTGTTCAGCCTGTGCCTACTTGGAGAGATGTGTTAAGTTCAGCTGCCATGCTTCAAGCTGCAGCAGTCCCCGCATCTGACTCCGCTTTCCTGCAGAGGCCTAGCTCCTCCAGGTGGCCCCGGTCAGTGGCTGGGTCTGGTGGGGATATTAGAGGTTAGCTATTTTGAGATCAGGAACTCTTTATTCTCTGCAAGGCTGGCTGAGACTTTGTCAGGTCTGCTTAGGATGTGTTTGCTGTGATCTGGGGTTCTCCATTCCTATCCTGCTTCCCTCCCCCTTTTATCTTTCAGGGACTTTTCAGGGCCTGCTTTCCAGAGGACAGACTAGCCACTGATGTGTTCACTTTAATGTGGGAGCATCAACTAAAGTACCATCCCCAGGATCTTGTGCACCAGGCTTTACTAAAAATGAACACAGTTCTGTCAAAGTGAAGCTGGACATTCTCTTCAATTATTCAGGCAGAGCACACACACACACACACACACACACACAATATTAAGGGTGGAACAAAACCCAAACTTGGATATATTCTAAAATTCCACTTCAACTACTCAAATTATTTCTAAGGACTGACGTGAGGGGTTTACTTTAGTATTCCTTCTGTGTTTCCTGTGAACTGATTGCAGCCTGACATCACTCAAATCACAGTCCTACCTGGAGCACCATTGCTCTTGATAAGATGCTTCCCCTTGTGGTCCCGCAGATTGAGAAGGATGTGGAACCTAATTGCTTGCTTGCTGTTTCAGGGGAGTTTGGAGAAGTGTACAAGGGCCGTTTGAAGCTGCCAGGCAAGAGGGAAATCTATGTGGCCATCAAGACCCTGAAGGCTGGGTACTCAGAGAAACAGCGACGGGATTTTCTGAGCGAGGCGAGCATCATGGGCCAGTTTGACCATCCCAACATCATTCGCCTGGAGGGTGTCGTCACCAAGAGCCGACCTGTCATGATCATTACGGAGTTCATGGAGAATGGCGCTTTAGACTCTTTCCTCCGGGTAAGAGCCACGGGGGTGGAGGTGGGGGTGGGGGATGTTAATACTGTGGGATGGAGGGGAAAGGTCCTGGGGAGAAGTGTCCTGTGAGGATAATCTGCCTTCAGGACTGGCTGGTCACATGTAGGCAGGTTTTAACCTTGGCAAGGTTAGCAGAGGCTTGTTCTTAAAAGGAAAGAACAACTTTGTACTGGGTAACCAATCAGGAGGCCTCATCCCTGGGAGCGGCCAATCCTGGCTCCTCCCGCTCTCAGCTGTCATTAGCTGCCTTTAGTGCTCAGCGTAGGGATGGAACGCCGTCCACGCCACCATGAGACGTTCCCTCTTCCCTGTTAGCATGTCTCCTGACATTGGTTTGTGTGTGTGTGTGTGTGTGTGTGTGTGTGTGTGTGTGTGTGTGTGTGTGTGTGTGTGTGTGTGTCTTATTTATGTGGTCATTTCTAAGAGAGGCAGCCTCACGTCAGATATCCTGGTGTTCAGGTTCATATATCCTTTCTGTCCATCAGTTCCTCCAAGATGTTCTCTGAGCCATAGATCCAACAGCTTAAGGAAGATTAAGAAATGGGGGGAGGGTGATATACTTATATTGTAATTAAAGCATATTTAAGATTTTAAAATATACTTTTAAAAAAGAGAAGAACAAAGCATAGTCTGGGTCTCCTCAGAGCAAGTGTGATATGGGAGAGGGCCTCAGTAAATGCTTACAGGTTGAATAAGATGGTGGAAGCAAAGAATGCTCACAGATATCTCCATGAATTAGTGAAACTGAGGAGATTGTCTGTGGCCATTGCTGCCTTTCACCAGCCTAGCCAGCCTCCCAGTCAGTTCTCTTCAGTTGGCTAGTCAGAAAAAAAAAACCAGGTTGCCGTCGTCTAGAAAATCCCTGAGCCTCCTGCCCTTTAAAGAGGCATTTGAAGGACTGCCACTGGCACCAAGAAATCTTTCCTGGCATCTATGCAGAGCTGTGACTCCCAGTCCAACCTGCAGCAGATGTGGATGTACCTGGATGCATTCTAGTTGAGAGATCTATGAACAGTCCCTGTCAGAACTCATGCTCATGAGTCCATGCTCACAGTGGAGCCACTTTCTTACTGGAGAGCACAGATGCATGTGGAGAATGGATGGTAGCCAAACCTAGGCTGGGAGTCAGACCTGCCCAAGAGTCTTGGGGGAGGGGTACATCTAGTGATTCTGAGAGCAGAGGGTCTGGGAACAGCATCAAAGAATGGCCATAGCCTTCTGAATGAGGACTTTGGGCAAGCAAGCAGGCTACGAGTATCCCTACACTCAGTCAACAGCTGTGGTTACTGATCAAAGGACCATCCATCCGTTCATACTGAAACATTAATTGGTTGAGTGCTCTGGCAAAGCATACACTGAATATTGGGGCTATGCAATAGAAGAAATACAGCTCTGATGCTTTATAACTATTCACCCCAAGACCCTACTGACTTAGCATAGCAGCATGGTTTATAGTGCTTATGAACCCGCAACTGAAGCAAGGGTGTGGTACAGAGCATCTAGTTTCTTGTGGAGTTATAAGAAAGAGCCCAGGGCAAGGCTTGAAAGTGTCTGGTCTTCTTCACTCTTGTGTTAACATGGAGGTTAAATGTGATATCAGCTGTACCGTTTCCAGTGGGCTGTTTGAGAATCTTTAGAATAAGTTGGGTCCAAAAACAAGCATCCTTGAAGGAGACAGTGAAGGCTGGACCATTTGTGTGTCTGGGCAATCACATAGTGTCACTTTCACTGCAGTGAAGGGCCCTCCTGGATCTAAGGAAAGAGAGCAGTCCCTTGTTATAGGGATGACAATGACTTTGTTTCTACTTTAGTCTCAAGTGGCTAGGGACATGGCTGAGGATAAGGGCCTGAGTTCAGGTCCCCAGAACCCATATAAGGAGATGCCTTGGCACATATCTGTAACAACAGTATTGGGCTTGAGGTGTGGGACAGGAGACATGTAGATTCTAAGGGCTCTCTGGCTAGCCAGTATAACTGAAACTTAGCTCAATGAGAGACCCTACCTCAAAAAATAAGATAGAAAGCAATTGTGGGAAACACTTGGTGTTGGTTTCTGGCTCCCACAGGCAGGAAGGCAGGCAGGCGCGCGCACACACACACACACGCACGCACGCACGCACACACGCACGCGCGCGTGCATGCACGCACACAAACATGGAGATCCAGCTATAACCATCTTATAGAATACAACCGACCACAGATGCAATCCCTGCATTGAGCCTGAATGTTCAAATCTGCCAGTTACCTGCGTGTGTAATAGTTTTTGTTTCTGAGTGAAGAACAGAGATGTCACAGAGTCATATGTGAATCGTCCTTGGGAAAGTAGAGGAGGTATTAGAGAGAGAGAGAGACAGAGACAGAGAGACAGAGACAGAGAGGCAGAGAGACAGAGAGAAAGAGAAAAAGAGAAGGGAGAGGGAGAGACAGAGAGATGAAGGAGAGAGGAAGGGAAGGAGAGAGAGAGAAAGAGAGAGAGAGAGAGAGAGAGAGAGAGAGAGAGAGAGAGAGAGGAGAGGGGGAGGGAACTTCTCCATTGGGGACTTTACTTTGGCAGACCCATGAGGAGGTAGATGGTAAACTGTTAGACAGCTTGGTTTGTGCAGAAGTTAAAGTAAGCGTGGGCTATTCACAATCGACAACAGATGCAAGGTTGCTCCAACTCCCAGGAGCAGAGTGGGCATGGCCTTGGGATTTGATTGGCAGCTACCCTTTCACACTACCAAAGCTGCCTTTGTAGGGCAGTACATGCTTGTTGCCTAAGCTAGTAGTTCGGGGAGGTGTTTAAAGAAGTGGCGATGGGGAGATTGCTGTAGATTGGGAGTTCAGACCCACGCCTCCTTGAGGGAATGGTTGTAGCTCTATTTTGAAACTCTAGCGCCTGTCACTGTGAGCCCATGGTAGATGCTGGCTGAGTGAAAACCATAGAGAGTGGCAGAGAGTTCAGGGAATGCTATGTGCCCATGGCATCTCATTCACTGTGTTTGTAGACACAGGAAAGTGAGGCATACAGTGTGCTTCCCCAGGGGCAAGCATTTATGATCAGAGATCTTTTGAAGGGAATGAAGGCATCCAGAAGGCGAGCATCATCTGGGCCAGCCTCAAGACCCTTTCTTGACTCATTTCCTTTGTGGTGCTTGGTTCAGCCTCAGAGAAAGTCACTACGTGGTTGGAAGAATGTAATCAGAGTTTGTCCCCAGGTCACCTATAGGACAAGGAGATTCATTCTCCAGGAGATTATAAGAATTAAAGCCCCACCCTGTCACTCCTCCCAGACAGAGCAGTTTCCACCTGGGGCCTAGGACACATAGACTTGGGGTTCGTTCATGATAATTAGGCTGTATGTATGCACAGTAGGAGGAAACCTAGGGGCAAGAGAGGAACACAGAAAAACAGAGGCGAGGGCACAGCTAGAAAGGATGGCAAGAGCAGGCAGAGCCAAGAGCAGCAGGGAAACGAAGCGTTTCTGACTGCTTGCACCTCGTGAAGGCAGGTAATCTATAAATCTAATTTCAGCCTTACTACTGAACCCTGGAGCATAGCAACATTAATTGATGTATCTGCTGCTTGATAAAATTGAAAAAAATAGGTCATCAGTTCAGTTCTACAGGGTCCATCTTCTGGGAAGGAGGATAATTTTAGGACCACGATTCCAAAAAGAAAGGAAAAGAGTTAGTTCTTAAACTGTAAACGGGTCCCTTTCTGACACTCCTGGGCTTAGCAGCGGCTAGAGGGAGCTCCACTCACTCTGACCTTGGGTCAGGGCCTCACAAATTCACATCTCCTCTCCTCCACATTCCATTCCTGTCTCTGCAGGACTTGGAATTCCTGTCTTCTGGAAGAATTGGAAACACCCAGGAGGTGGTTGCTTGTTGCTAATTGTTTTAAATGGAAGAGTTTTGGATTATCTAGTTAATTATTGAATATTTTCTTCTTGGTACCAAGATCTAATGGCGCCCATCCAGTGGCTCTTCCCTAAGCTTCAAAACCATTCCTGAAGCTCAGATTCATGTATGGTTAAAAGCTTCTCGTGGTCACTGTTGGTTCACTCATAGATGGTCATTTCTGTAAGACTCTTGGAAGTCACTGAATGGTGTCAAATGGGACAGTTTTCATACGGGGAGCTCATCCATGAACTTAAGTCAGAAGGAAGCAACTTGAGAAAGAATATCAAATTGGAAGCCCTGAGACTGAGCCTCTACCTTGGCTCCGGCTATGAGTCACCCTGTGGCCTGGAGTGAGTCCCGTTAACTCAATTTTCAAATCTATAAACTAAAGGCATTGGGCTGGATGAGCTTGAAAGTTCTCTTTTAGTTAAAAAAAAATCTATGATTCATTCTCTTCAAACAAATCAAATAAGGGTTTCATTTCCTGAAGTGGATTTGTCAATGAAAGTGGAAATCCCTAAATCCTCCCTGTCTGATATGAGAGCCGCCAAGTGGCTCCATGCATTTGCTGGAAAGCAATTTCAGTAGAAAGCACTTCAGAACGAGAAGAAAGTTTTAAATCACTCCATCCAGGCCTGCATCTCCTCACTCTACCATGTTTGTTCCTATGGGCACAGCGTGGAGCCCAGTTGCTTCTCAAAGTCGCCGAGAAAAACCAGGTGGTGGTCGCTCGGTTTTGCTTATTTTCTATGCTGGTGTTCTTATCTCTGCAATTACAAAGCCTGTGGACAGCCATCCTATATAATTTAAGGGATAATGCTTGTCTCTCAAAACAATTTTCCAGGGCCCGTGAGATGGCTCAGTGGGTAAAGGGGCTTACCACCAGTCTGACCACTTGAGTTCAAGCTCCATAAACCACATGGTGGAGAGAATCAAGTTGTCTTTTGACCTCCATATAGGCACCATACCAGTGAATTGAGCTAGAAGCAGTTGAATACATCAGGGGAAATGTAGCATGTTTATATCCTTAGGTTTTCACCGAGATAGTAAATTCAGCAGTAAGGACCCTTCCTGTAGAGATGTGCTTACCCTGCAGCGAGCTCCTAAGGAAACTGTTGCCCATTGCAGAGTCAGCATATTCCAGGGAACGAGGCACAGGATAGGAGTTCAAAGACCAGATAACAGCAGCATCATTAGTCACAGGTGGCTTTTCTCCCTGTGAAGCTTATGCAGCCGTCTTCTCCACACACCACCGAAGGCAGCCATTACCAGGGGATCAGAGATGGAATGTCAGCAGAGAAGTAATTTGCCACTCTGGATTTAGACTTGTGTTCTAACTCAAACCCACACAGAGCGATTTAAGTCTGATCACATAGATCCTCTGGACTTAATCTTCACTATGAAAACAATACAATATTGTCTGCCTTTTCTTCTACCCAGGGACAGTCTGAAGGCTCTGATTATATTCTGGGACGTATTGTTTTCCATTTGAAAGTCAAGTAATTGAAGATACTGGTGTTTGTGAACTGATTCCGATTTCAAGTGTCTGTCATCAAGTCTCCTTCATTCACCAATACCAGTTGGTAGGCAGCTGGGTGCCTTTACCATACTGACCCATTCTACATTGAACTCAGACCGACCATTGGGCTGGGCTTTCCAAGAGCAATGACCATAGAGTGTCTCTCACACATTCAGAAAAACACCAGGAACCCAGAACTGGACCCCAGATTCCCTCAACAGGAGCATTTGAGGTCCACAGAGGAGGTGCCTGGGAGGAAGGGACAACCTGGCTCTTGTGTGCCATGATCACTGATGATATCAGAGCAGCATAATGCTCCAAATGAAGACTTCTGATCTGTGATCTCATTGAAGCCCCAAAGAGTCCAGGAAGAGAGGACACTGGGCTCTTAAGATTTAGCTGTGGGGATCACTACTCTGCAGGCTAAATCACATGCTCAGGCCAGTGAATGGCAGAGCCTGGGTCCAAACTGTGTCTATTTGGATCCAGACAGCAAATGTTTAGCCACTTCTGGCCTCTGTTTACCCCAGAAGCTATAGTGATGCCTGGTCTAAATTTTAAACACAAAGCAAAACCAGGAATACTGCAATGAATTTAAGCAAAAATACAGACATTGTATATGCTTGCCCAAATCTTTCTCAGTGGGTAAACACATTGTCCTTCTCCAGAGTGAAATCTTTAGTGAGATACCCTTTTTTCATTATAATGTCTCCTACATGTCTGAAGAAGAAATAAGAAAAATGGAATTTGAATAAATATCCAGCCTGTGTGACTTGAAGCTGGGGTGCAGCTTTAGAATCTCCAGAAGGTGCATGGGGCCATTCTGAGGAGACAAATCTCCCATAAAATGCTTGGAGAAAGGGCCGGGTACTCCTGAGAGACTGGCTGGCTTCGGTAGAAGGTACTGATGGAAGTTCACTCTGGAGGAGGATTTGAATCATCCCTGGTACATTCCTCCTTCACAGATGGGCAAATCAGTCTTTCCACAAACCAATGTGGCACTTTTATTTTAGGTCCTTACAAGAAAATGCCACAGAAAAAAACATTCTTGACAGGTTGGGAGGTGGTTAGAAATGGAGTCAGGAGCAGCCTGGCCCATGGGGCGTGTCCTACTTTGCCTCTCCATTGCTGTGCTAACACACTGACCAAAGGCAACTTAGGGAGGAAGCACTTGTTTCATTAAAATGTCACAGTCCTTCATAGAGGGATGCCAGGCAGGAATTCAAGCAGGAGCAGAAGCAGGAACCGTGGAGGAATGATGCTTCTTGGCTTGCTCCCCATGGCTTTCTCAGCCTTCTTTCTTCTCCTACCCAGGACCACCTGTCCAGTGGTGACACAACCCATGGTGGGCTGGGCCCTCCCACATTAATCATTGATCAAGAAAATGCCTCCCAGTCATGCCCACAGATCGATCTGATGGAGGCAATTCATCAGTTGAGATTCCCTCTTTTGTCTAGGTTTGTATCAAGTTGACAACACCAATCCGTAATACTCCACGACATCATTGGCCACTGATGGATTCTGGAGAAGGGACGGTCCTGTAGCACATGCAGAAATGGCGTACCCATTCATGTTGAAAGGAGATAACAGATGTGGATGTATTATGTAATCTATCCAGTAGATGGTTCAATAAAAGGAGGCTCCTAATACTGCTTATGTTTTGTGTATTTCATATGTGGACTTCTAATGCAGAGAATGTGGCTTGCCCGTACCTGTGTTCAATAGTAACTAGACTAGACCTCAGGTATCCTGCCACCTTTCACTTTTCCTCCAGTTGCAACATTTTTGTGTTTAGGGTGTGCTTTAATTAATGTAGAATTAATGGGGAAGCACTAAGACCAAAATGTATGCTAAGGTAAGTTCCTGGCAGCATGGCTCAGGGCCCACTGATTTAACTACTACCTGCAGAGGCAAGACGCAGAGGTTGTATGTAGCAAAAGGAGGGCACCTTCTATTTGGTGAAAATCTATCTAATGGGAAAGGCATTCCTGCTTAGAACGGAGTCCACCAGTTACAAGAGAAAGCAATGATGTAGCCTGGCATGGTGAGGTCACTAGCAGGCTTCTGGGTGCCAGACACTGTGTGTCAGCTATAGCCCCCACTGACCCCTGTGAGATGAGCAAGGTCATACAAAGCAAAGCTTGACAGCTCAGAAAATACAAAGGGACCTGAGAGTTTGGGAAATAGCAAGATATACTGGTCATTCAACTATTTGTGCTTTTTAAGGTATGGAGGCTCCCCCCTCCTTCTATTTCCTGTTAAAGTTTTCATCACTTAAAATATTACAGGAACCTGTAGAGATGGGGGTTCTTGTACTCAAAGAGTTAGAGTCAAATAGCAGAGTCAGAGGTTATGCTATACACACAGCCACAAGGCTTAAAGTTGTGATGTATAAGGCAGTATGGCAATACATCTGAGAACAGTGTTCAGAGAATGCTAATTACATTGGAGGGAGGGGATCATGAAGACATCATCTTTGAGGAAGGGGATTTAAGCAGAAAACAAAGGGCACATACTTAAGTATGGGCTTAGAAAGAAAGAAATGGAAAATGGTACTTAAGAAAATCTGGGGCAAGTTGGACTTGCCTTGGAAAGGACATAGAGTTCTCCAGTCCCAGTGGCTTTATTTAGCATGAGTGTGTGACTCCGGAGCCTACGGCAAGGCAGTGGCTGCTCCTTGGGGTCTCCTGAGCTGCACTGAGGAGTTGGGAGATTTTCCTTAATGCAACTGGAAGCTATTAGAGAGTTTAAGCCAGGGAGTGACATGGCCTGATTTATGTCTTGAAGAGATGGCGCTGGCTGCCATGGCGAGGATGGATAGTAGGGGTGCAGGTGCAGGAGGCTGTTGCAGGTGATGGATGGCCGTGACTTGTTTGGAATGGTGGCAGTGGAAAGGGAAAGGAGTGGACGGCTTTGAGATGTAATTTGGAGATGAAATCGACAGGGCTTGGCAAGGGGAGAGCAGAGCATTCAAGGAAAGAGAGGAGGAGGAGGGAGGAGCAGGAAGAGGCAGTGGGGAGCTGAATTCTGGGTGCTGACAGAGGGCTGACAGGTCGTCGGCCATGCTGGCTAGGCTCCCGATCAGCCACTGAAGCCCATCTTGATCCTGATCTCCTTTTTGTCTTATCACAGCAAAATGATGGACAGTTCACCGTGATCCAGCTTGTGGGGATGCTGAGGGGCATCGCTGCTGGCATGAAGTACCTATCTGAGATGAATTATGTGCACCGGGACCTGGCTGCTAGAAACATTCTGGTCAACAGCAACCTGGTGTGCAAAGTATCTGACTTTGGCCTCTCTCGCTACCTCCAGGATGACACCTCAGACCCCACCTACACCAGCTCTTTGGTGAGTCCTTAGTCCACTCAGGGAAATCATGGCATGAATCAAAGATGGCTGGAGGAATCTTTGGAGCTGGCTGAGCTTTTTCTTTACTTAGGGAGTCAGATGCTGGGCACCCCATTCATCCAATAGGAATTACAGCAGCCAGGTATCCTAGTAAAGATTTGACCACAGTTTATCATTAGGAGCTGCTGTCTACTTGGAACCCACTGTGCTCCTTAGCTAGTGACAAGAGAAGTTTGAAACAGATGGATTTCGAGACTCCAAATGGGGAGAGTGGCAGCAGCAATGTCTTTCATAAGGAAGGAGCTCCAGGCAAAGCTGAGGCTTCTGGTCCCCAGGTGAACTGGGCATTTCGTCATCAGAATCCAGTTTGGTTTCCTATCTTGCTTCCAGGGGGCTTAAAGTACCAGTTCCATTCTGAGTGCTGAAACCTCCCCCTCCACATCCTGAGCAGCTCTAATCTCTATCCCACTGCCTCCTTCACACAATCCCTCTTGGAACCATAATACATTCAAAATAGAGTTCCGGCTTGGCTTTCCTCTCCAGTGGAGCCGCCCCATCTCGCCATCTCCGTAGCTGGCACCATTTAACTAGAGACTGAAATAGAAGAGTCACCACTGATTTCTCCCAGTGCCTCAACATCCCATCCTGGTCCTCGGTGACTCCTAGGGAATCTATCCCTATTCTTCCTCCTCTGCCCCCTGACCTTATAAGGCTGCACTCTCTTTGGCCTAGACTGCTATAGGGGTTGTCTAGCTAGCATCTTTGTTTTCCACTTACATTCGTGACCCAACAATATCTTTCACTGCCTCCCTATCTGCTTTAAACTTCAAAAAATGAAGTGTGCAAATTAGAATAATACAGAGAAGCAAGTACATAAAATACTTAATGAATGGCAGCTCCCCCAGGGTAGGAGTCTGTAAACTTCTCCGTTAAAGAGTCATCTGGCTAGTATTTTAGGCTTTGTTAGCCAAGAGGCAAAATGGAGAATTGTATAAAGAATTGTGTAACCATTTGCAGTGTGACCCTTTGAAAAGTGATAGGCATTGTTCTGAGCTCCTAGGCTACAAACAGAGACCAGCTGGATTCGAACCTCAGGCCAAAGTGTCTAACCACTGCTTGGAAGCATCCTTGTTAAATTAGATGTGTCTCCTTTCACATTTCTCTTTGACCACACTTTGCTCATTTCTCTGAATTCTTGTGTTCCCCCATGGGATTTTTTTATTTCCAGATTAACTTTCCAAAGCTTAGTGAATATTCACACTCTCCTGGGAATGTGCCTGACACTTAGCATCCTCAGCAGCAATGGAGGTCACCAAGCTTTGAAATTATGCTAATTCAATATCAAAATATGGGCACCATGAATTAACTCAATTTGCATTTTTATATAATTCCCAGAACTTATTTTTCTCTCTTCCATTGTATCTTTACCTGATTTTTCCTCATCAGGTTGATGATTGGTGTTTATGTTGGGAATTTTACCCCCCCGATGGTCTATGATAGAGTTAGGTACCCACCTGTTGTGGCTCTAACTGATGTCAGTGTCATTTGGCTTGTGATGTCATTGAGATTCAGTCAAAAATGTCTGTTGCTTCTTCTACATCTTCTCGGGATTCTGATTTGCTTTTAAAGGTCTCCTCACACAAAATTAGGAAATGTTTCTCAGAGTCTTAAGTACTATTGCATTAAGTTGATGTTTGTTCTATATGTAAAGACTTAACATACCTGAAATTATGTTTCCACAAGTTTATTTCAGTAAAATTTTAGATGTAACTTAGAACTTTAAAGACTTTGACCAAGAATATCCATATATACCCCTGGTAGATCTCAGAAGGAGTATCTTGCTCTGTGCGCTTCACCATCTCACTTTGGCCTATTCCTCTTGCTGGGTATCATTTTTGTTTACACATAGCTTTTGTTTCTACACACAGTGGTGCACACATATGAAGTGCAAATTTGGAATTTCACAGGTGTATAGAGCTGTATCACTCAAACTTATGGCAAGATAAAGAATCTGTCATTACCCGAGGAGACTTCTCCAAGTGCCTCCAGCCCTGAGCCAGTCTCACATGTCAAACACATTTAGATACAATCACTGCCCTGGGTTTTTTGAATGCTCATATGTTTATGCATGTATGCATGTATTCATCAGGACTTTATGATCAATCTAGGTCTTCGTAGAAATGGGTGTTTTTCATTGTATCGTGTTTGAGAGAGTAACTCTTCTTGCTATGTGCGGTAGGACTTTATTCCTAATGAGCCTATTGTTTATTTTTCCATTATCTCAACAGATGCCAGGAATATCCTGGAACATATTTTTGAATATAGATTGGAAAGTCACTTCTTACTTAGTTTTGTCAAGGTAAACAATTATGCCGACTCATTCAATATATTCTATATATTATGTCATCTTTGACATTGAGGTCTTTCTATCAACTGTTTGATTCTGTTGATCTGTTTATTCAGCGTCTCTTCCTATTAATATGGTCATAATGACTTGAGCAAATATCATATAACAACATTTTCTAGTCCAGAGGAACAAGTTATCTTCCATTCTTCTCTTCAAAACATGTTTTGACTAGTCTTAGATCTTTTTGCTTTTAAGTGAAACTTAAAATCCCCTTGTGCCTAGGTACACACCACACACACACACACACACACACACACACATTTGTATTCACAGCTGGTCTTTGAGTGGGCTAGTCTGCCTTTGGAAGGACTAACACTTTAATGGTTCAGGGTCACTTAAGTAGAGATGGAGTCAAATATAAAAAATGCACCTGCGTCATAGTGTACCTTACAGTAAACGTTTCTTAGGGAAAAGTTCCCGCATTATTTTGCTGGGCAGATTGTCTGCCATGATTTTATAAATGCTTCCTCTATATGATAAGCCTGTTGACTCTGGACCTCAGAGTCTTCAGGAGCATTGGTTGTACAGTCATACGACCCATCAACTTTCTCACGACATTTCTTCTGTTTGCCTTTTCCTAGAAATAGAAACAATGAACATATTTACTGATCAAATCGATTATGCTTTGGAAATACAAAGAATTTATTGAAATGATAAACATTTATTGAACATCTTCTTTGTATCTATACTATAGCACATAAGCTATAGTCAGGATTAAAATAGATATTACTGCTTCCCAACACACAGAACTTAGTGACGACATGGACATTCATCAGACATACACTCAATGATGGCACAGCTACCTGCTGCAAGAGCACAGAGAAATCAATAAACAACACAATGTACCCTGATAGCATCTGGGGGATTAATCCAGAGGAGATGATGGTGTTTCAACAGATCTGAAGAATAAGTCAGCTTTAGTCAACATAGGCTGCTGAGATGAAATGCCCCCAGCCACAAAGCTTAAACAGCAAACATTTATTCCTCCTGATTCTAGAAAATGCTAGAGTCTCTGAGGTCACGATAATATTCTGCTCAGATTCTTGGTAACAACCTCCTCTTAATTATGGCCTTGAATATGAATACCTTGGTGTGTACACTAGAGAAATAAAGAGTGTTCATACATCTGCTCAGTTCATACGGGTATTAATCCACCCTGGGATCTGCATCGTCATGGACTAATTATAAACATGTGTATCTTCAAAAAGCCTGTCTCTAAATATCCTCCCACTGGAGATTAGGACTTCAACATAGTACTTTGGAAGCACACAAACAGAGCTTAGCATTCTTCTCCCCCAAAGGACCATGCCACATTAGGCCACACAAGCATAGGAGTAGTATCAGGAGGGATAGGGAAGTATGTTAGAGAAGAAACCACCATTCCTGGTCATGGAAAAGAAGAAAAATGCCCAAGAGCTCAAATAGCAGTAGACTCTCTCAGACGCCTGTTATAGAATTCATAGTATCTGGATGATGGAAAACCATTCAAGGGGTAGAAAGAGGGGTGTGTGTGTGTGTGTACATGCACGTGTATCATGGTCCAAAGATGATAGATTTGCCTTTGAGAAAAATAACCTGGCTCCCCTCCCCCACTTGCCATTTCCTGTGGATTTCTTCCATCCCTCTATTTTCACATATTAAAAAACAAATTCCAAACTTCCCTGGCTTTCTTTTTACATTCTTTCACCAAAATACCCCTTGACAGGTCCAACAAAGGTAGCTATCATAAGCTAGTGAAGGCCAACACCCGTGTGTGAAGACTTTACCGATCCAGTGGGTGATTCAAAAGGACACTGGGTAGAGTAAGAGCTATTAAGAGAGTGATGCTCACGTGGAAAGCATGAATGTCAGAATGCACCGTTGCAGTGTTGAGCTTGAGCAGCCGTACTTATGTGAACTGGGTGACAGACAAGTAAATAAGGTTGGGGGTGGAAGCAGCCACAGGCCTGCAGCAAGAGGACACCTGGCTCTCGGGTCTTGACTATTTTTATCTACCCCAATTCAAGCAACCAGGACTCGTTAGAGACATGGCCCCTTCCAGAGCCTCAGCAGGGAAAATGAGGCGAGTCAGCACACCTTTCCCTGTGTTTGTCAAGAAGTGAGAAAGCACTCAAATAATGATGAGGGTATACCAAAAAAATGCAAGATACTCAGCTTAAAGCACCTTCTAATGTCTAAATCTCATGTGATTTGAACCTTAAAATATACAATACAAAATGACAGCAACAGATTATAACGTGTCTAATAAGATAAATAGGATAGGGCTATTGAGTTCACACTAAAAGAACAACAGAATGGCTCCTTATACTGGGGAAAAATCATTATTGCAATATTATTAAATGCTACTAATTGTCAACTATCAATTAATGAATATTTATGAGGGAAAACATCAGTGGATACTAAAATCTGGGGATAGAAGCAGCATTTTTACCTAGCTTCAAATTATCTCTTTCCAAATACTAGTTTTGGAGTTGGGGGGATGGCTCTGTTGCTAAAGGACTGTGCACACAGAAAGACCTGGGTCTGCTCACCAGCACTCGTGTAAAAGCTGTGTGTGTCTGTGCTGGGGAAGAATGACCAAGCAGAACATTCCAGACAGTCAGGCTACAGAATCATAGGTCCTTGTAAGAACAAAATCTAAGGCAGAGAGAAGGATTGAGGGAGATGCTTGCAGGCAGCCTCTGACCTCACTGCTGTGCATATGTGTGCATATGCAGGCACACAGAACTCACTGAACAGAAAAGCAACAAAGTAACTTTGTAGAGAAGGTTGGGGATCATGTAACTGATGCTTGATGACAAGATTGTATATCATGAGTTACATTGTGACTAAAATTTGGATACATATTATTAAGTGACTGGTCTGTCATCTGAGATTCACTCCTGTGCTCCTGCAGGCGCGCGCGCCTGCGTGCGCGCGCGCGCACACACACACACACACACACACACACACACACACACACACACACACACACAGAGAGAGAGAGAGAGAGAGAGAGAGAGAGAGAGAGAGAGATTGCACACTGTCTTTCTCTGGGGTCCAAACATGCCCCTTTGGTTTCCTAATCCTCACTAAGGCGTACCTGAGAATGCTTCCTCCCTCCAAACTTTATCCCAATTAAGATTCTCTAAGTTTCTTGAATCTGTATATCTGTGGTTTTCACATATTCAGGAAGTTTTCCACCATATTTCTGCTAAAAATATATTTTCTCTTTCTTTTTTCTCCCGCTAGAGCTGGACTATTCAGATTCTGTAAACTTTCTGTGCTTTGTAATTACTGGTTAAGGTATTTCATCTTTTTATTCACTAAAAGAACTTTCCTTTACATCACTGAACATGGCTACAATAATTTTGTTGAAGTCTTTCTTTTCACTGTCTTTTCCCATGAAAATGAGCCACATTTCCCTGGCTCTCGGTACATCTAGAAATTTGGGGTAATAAACATCGTGTATGTTGCGCTGTCGACATGTTTCTGTTACACGATCTGGAGCATCAATAGATTTAACTGGGTGGGAAGATAACTTGGTTATAGTTGAACTGCAAATTGTGTCTGCACCCCAGCTCTCAGGTCCCGAGCGTTTTAGTCTGTCTTATAGAGGCGCACTTAGGGTCTATAGGCTAGAGAATCAGGCTCCTTCCTCTTCAGCAGTTCTCATGACCACTACCTTACTTGCCCTCTACTGGTTTTTCCAACCAGAAAATTGGAGAGGTTTTCTACTAGAATTATGGCACTAAGCAGACTGTGGAGACTGATGTTATCCAAAGGCAAAACTTCAAAACGTATAGCTTTATGCTGTTCGGTTTCCAGAAAGTTCAGGGAACCTTCCCTTCCTTCTCCTCCCTTCCCTTGTATGCCCTCTCCTCCCATTCTTTCTCTCCCCCTCCCTCCCTTCTTCCTTCCCTCCCTTCTTCTCTCCTCTTCCCCATTCCTGTCTGTCTTCAGTTATACTTGTTATTATTTCTTGGAGGGTTTATTTATTAGAAGCATCCACCCCCATATCAAAGGTGGAAATTGCAGCTTCATGCCCCTAATTTCAGCTCTGTGAGACAGTGTTCTCCACGCTAACCCCACTTCACGCTGCCCTTCCAAGCCTCCTTTAGCATCATCATCTTCTAATTCACCTAGTGTTTCTTTGTAAGTGAAGACCTCATTAATAGCTATTAGAGTTCTCTAGTCTTTCCTCCCAGGCCTGCATCCTTCATCTGGCTCTCTGACGTACTTCTCCACCCTACTCCTTTTCTCTGGGTGTCTGTTCTCCACTTTAAATTGCTATTTCTAGCCCCAGGAGCATTTTCTTCCCGACAGGATCCCACAATAACGAACAGATAAAATTTGTTCCTTTGTGCTTCCTTATGATTGCAATAAATTCACTAACCTAGGAAAGAGTTCTGAGCAGCTACTGATATTCCTGCCTGTTATGACGAAAAGAAAAACAAGAAAAGCTAGGCTCTGAACACCTGTGCAGTCTACACATGCTATTTCTTGGCAGGTGTATGTCTGCATTCTGTGATGTGTGTCCCAACAAATATTCCTATACACTGTTAAAGACCAGTTCTCAGTGTCTGACCTCCCAGATCATTACTTCTGTCTAAGGTTACCACATTAGAAAACAGCCCACACATCCCAGGAAAGGTGCCACACCTGGGACAAATGTTTTGCATTTCAAGTCTCATACACTCTTCCAAATCTGACTTCTGCCCTTTAGCGGCTGACATTGGTGTGCAGAATTCTCAGAGACTTCTCAGTAGGGGCTTTATGCCAAGGGAACCAAAAGTTTTGTCTCACTCAGCATCATTTCTTCTGATGTGTGGGAAAAGGCCCTACCTGTTCCATAATGACCACAGTCTTCCTCCTTGGTATTCAGGTGGGTTTCTTCTGCTAAAGTAGTGTCAATGTTCCTGTCCTATGGCACTCCTCCTGGGCTGCCTCTCTAAGAAGTCTCCATTCATGCTCCTGCCTTCTGCAGGTCCCACTCCCTCAGGGCTTTCCTGTTTCATCATGAATTGCACAAAGTCTTCAAAGTGCTTCTGAGCTCTCTCTACCCTTCACCTTTGCTTTCCTTTCTCCGGTCTCCAGCAGCTACTCCTCCCACACTGTATGTCTCTGTCACATCTAAAGCTTGCCTCCTTCCAAGCCTGTGCCTTCCTTCTCCTGCTCCTTGACATCTCTTCTTATGTCAGCTGGTGTCTGCCCTGTCTCTGTCTCCATCTGTGAACGTCAAGCGGAGCTGTTCCCAGGGCATCTGTTCCTCTGGGCAGGAGGCAGAAGCTGTCTTCTGCAAATCTTCCCACTGCTCTTATCCTTCCTTGATCCCTGTCCTTCTTTTGGTGCTTTCTCAGGTACCCCTTTGCCCTGTGGCTGCCCCTCTTTTCCTGTACTGACTGCCTGCCTGCACAGCTCACATGTTACACCTGCTCCAGTGTAGTCCCGTCTGCACCACACTCATGCCCTGCACTAGATGGGCCATGAAGCACGAGAGTCCATCTTCCCTATGGAACCAGGGATGCCTGCTGTCATAGCACAACCCAAACATGCTCTGCAGATGCCCTTGCTCCTCTGTGATGAACTGCTCATCCAGTGACAGTGTGGTCAGTGGCGGCGGTGGCAGCAGCAGCAGCATCTCAGTATTGCCTCTGCATTATCCATTATTCCTGTGAATTATTGTCTTAGCTGCCACCTGCCTTCATTTTTGTAGCCGTGTTAGTGGCCGTGTCAACATGAGTGAGACCCAGGCTGGCAAGATGGATCAGTGCATAATTTTCTAAGACCTGAATTGAATCCTTGGCGTCTACATGGCAGAAAGAACCAGTTTTCACAAGTTGTATTCTGATTTCTATTGTGGACGTACACATGCGCGCACACATATACACACATGCGCACACACATACACACACAAGACACTAGATAAACAAACAAAAGTTAAAGCAAAAACCTAATCTTTCTTTCGTTACATTTAAAAAGTGACTTTGCTTACTCTAGTAGTTGGTCTTAGGAGGTTTTTTCCCCTCATTTTATATATATATATATATATATATATATATATATATATATATATATATATATATATATATATATAATATATAATATTTATATATAATATTTAAAAGAAAAAAAACAAAAACAGAAAATTATCTCAAAGATAATCGTTCCTGCAAGCGTTTCAGGAGAGATCTCCATCTGTCTGCACGTTATTATGGCTCTTAAAGAAGTTGTTTCTGGCCTAGAATAGTGGCATACACCTTTAATCCCAACATTGGAGGCACAGTGGAGACTGAAGCAAGCAGAGCACAGGTTCAAGGCCACCCTGGGTTACGAAGAAAGATTACAGAACCTGGGCCATGACCTGCATCCTTCAGGAAGAACAATGGCTGTGACTTTGTGTCCAGTGGTTCAGGCACAGCCTTTTCTCCTCTCTGTTTCTGGTGGTTTTATATCTAAATCACACTTCTCCTCCCTTTCTGATCTGTGGCTTCCCTCACTAGGCCTCTTTCTGAGTGATTTCCAGCTCTCCTTTCAATCACTTGGCTTGGGAATATGCTCTGTCTCCTAGGTAGGTGGGAAAAAGGAGAGGAAGGACAACCGGCAAAGAAAAGACGGGGAGACCCTTTAATTGCAGGCAGAATCAACCTGAGTCCTGGTCCCCTGGAAGTTCTTCTGTGGCATTAATTAATCGGAGGGAAGAATAATTCAAATGTCATTCTGTCCCATGCTCTGTCACTCAAATCATTTTTCCCTGGGCAGTTCTTGCCTCTTCTTTCTTCAGATCTCTCCCTGGGTCACTCTGTCAGCAGATGCTCAGATAAGGACAGCAGGACCTGACTGGAGTGCCCTTTTGAGAAATACTCAGCATAATTATTCTTAGCAGGCCCTTTATATTATTAGCCAGGGCAGGATCAGTATGGAATTTCAGAGCCTGAGCCAGCCAGTACCCAGGGGCTAGTCAGGTTTCTCATCTAGAGTCCCCTCTCTGCTCTGAACCAGTGGGTACATAGTATGCAAAACCTGGTGTGCAGAGCTAGGGCCTCACATGCATGTGGTCATATGAGAGTGCAACCTCTCCTAGTCACTCTCCAGTTAACACGGGTGCATGGACTAATATATTCAAAGACTAAGAGGTAACGCAGTTCTGACACAGGTCCTCAGGTACCATTCCAAGTCAAAGGAGGGGCTGGGAGATGGCTCAGGGAGAGAGCACTTGCCTCACAAGTATGAGGACCTGAGTTTGATCCCCAGAACCCATGCACAAAGGCTATACATGCTGACACACATCTGTAATCCCATTTCTGGGGAAGGAGAGACAGGAAGATTTTCAAGGCTCAATATCCAGCCATTCTTGTCTAATTAATATCAAAATAGATGGATGGGTTCTTGAGAATGGCACTCAAAATTGTTCCCTGGCTTACACACAGGCAGGCATATGCATCAGTACATATGACCCAGCATAAAATGCACACACACATTCACATATACTCACCTGCATACAAAAAAGACGTAAAATAATTATATAACTCATAATGTAATTACAACTGTTTGATTTGATTATGGAGACTATCAAGCATGTATTACTGAATCTTAAAAGAGGAATCCCTGGGCGGAAACCCAAAGGTAAGGAGAAACTAACTAGGGTACTATTCTGAAGTGGACACTTGCCTTATTCAGCAGATGTATGTGGGAGTCAGTATGTGTGGAACCTCTGTGCAAGTACCAATGGGAAGAAACAGCTGTCCCACATAAAGAGCCAAAGGGAGCACTGAGAGAATGGATGCAGAGATGAATCAGTGTGGATCTGGAAACATTATGTGAACAGCCCAAAGTGGGCCACAGTGGTTTAGCCCCAGCCATTGGACTCTGGAGTCATGCTAAGCTATGAAGAGCTAGATATAGAGCCCAAAACGCCAGTCTGAGGGTCTGGTCTGGGAGAGATACATGGAGGACGAGGTGTCACTCCCAGAGGAGGGACCTGATTTCATCTTCTCAGCGGAGGTCCCACAGAGAGTTAGTCACTAAGTCAATGAACCAATCAATTAAGAATCATTTATTCCTCAAAAGAAGTGAGGACCTTTACCATACTAGAGAAGATATTTAAATATTATATTTAGCATGTTGATTGACAATAGTATAAAATCTATCATTTCTTTTCCCAATTGGATGCTTAATATGAGTTTGGAGCCCTGAGCATAAAAAAGAGAGATCACATTGAGCCGCAAAAAGAGAATCATAAACTGGATCCTGGAGGAGAAATGAGCACATGAAAGACATTTTTCAGATGTCTCAGCAGATGGATGGAAATATGGGCAAGATGATAATGGTTCAGGGACTGAAGGTTTTGTAGAAAGAAAAGATAGTCTGGTCGGAAAAAGATAGAAAGTGCCTATGTGTGTTCGATGGGTGGTGAGTGGCTAGTTCAACTGAAATTGTGGAGTCTGCATGAAGCTGAATTAGCCTCTCAGTGGGGGGCCCTTTTATCAGAACTGTGTCCATTCCAGAAGAAATAGGAGGCTTCTTACCCTGATATCTATACACACACCTAGACTTCATCCTTATTTAGATTTTGGATCTTTATGGATACAATCAAGTGGCGGTGAAATCAGTTTTGGATCTGGCAGCAAAGGAGATACTTAGAGACACACAGGGAGAGAGGGTAGCTGTGTGACAAAGGAGCAGAGGGTGGGATAATGTGTCTATAAACCAAGGAGTGTCAAGCATTGCCTGTAAACACTGGAAACTAGAAGAGGCACCAGTAAGTAAGACCCAACTGATGCTTTCATTTCCAACTTCCAGCCTTCAGGACTGGGAGACAATAAATTCTCCTGCTTTGAGCCACCCAGTTTAGAGAACTGTGTTAGAACAGCTGGGTTAAATCAATAAAGGTCTAAGAGAGGAACTCCTCCCCCAGATAGGTGTGCAGTGAGTGATTGTTCCTCCTGTAAAGGCTGGAGTACTCTATGTGGGGGTTCTTGGAAGCCCATCTGGAATTTATCCAGGAGAGGTGGGCATGAGTCGTCCTACTTTCCTGTCTGTTGCTGTGATAAAACACCCCGAGAAAAATAACTTAGGAGAAAAATTAAAAAGTTCATTTCACCTTATGATTCCGGTTACAGTCCATTGTTACAGGGGAGTCAAGGCAGGAACTTCAAAGAGCTCACACCCACAGTCAAAAGCATATATTCATGATCAGTTGCTTGAATTCTCAGCTCAGTTTCTCCAATCTTAAATAAAAGTTCAGTTCATTCCTTGCCTAGGGAATAGTATTGCCCACAATGGTCTTGCTCTTACCCTATCAATAAACTTAATTAAGACAGTGTCCTACAAACATGCCTACAGGCCAACCCAATATAGATAATTCCTCATCAAGATTCTCTTTCCAAGGGATTTTTGGTTGTGTCACATTGATAATTTAAGCTAAACATCACAGGGGTACTGAGCATCCTTTATAGCTTCAGATTTAAAGATGTGTGTGTGTGTGTGTGTGTGTGTGTGTGTGTGTGTGTGTGTGTGTAAAGGTATCCTTGCAGGAGCATAGTCTTTAAAGTGCTATGTCCCAGTATGGTAAAAATTAGAGGACTTCTCATATTTGGAAAGCTCTGCCCAATCTGGAGACTGGGGAAGCCACCCTATCTTGCTCCGAAGCTGACATTGTTACTGGTGTTAATGTAAAAGATAGGCTCCTTGTCCTAAGCATCCAGCCAAAAAGGGCCTCCAGGGCCAGCCAGTGCTTGGCCTATGGACCTTCCCAGAGCAGAGCCCCTTCACCAAAGAATGCTTGTGGGTCCTTTGAGTCTCAGTAAGGCACAGTGTTTATCCAAGAGAAGGAAACTAGGTCCTTGGATAGACTGAGTACTTTGAAAACACAGAGGCAAGACATTTTTCTAAAGGCCTTGGTAGTTCAAAGGCAGTACTATCCAAGCTGAGCATCCTTCCTCTGGGAAAGCAGAACTCAAATTCCTGAAGACAGAGAGTGGATACTCTCAGCCAGCAGGGTTAACAGATGCGAGGTAAAAGAGGGAGTCAGGGTAAAAGCTAGGGGAGACTGAGGAGAGAGGGAGGGAAAACCAGGAGAGCTGATCAAAGGCCACTCTGCAAACATTACTGGTGCTCCAGCTGCAGGGGAATATGCAAAAGGATTTTAGAGGTGAAGACTTCATTGTAATCCTCCCACAAAGCACTGGGGTAAAGGCTTTCCTGTGAGAAGAGACGGTAAAACAGAAAAGAAGACTCAGTCAAAAGCATCCACATAGACTTCTACTAATTCTGCTCACTTAGACATACCACCTGGGTATTCGATAAAAAGGAGAAAAGGCGTGGGTAGAAGTTTGGGTTCAAAACCATGGATTCTGCTTGCTGGGGCAAGTGGCTCACCTCCCCTCACAGTCAGATCACAACTTTGTTGGCTGCAGACTTTACTCCCAGCTTTTTACACAGTTAGCAACAGCTATTTTTTTCAAAGTACTCTATAAAATCACTTTCTTCTCTTGTGGCAAGGAGCCAAGGAGTATAGAGAAAAGGGAGAGGGGACTCAAGTGACAAGAGTCAGGTGACCTATTCATGAATGATCTGGGAGTTTTCTAATAAAATACAAAGCCTAGGTCCTCGAAAATCTGGAGCTAACCCCAGCAGCCCCGCATATTGCTGTTCTATGCTGGAAGGAATAATGATACCTTCCTCAGTCCTCACAGATATTTCTGTCCAGGATAGGTGCATGTCTGGGATATAAACCACAGGGGTCTGGCCTACACCTTGGCTGGAACTGGTCCTAGAGCCCTGACTGAGGGCCTTACCGCTTTTGAAGACTTACTTCTCTCTGGGAGCCTAGTTTGGCTGTTTTATATGGTACAGTTCTATTATCTTTAAATAATAGTTACTTATGATGCCTCTAATCTATAATAATTATACAATTCTAAAATTATTTTAGTAAAAGAATAGGCTCAATCATTTAAAACATATCGTTCAATCTTTGTCTTTGCTGGTTTGTTTGTTTGTTTGTTTTGTATTAACTTTGATACTTGTTACCATGAACATTTTCTTCAGTAATGATGACTTAAGCTCATTTTTTTTCATTTTGTTTTTTTGATAACATTTCAAATCATATGGTGTAGCAAATTCCAACACTGAGAACAAGAGACAGTTCACTGTGAATCTAAGAATATGTAACTCTAAGAGGGATGTGGGGGTCCCTCCAAAGTTCTAAGAGCAAAGCTGGATATTGAGCCAGGAAAATGTGATTTGAGTGCCAGGCCCCTCATTGGTTAACTGGGGTGAAGCTACACTAAGTCTCTGGGACTCTTCTCCATTACCTGTCAAAAGGAAATAACACATTATTCCTGGTCTGTATCACACAATCATTGTAGAGACCTGTGGAGAAGCAGGATTATGTGCTTTCATGACCCTCTAAAGCCCTATAAAAATGTTTTAAGTTTATAAAAGCCGATGAACCACGATCATTAGTAAAGGACTTCTGGTCTCAGTTAAAAATGTCCACCTGATTTGGGGACAAAATCAACTCCGACAATATCTGGCACACTAAATACAATTATCAACATGTGTGTTTCCTTTCAGCTAATCACGCAAGTAGCACACAATTCTCGCAGACTTGTGTGGCAGCAAGACTGTAAACCTCAGCTCTGCTACTAACATATTATGTCATACACCAGATGGGGTATCTACTTCTTGAGTCTCAGTTTCTTAATCTGTAAAATGGTAATAGAACCCATTTATTACTGTGAAGAGAACATGAATTTGTAAAACGTAAATATTAAATGTGTAAAGTACCCCCAGAGAAGCTGGTGCATGGTAGATACTGGATTTCAGTCCATGAGGGCTCACCTCCAGTGGTGTGCCTTATCCTGTTCTCCCTGCCTGTCCACAGTGCAGATGTGCTAACTGGGGAGTAGTAAATGGGCACGGGGTACCAGGACAATACCATGTTTTCATGTTGTCTTTTTCCAGTGTTTGTGTCCTGAAGCACATAGATCCAAGCTTTCTTACTATCAAAGAATAAGTTCTGGCATAATGAGAAGACCTAAGAACAGAGCTAGAGACTGAAAGACCTTTATTTAGGGCAAAGAGTGGCAAGGTTAGTGGGTACCAGGCTTCTCATCATCCATTTCTTATCTGGTGAGGCAGAGGAAAACAAGCACATATCCAATTGGGTTACTTAAAGAGCCTAAAACCTTGGTTGGATTTTCACTTTGGACCAAACCCATGCCTATGGGATGTTCATACCCACAGGACCTATATTTCCAAGGAGGGACACAAAACTGAGGAGCTTAGGGCTGGAAAGACTCTCCGGACAGATATGCTGGGCGCACAGAGGGCTGGTAATTTCTCCTATGCAGCTGTAGTGAGATTGGGAGTCTTTGTTAGACCTTGAGTGTCCTCTTCCAAATGTACTTCCTTCCCATAGCTTCCATTTTCTCACTATACAGTTATGCAGGAAATGGAGTTTATGGGAAATGTGCACATGACAATCTAGCAGACATGCTTGTAGCAGAGAATTAGAGTCTGTCCAGTCACCTTCAGAAAGCTTGCAGTCTGTCCAGAACATTACAGTTGCACCATCAATATGGCCATCAGAAACAGGAAACACTTAGCTTTCAGTAAGACTGAAATTAAATGATTATGTTCAAACTTATATCTAAGTAAAAAGTACAGGAAACATGGGCTCTCCCCTGGGTTTGAGTCTGTCCCCATGTGAACTGTGTCCAGTGTTCTCTCCATGTGTTACTATTTTACAGAATGGCACTGGGAAGTGCTAGTGATACCAAGACCTAACTTGAGAGTAACAGTCCCCCCACCCGAGCACCCAACACACACACACACACACACACACACACACACACACCTGCTGTTGATAGCATGTATTCACTGTAGTTGTTTTCCAAACAAGGCTTTTGCTGCTGTAGTGAGTCCCTTTATGAGGTTGACATTTCTGTCCCTTGCCACACTTTCACTGGGCTTAGAAGAGACTCCACAGGCCATGTTCAGTGTTGGCTTGTTTTTAAAGCTGAGTCCTGGGAGCGCTTTTCCCCTTAACTTTAGGAGCTTCAGAGAAGATGGTCCACATTACACTTTATATATCGTCTACATCTGAAATCATAGAAATGTCTTGGGGATATCCTCCTTGGCTTCTTCACAAACACAACTCAAAAGGAAATGTCACTGTTTGGTGAAATAATTCCTTAAGATACCTCATCAGTTGGCAAGGGAGTTTTTAGAAAACTTTTTGTTTGGATCCATTTTTTTTTATGACTGAGAAGTCTATGTCATGGACAGGTTTTTACTTTTTTGGAACCCCCTCTACTAGAAGTAAATAGCCCCTAAGCCTGCTGTCTAACAGTGGTTGCTTTTAAGCTCCATGTCTCTTTAGCCTTTTCTAATCTGAAATATTTCCCCTGTGTTTCTTTGTCTTTGGTGACATTGACTTTTTTAAAGTAGACACTCACTGTTTTAAACAAAATTTTGTCCTTTAGGTTTTCTGACATCTCTCCTGATTCCATTCAGATTCTGTGTTCTTGGCCACAGTTCTATTCAGTCATGTTGTATCCTTCCTCTACTGCTGGAGACATGTGATAGCCATCTGCTTTTCATCGGTGTTATTAATTTTGATCACCTATTCAAGATTCTGTCCAATTCTCTAATGTTCAGTTTCATACTGTTCCTGCTACATTTCCCCTGTCAGAAAAATATTCAAAACTTCTCCCCCAGTTTTAGAATCAATGAATGAGTCTCATCAGAACCAATCTTTAATATTGTCACTAAACATTATTTGGAAAAAAACAAAACAAAACAACAACAACAAAAACACCATAGAACCAGTCAGGACTTGTCATTACATGAGGACATTGGGATAGTTTAGTATACCAGTGTTCTCTTTCACTCTTTGGAAATTCAACCTAGCAATATTCTGAAGGTTCATACTCTTTGTTTTTTTCTTGGGAAGTCTTGAAAATGCTTTTGGTCAACAACATACATAAAGATTCTTGTATGTTCTCATGTTTCTGATCCTTGGTCTGAGGTATGGTTTTGGAGACGTTGTCCCATTCTTTATACTCTGTCCTCAGCTTTTGAGCATAAATGTCTATCTGTTGGTGGCTTACCTGGGAATGGAAATGACAAAATGAGGTAGGATCAGGCATGTTTCTCTGTGCCACAAATTGCTGGCTCCTCACTTCCTATTTCTCTGTTTGTAAGCTGCACCATACAAAGCTGGGATGCCCTGTCCCTTTCTGTCCTCATGTCCTTCATCCTTTGCAATAGGCAGAAAAATACAGCCCTTAAAGACTTACAGAGGTGAGCATGCTATCGATCTTGAATGATTCTGGAAGGATTAAGGATCATAGGCCTGTGCCATTATTTGCATTCCCATTCTAGTTTTGTAAAATACTTTTTTTCCCCTGAATTCTTATCTTCTTTTTTCCCCCCAGTATTGGGGATGGAAGCGGTTGGCAGCAGTTGAGATAAGCCCATTTCTGACTCCCCTGCCTCGCACAGAATACCATTGATCCTTTTCCCTTATCCCCAACCTGCACATTGAGATTGTTAATGTTTTATGTAGGAGGGTGGTAAGGGAGAGTATGAGAGAAAGAGCGAGATGATTTGAGGGGCTCTGCGGTATGAGAATGGAATGCAGAGCCCCTCCTGTTTCTTCACTTGTATGGGAAAAGGTACTGCTTGCCTTCCAAGCTTGGGAACACATTTCTCCACTTATCTTCCCTTCTTTTCTGATGTCTAATGGGAGGGAAACCTAGTGTAAGATGGGGCTTTTAGTAGCCCCACCACCTTTCATTGGGTAGCTCCATTCCCAGGATCTACAAATCAAGATTCAAAATACCAGATCCATTCACACTACTGGTGTGGAAGACATCCAGGAAGAAGCTGGCCTCTCTAGGTGGCCTTTGGGCACATCTCCACCCTTTTCTCCCTAGCCATTGCTCACTGCCTTGAGAGGAAGACAGGGGCGTCTGAGAACAGGGGTCCTGCTGGGTGGCAGGTGGAGCAGTCTCACTAGCACACTTGCACACTCTGCCAGCATTAGCTAACAGCTCCTCGTGCACCCCTCGGAGATAATTAAGCATTATTATCCACATTGGCAGGTGGAGACAGTAAGACAGAGTGGTTAAGTGACTTGGTTATAACTGCTGGGTTTGTTTGAGGGAGAAGCCATGCCAAGAAGGGAGTGCTGTTCAGGGGGCCAGAAGAACTTGAGCTCTTTAATGTGAGGCTGAGCAATTGTTTTAGAATAGATGTTAGAGGGGGGAATAAGAATCGAGAATCGAGGTGTGGTTAGCGGACATTGCTAAGGCATCAGAGAATCCAGGGTGAGTAAGGATAAACCTACGTGTTCTGTGACTGTATGTTATTATCAGTGTCCCTCAGTTGTTTACATTCCACTAATACAAGGAACAATACTAGAAGCCATAGGAACCTTGGCGAAGCTGTCAGGTCAAACTCCACAGTTTTTTTTGCAAGGCTGGCCAGAAGTCTCCAGGATGACAGAGCAGAGGCCAGTCTGCATCTGAGCTCCCTTTCTTCACTAATGCTGTGACCCTTTAATTCACAGTTCCTCATGTTGTGGTGACACTGAACCATAAAATTATTTTTGCTATTACCCCATAACTGTAAATTTCTACTGTTACGAATCATAATGTAAATACCTGATATGCAGGATGTCTTATATGGGGCACCCAGCACCACCACACCCACCGCCACCACTTTCACAAGGGGTTTTGATCCACAGGTTGATAAACACTGATCTAGCGCAGAGAAACCTCTTCTGCTCACTGTCAGACCCTGCCAGGTGCATGGCTGTAGAAGGGCCACTCCTGTGATAGGCAGCAGAGAGACCCGTTGCCCTGCATGCACAGAAGTAGAAATGGAATAGAATGGGACAGAGTGGCTGGTGTGACAGGGGGTAAAGCACAGAGATGGAGGTAGGCGGGTGGAGGCAAGAGTGCCCAGGGAATTGTGGACAAGTTGAAGCACTGAGATGTAGCAACTGGACTGTCTAGAGATGGGGCTGGCGCAGGGTGTGGACTGTAGCTGCTTAGTGGTCTGGGGCTGAGGAGGGCAGCAGAAACTCGGTTCCTGCAGGGTTCTGGGAAGCAGTGGATGACACACAGTGGCTATGGCCCCAGAAAGGAGAGTGACATCTGGGTGAACTCTGAGTCTTTTTACAACCTTGCCTATTCCCTGCTTCCTGTTCTTCCATGCCCACCTATCATCTAGAGGCCCTAGAGGCTCATGGTCCCTGAGCCTTAAATAAGGGAATTTTGTTTTCCATAGCAAGGGAGCCCAGACCTGTTCACTAGACTGCTGATGGATGGCTGGAACCCTCCTTGGGTTATCAGTAGTCAGTCCAAATACTAAGACAAAACACACAGAGAATCTGTTCCTTCTATTCCTCCATTTGATCCAACTCCTCTCTCCAATATGGCTCTTCAGAAGCATTGATAGCAGGGCCCAGCTTTGAGGTCCCATGCAGGAGAGGACCTGCCTACACCTCTGTGATGTGACTGAGTTTATAACACTGCTGGCCTCCCGGGAGAGTGCCTTCTTCAGGGCAGAAGCCCTGTTAGCTCCTTCTGCTGTACTGATCCAGGCCAGCAGGAAGGTTACCTCCTAGGTACTTGTCAAATGAATGAATGCAGCTCTGGAATCATTTACTCCTGTCTAGCTATTCTTTCTTCCTAATTATAAACTCCAGAAGTGCTGAGCGATGGCAGATAATAATGATGGAGCGGCAGGGGCTGTTCTGGGTGTGGGTAGTAAAAACCAGCTGTTTTCCTGCCAGGGTAGTAAAGAGAAAAGACTTCTGTTTCATCTGTTCGGTTCAGAACTGGGACCTACCCCCCCCCCATTGGAAACGTCACCAAGTGGCCTTTCTGTTCTTCACACATGAAATACACACTATCACCCACATATTTTTAGTTAATTTATGTCCAAATAGGCCTTTCTCTAGCTGCCGGGAAATGATGTTTGGGCTGCAATTACCTCTTGCAGCATCTTGCAGAAGGGGTTTGGCACACACAAAGCTCAGGGGAGAGGCAGCCAGGAGCCCACTGACTGTAAATCTTTTCATTTGTAGTTATTCAAATCACATATTTTATTACTCGTACGAAATACATTGTGTCGTTCATTTTGCAGGCGCAGCTAATGCTTCAAGAAAAGCTTTGAAAGACATTCTGTTTAGAAACAATTTCATGTACCGTCACCAAGGCTGGGTGTCTTTTTCTGGCTTGTCTTTTCCCCTAGCCCTCTCCTGGGCAGCCTGTGTGTGTTATTTGCAAGACAAATGAGATCGCCCTCTCAGAAGCTCACCTGTCTCAGCAGCCAACCGGAGTCCTTTTCCTTCTCTGTTCCCTGGACCATAATCCTTAGCAAAGAAATAAATTGCAGTGTCTCTAACAAGAGCTTGGCCTCTAGACGGAAGGCAGCAGCAGGGCCAGATGAACTCTTTCCAAAGGTGGAGAGACCGTTTTCCTGCAATTTCCTGGCATCCTAGGAAGCACCTCTTTGTTACATAGGCTCAGTTGCAATTCAGCAGCCAGAAGGAGCCTTTTCCACTGGCTGTTAAGAGCCGAGAGGGTGCAAGCAGAAACTTGACCAATTCTGGTCTTACCTAGAAAAGAAATCACTTTACCTTTTAGTTTGAGGAAAATGGGTTGGTGTGCTTGCCAGCACCTTTGATGCTAGCCACTTATTCTAAAATACTCTTCTCATTTAGCACTTGGGCTCACTTCTGACTTTTTTGGCCCAAAGTAGCAGACAGTGATTGAGCAACAAGAAGCAGGGGAGCGTATCACATAGATGTGCTCTGAAGACAGGGCCCATCTGCGCCCCAACGTGTCTACCCAGCACTGCACAGAGCTGCTTTCATGGGTGGCTGCCTCACCCAGGCTGGTCAACTACAGTCAGGATGCTCACTGCCCCAAGGGGTGTGTCCAATCTGCCCACTCACTCCAGAGTGACTCTTGACATGCAAGGCAAACTTGCCCTCTATTCCCTTTTCAGCATCTTAAGAGCGTGTTAGATTTAGCAGGATATTGGCAAACACTTGCCATGCATGCGCAGCCACCTGCTAACTCCCCGACTGCAGACGTTGCTCACCAGGGCTCACACCCCGTTCTGTGGTCTCGGGGACCACTCCTGTCGATGTATTAGAACCACCACCTACCAGTGATTCTAATCTAATTCAGATTCCTGTTAAAACTACTAATCACTCCCAGGAATTCTACCTAAGTGACAGTATCTGGGATGGTTAGGGCAATGAAGACATCCCCTGAGTGACTGTAGCGGACAGACAGGCTTGAGCTCTCTTGGGCTGGGCCACCTGGGTCTGCGGAGCCTACCTTGCCTTTCCTGTTGGGGACGTCTAGTGTGGCTGTCTTGGCTGAAGTTGCCACTTAGATTTTAGGACTCTGCCGCATGCTAGGAAAGTGTCCTCCATGGTGTGGACTGTGGCTGGGGTCTGATAAACAGCACTGAATAAATATTACTGATTAATTAAGAGGCTTTGATATAAGATGTCTGCAATACCCCTCATCCCCAAGTCTTACCACTCTCTAATAGCAATATCTTGTAAGAGTTTGTCACCTAAGAACTTGGAGCAGGGATTTTAAGTAGCTGTTTAATACCACTGTGTGTAGCGGGTCTATGCATTAGCCTCCTGCAGTTGCTGTAAAGAAAGTAAAGTAATCCTGTGTTGTTGTTGTTGTTGTTGTTGTTGTTGTTGTTGTTGTTATGTCATATATTACATCCTTACTGTAGTTTTCCCTCTTCCCCTTACCCCAGCCTCTCCTTCCCACTTTCCCTCTCCCCCAGACCCAACCCCCTTCTGCCTCTCTTTAGAAAAAAGCAGGCCTCCCAGGGACATCAACCAACCATAGCATAACAAGCTACAATAAGACCAGGCACATACCTTCACATCAAGGCTGAAGAGGCAAAGCAGTAGGGGGGAAAGAGTTCCACAATTAGGCAAGAGTTAAGGACAGCCCCTGCTCCCACAGTTAAGAACACCAAGCTACTCAGTCATAAGGTAAGGAGAGGACCTAGGTCAGACCCCTGCAGGCTCCCTGATCTCTGTGAGTTCCCGTGAGTCCATCTCAGTTGATTTTGTGGGCTGTAATCTGGCTTTAAATAACAGAAATTCAGTTTCTCAGTTCTGGAGGCTATGAGCCAGAGGTTCCTCTTTAGTTAAGGCTACGCTTCACTTTAAGGCCACAGAGCAGAATCTCTTCTGTTTCTCCTTCCTAGAAGCCACCTGTCTGTTGTGTAGATTCACCACGTGCAGCTCTGCCTCAGGCCTTATGAGGATGGCTACCCCGTTGTTATGCCATAGCTAAACATGACCGTCTTATAAAGAAGCCAGCATTACATTTAGGGCCGGTTCCCAGTGCAGGGTTACTTCATCCTCGCTTGATTATACCCTCCAGGATCCGAATGTCACAATAACAGGTTAGAAGGTGGATGTATCTTCTTATGGGCGACGTAGTCCAACTCATAACGCTTAGTAGATCCTTCTTTAATGACAACAATAGCATGGTTGATGGGTTATATGCCTGTCCCATGAAAAGTCCAACACATTTGCTATATTATAAACCTTTGGGAGCAGTGGGCTTATGAAATTCAGATCTACTGTGTGACACTCTTAGTCATAAACCTATCACTTCCAACTTTAAGAGATGCCTGCACCATGATTCTGATATTTTGTAAATAAGTCTATAGTCACTGCAGTCAATATACTTTAGTGCCTGGATCCCTGCATAATCCCACAGAGACTTTGTCTCACAGAATATGGTGGAATGAGACATCGTGACCATGCCAGTCATGTGGAAGCTCCTTTAAGATGAGTCCTCAGCAGGGGGCTGAGTCCTGAGACCAGTGCTTAGCCTAGGAAAGCCACCCTTCCTAACAGGGTGGATGAGAGCAGACAGGTAAGCGATGTATCCATCTTCACTGTGACAAGACAATGTACTAACTGGGTGGCTACAGAGATAAACTTTTCTTCTTGAGGTAGGAACCAAATCTCATTGCTGTTATGTTCCCAGTACCCTGCTGAGGACAGAATGGGCACTGCATATCGAACTGTTCTGTGGGGTCTAGTTGGAGGAAGTTAGTCCCTGGAAGTTGTTTCTTACCCTGGTCCCTTCCTGTGTGCCTCTCTGTTTCAGTTGTTCAGCTCTGCCTTTCACCACTAAGATAGATTACCACTCTGAAACTACAAGCCAAAATAAAGGATTCCTCTGGGAACTTGTTTCAGTCGGGCTCTTGGCCACAGCAAAGATGAGCAGGAGTAGTATATAATTGGCTGCAGAGTCAATGCCCTCATTGGGTGCAGACCTGTGCCCTCAGCATCTCTGGGGGAAGTGATACAGGGTGCTGTGCAAAGCCTGGTCCAGAAGCAAGGGACTCTTCAATCTTTCTCTGTCCACAAGGATGTTGACTCCTTCCTGCTGAACCTCCTCATTCTTCAGCACACCAATAATTCATGTTCCCAATGATCCAACAGAGCAAATCACTGTTTCTCTGTGCCCCTTCTTAATGCCTACATTGGAAAGTTAGGGACCCTTACGACCCTTGTGGATGGACATGTGGATGGACTGTCCTTGGCTTCTGGTCCAGGTTTCCTCTTCTAGCAGTAAGACTTTCCTGGCTTGTGGAAGCCCTGCCTGCTGCGATGTCATCCACTTTCTGTTCTTCAGTCCCCTCATGAGGCTGGTCAGCATCCTCTAACCTAATAGAGTTCCTGTCATATAACTGGAGACAAGTAATCATGACCGTCACTGTAATTTCCACTGAGCATGAGAAGACAACACCACCTGTCTGGTACCAAAAAAAACCCCAAAAAACAAAAAACAAACAAACAAACAAAAACAAAAAACAAAACAAAACAAAAAAAACAGAAGAGAAATTTAAAATCCTTGGAAGGGAAGGAACCCATCCCATGCTCCCCTGACTCTGTGTTTCCCTTTGATCTGCCCCAGAGGTCAGAGTGCCCCTGGCTTCTCAACTAAGAAGAGCTGGCCATGACATGTTGTCACTTCTTTGCCCAGGGATGCTCTTCTGGAAGGCCCAGCCACCTGCTGAGATGGAGGGAGTGGTGGTGACAGGCCAAACTCCATGTTCAGTGAGGCCCAACAGTACAAGGTGGCAGAAGGGCTCGAGGCTGCCCGCCAGTAGGCCTAGCGCTGCCACTTTACATGCAAGAGGGAGCAGCTCAACAGCTGTCGCTGACAGCCCCTGGGGTCTGCTCCAGACTTGGCAGAGGAGGACACTTCCAGACTCCCAAATCATCTCTTTGAAATTCAGAACTACACCTTCATCCCTCACCCCCCTGCAACAAACACACACAAAAGATAAGCAAGCCCCAAGTCCCTTTACTTAGGACTTTCTTTATCTAGTCTTCTCTGTCTCCTTGCCTTGCACACATATCCTGATAAGTTCTCACATGAAGCTCTCTCTATCACTCTCTCTCTTTGTGTATGTGTGTGTATATGTGTGTCTGACACACATGCACAGACACACACACATATACTCACACACACACACACACACACACACACACACACACACACACACACACACACACACACACCCCTCCTGTTCTCTTCTACCTCACTTAACTCAGATGTTCACACACATGTTTTGAGGCAGGGTCTGTTATTGGCCTCGAGCCCACCAAGTAGGCTAGGCTGGCTGACCATGAGCTCCAGGCATATGCCTGTGTCCAGCACTGGGATTACAAGTGCAGGCCACCACATCTGGCCTTCATTATATTGGTTGTGGGGATCAAACTTGTGTCCTCATGGTTGCGAGGCAAGCACTTTACTGGCTAAGATTTCTCCCTGACTCAAGTAGTTTGAAAAAGCAAAAGCCCTTTCCCTTCGGAGAAGTTGGTCTATCTCAAGATGTGGCAACAATCTCTCCTTCAAGGACAACGCAGAACAAGGCTCTCTGAGCTGCCACCCACTGACATCTATGTGTTTGGCAGTTACTGGTTCATCAGATGATTCCACCTCTTTTCTCTGCCATGGTGCCATATTGCTAAAGCCAGTGAATGCATCTGTGTTCTGGGGGATTGTGAAGACAGAGCATCCCTTGCAGGGCAGCCTAAGCCTGCCCTCCAGGTATTTGTCATGTTTCTGGCATTTGAGCTGAGGACATCTCCCACCACAAAAGCCTGCCAGAATCCGCAGGGGAAATCAGGACCGTCTTCCTTGCAGAAGGTTGGGCCTGTGCCGGGGGAGGTCTGGGCCAGGTGGCCTTTATTTCTCCCAGCTAGGAGAGGAAGCCAGATAAAAATGCACTTTGCTGCTTCCTGTTGCCTCTTCCCCATCCTGTAGATTAACCATTTCTACACTTAACAGACATTTTTGCTGAACTCCACTATAGATGTCAGTGATTTGAATGGATTGTAATAGTGTCCAATATAAAAGTTAGCCTACAGCTGAAGCATGAGTCCTGGGAGGGAAGAAGGTGGAGTAGAGTCTGACGCCTCTTGGTGTAGCTTCCATTGTCTGGTTCCCTTCGTCTCAGGGATTGTGGAGTGATTCCATGGCCAGGCACAGAACAGTGCTATGTGGTGAGATGTGGTATTTAGCATGATGGGTGGAAAAAGAAGGTCACACATGTCCTAAGGAGTGGCGTGTTTGGGCAGCAGCTTTGACACAGGTCACATTAACACATAAAGTCCGTGTAGGTTTGTGTGTACAGGACAAGCCAAACTGCCTTGCTTTCTATCTCGTCCGTACCACTCTCTGTTTCCTTCTGAGGAATCACTGGCCTCAGCTAGGCTGGACTGTGTTAGCCCTTTCCTGTGCTCTGTCTGGATTTCTCTTTGGCAGCAAGTTTGTCTGGTCAATGACTTGCTCTCTAGAGCTGAGCACAGTAGAAACAGTAGTTAGCACACAGTGAGAACAGTAGTTAATACACAAGCAGTATGCCATCAGATGTCCATGAATCGTAGCTCCTTACTACACAGGATGATCAGGCTGTCCAGGAGTTAATGACCAGGATCCCAGAGGGGTTGGCTACTTTCCCTGGTTACCTAGGTAGAAAAGACCAGCACTTGTGTCAAAACTAGTGCCTCATTTTTCAGTACCCCCACAGCTAACCTCTGTCCTCACTCTCTTCCTTTTTCCAATGCATTAATTACATTTTAAGTTTGTTTCCTGGTCTGCCTCCCCATTATCCCATAAACATTGATAGCAGTTTATACCCTCACTGGGTGGGTTCTTCCCTGAGACCCCAGATCCTCCTCTAACAGGACCCAGCAAATGCAGGTGTGGTCTGCTCAGTCTCTGACTAAGTAATGGTGAAGAGGATTTCAGCTGTTAGGCTCGCAGGGCTGGCCAGGTCTAGAAGCGATATAAGGGCCAAACAGAACTAAGTTAGACACATCCAACATGGCGTTCAAGACAAAAAGGAGAAAATAAAAACAAAACAAAATAAAAACAAACAAACAAAACCACATCATCCCTTTGGAAACAGGTTCTCGAATCTCCTAGATCCTAGCCTCTTCAGAAGGGCCACTGGGATGACCACCATACAAACAGGCCAAGGACTCCTCATACCCAGTGCAACCCATAGCTGTTAAGTAGGACAAGAACATGGAGCTAGGAAAACCTTTCCTCAGAAATGGAGCACAGTATGAGCAGCAGCAGAGATGCAGGTGTTGTGACTTTTCAGGGTCCCCAGAGAGTATGCCCCATGGCTCCTTAGGGTTCATTGCATTTCCATGGGAAGTCATGTTATTTGGAGAGGGACCTTATTGGAATATGTCCAATCAAGATGTAAGTTGCAGTCACCTCTAATTGATGTGAATGACCATCCAAGTATACCTCTTGCCATGAGTGCCAAGGCCTCTGTTCTAACTTGAATACCTCTAACATGAAACCTGTGGTGTTTGCATTGACGTGAGACAATGACAACCATAGCTTGCATCTCCGATAGCCAATCCGTTGTGGTTCTACGTTGTGGTTTGAATGGTTTTACTCTCTCCTCCCACTACCTCACCAGCACTAATGGGAAAATCAATGCAGGGTATCAGGGTGGGATGGTGAAATCTTATCACTGCCATCCCCTTCACGTGTGGAATCTCCACGAGGCTAGTAGAAGCCTTGCTGGTCCCCCATAGCTCCTCTAAGCAGACTACTGTCAATGTTTATTGGGTCAAAGGAGTTTCTTGGCTGTTCTGATTTACAGGCTAGGGCAGCACAGGGTATGGTGTAGAATAAGATGCATGCCAGTTTCATTTTACTTTTATGAACCGACTTCATTTGGCTTCACCTTCTTCTAGGGAGGGAAGATCCCTGTGAGATGGACAGCTCCAGAGGCCATTGCCTACCGCAAGTTTACGTCAGCCAGCGATGTCTGGAGCTACGGGATTGTCATGTGGGAAGTAATGTCGTTTGGAGAGAGACCTTACTGGGATATGTCCAATCAAGATGTAAGTATCAGCCACATCTAACTGATGTGAACACCCATCCAAGTATACTTCGTGCAATGAGTTCCAAGGCCTCCTCTGTTCTAACTTGGGATAAGAACCTCATAATTCTGAACTTTAAATCAGATGCTGAGTCACATTTGCCATGGCTATCTGAAGTGACCAGAGAACCCTGCGTGGAACAAAGTCTATAAAGGCAGCAGTATTTTTCTGATTAGCCATGAGCCATGACTAGACCCTACCTAAACTAAGCAAGAAACTCTACAGCAATCCCTAGCCAATGTATCATGTATGTGATGGGGATCAGAGGCAGGAGGCTGGTCTGAAAGTCATGTCCTGAGTTCACATCCTGCTCTGGCTATGCCAATTGTGTTGTTCCAAGCAAGTTACAGTTCATGAGACATTGCCATCAGCTTAAAGAGAGAAAGTGTAAGGAGTCTTTCTTCCCCAAGAACAGAGCCTTGGTGAACCTGTACTACTATCAGCAAACAGGACACTAAGAACACTTCCCAAAGGTGGTCAACTTCAGGCTGGCTGCAGGAGTAGGGCCCTGTCTATGGGGGGTGGGGTCATCAACCTCCCTCCAGGCTGCCCTCCCCAAAGAGGGCGAGAATGGGAAGGAAGAAGCCATTAAAGATGCTACAAGTAGAGGCACCCTTTGGAGATGTTCTTTCTGGATGGGAAGTTTGCTTCATAGTAAAGAGTAACAAAAGCCTTGGGATGATTCGGGTCTGATAAGATGTCAATCAAACCCTTGCCTGGATTTTAATACCTCCTTTGGCCTGGTCTACCCGCCTTGACCACTCCTTTTCTGTGTTCCTGATGCCCACTGTGCTTTATCTTCCCACCTTCATGGGGGCAGTTCTTGTCTTTCCAAGGTTTTTAGCTGGAAGAGACAGGGCTGACCCAGTGTAGATCCAATTGTTTCAGCCCCTACAATCATACTGTAAGCATATCCATGCCTGGGTGGCCTCAGAGGCATTCCTTGGTTTGTGAAAACTGCCCTCAGCCGGTCTTTATAGATTTTTCTCTGAAGACTGAGAAAGGTAGTAGTTTTCCAGCGAAATCATGAGATGAAGATCTGGGGTGACTGTGGGACAGTACTTGGTGCTGGTGTGTGCAGGGTGCTCTAGTTCAGAGCAGATGAGATGACTGCATCCTTAACCAGGTCCTGATGGCAACCATGTGGCGTCCAGGTCCTCTATTATCTGTGATTAGCCACGCCTCGCCTCTGCTCCTGTAGTGTGTCCAATCAGTAAGCGATGGAGCTGACAGCAACTCGGCTGCTCTTATGAAATTGGCTGCACACATCTTCCATCTATAGTGTCTAAGTGAGAAATGCTAGCCAGACAAAGCAGACCCATCTTGTCCCCACCCAGAGACCCTAATCCAATAAAGAACAATTCAGCTCACATAGAATGGATTACAAAACAGACAGGCGAGATTTGACACTTAAGATATTCTCAGGCAATGCTTTCACTTGTGTTGAGAACAAATAGAATTTCTGACACTGGGTTTAAAGAATTCCCAAAACATTCATTCAACACAGTCAACTTGGTGCTAATGGTGACTAAGCCTTGCATTTGCTGATTCCATTCTTGAGGGGTTTACAGTCCAGTGGCATATACTGAGAGTTTGGGGAGCATTTAGGAGGAGCGAGGAGGCTTCCTGGATATTTGATGTTTGAGTGGAGATGCAGAGGAAATGTGAACATCTGCACAATAGTCAAAAATTCTCATTTTTGTTGTATTTTTCCAAATTAAAGTCCCTAAGCCTTGTCTCAAGTGCGGTTCTCTTCCTAATGGGAACAGGAGGTGACATCATGCTCATTTAGAAATCCCCTGGGACCTGGCCTGGGAGAGACAGGAGGGGCTCCCAGCAGCTGGGTGCAGTCACACTCATCAGAAAGCATGGAGGTGGTGACTGTGAAGGATTTTACAGATGACAATTGAAAAGGCTTTAAGGAAGAGAATTGCAGAGGCAAGTCGGAGTGCTGGTAATTGGGCTTCTGGAGCCCAGGAAGGTCTTTGAACATGTACAGAGAGTTTGTCAGCTAGAGAGAGCAACTTGGAACTTCTGCTGCTTGGATCTGATTGACAGAGATAATGAGAGTGGCAGAGTCTGTGGAGAGGAGCTGCGGCTTCATTGAAACATCAGAGCTCAACTTAACCCACTCTGCCCTGGTTCCTCCAGTGCTCTGCGCTCCTCTACTTCACTCTCTCCAGTTCAGGGTCGAATAGGTACCACCTGCCTCCAGCTCACTAATGGGAAATTCGCATGAATTCGGGGACAGGAACTCAACCCAGAATTTGAGGGAGGGTCTATGCTCACTTTCCAGAGTGCTACAGTCACTTCCTTTAAGACATGAAAACACTTGGAATTTTCTACAGATTCATGGATCCAATCCAACCTCACACACACCCCACACACACCATCTCTGGGCTCATGTGAACACAATAAGTCACTCTCCTATTTCAGCATTTAAGTTTGGCCCTAGGATGTTTACTTATACTGGACTTTTGGGGGTATAGCAGCCTATGCGGTGAGCTCAGGTTGAGTTGCCTGGATTGCTTCTCATAGCTACCCCAGCGCTTCCCTCTTTCTTTCCCTTGGAAGTGCCATCTGATCTTGCTCTAATATCTGCCTCCCCTCCTTTTTTGAGAGGCAGGGTTTCTTTGTATAGCCCTGGCTATCTTGGAACTGGTTTTGTAGACCAGGCTAGCCTCAAATGCCACTCTTTTTTTTTTTATTATTGGATATTTAATTTATTTATATTTCAAATGTTATCCCTTTTCCCGGTTTCCCCTCCAAAAACCTCCTCCCCCTTTCCCTCCCCCTGCTTCTATAAGGGTGCTCCCCCACCCACCCACCTACTCCCACCTCCCCACCTTGGCATTCCCCTATACTGGGGCATCAATCCTTCACAGGACCAAAGGCCTCTCTTCCCATTGATGCCTGACAGAGCCATCCTGTGCTGCATATGTGGCTGGAGCCATGGGTCCCTCCATGTGTACTCTTTGGTTGGTGGTTTAGTTCCTGGGAGCTGGGGCGTCTGGTTGGTTGATATTGTTGTTCTTCCTATGGGATCAAATGCCATTCTTCTTAATATTCATAGACATCACCCTACTATGAACCAAGGAAGGGACCTAAGTTCCTCCCAACGGATCTTCACTTTTGATAGGCAGGATACCCTGGGCCCTGGTCTTAGGCTAAGTCTTCTCATACAATCCAAATGTGGTCACTGGTATCACAGTCAGATGTGTTGACTAAAAGTGTTTCTCCATACCTTCTCCTCCCGACTCTCCACATCTGTGAGGCAGGTGTGACAGAGAACGGTCTCAAAGTCCTAATAGAGACCTAACATTGTCTTTGATTTAATGATATTTCAATAATAACCATGAGTGTTATGCACTCCAAGAATTGAGAAAATCTCTAGATCCTTAAAAAGAGAATAACATCTCCTAGGTGAAACCATGTCAAAGATGAGAACAGGCAGGTAAGTGCTTCCCAAACCCCAGTGGATGACCAAGGCATTTTTCTCTTTGAGGTTGAGAGTTGTGTTAGTTAGCTTTTCATTTTTATAACAAAACACCTGAGAGAAACTATTTTAAAAGAGAAAAGGAAGTTGTTTTTTGTTTTGTTTTATTTTATTTTATTTTTTAAGGATGTCATTCACAGTTGGCTGACTTCATGGCTTTCAGGACTCTGTAAGATGGGACATCAGGGTGGTGGGGCCTGTGGCAGAGGAAGACGGCCATCAACTAGCAGACTCAGGATGCAAAAAGGAAGAAGAAAAGAAGGCAGGTCGCCAATACCCCATTCAGGGGCATGGCTTCAGTGATCTTTCTCTTTCTCAAGCTAGGTCATACTTCCTGAAGTTTATACCACCTCCTTCTGGCCCCATAGGCTAGTGAATAAGCCTTGAATACATGGCCTTTGCAAACATATCTAAATCATAAGAGTATAACGGTTTGAGTGTGAAATCTCCATCATAGGTTCATGTGTCTTCACACTTGGTTTCCAGCTGGAGATGCTGTTTTTGGAAAGTGTGGACCCTTTAGGAGCTGAGGCCTAGCTAGAGGAAGCAGCTCCCTGGCGAACAGACCTTGAGGATTACAGACAACTCCCTTCTGGCCCAAGCTCTCTGCTTCCTGGGTGGTACCTTATAACAAGTAACAGAAGACCTTGACCTCTGCCATGCCTTCCCAGACACAGTAGACCATAACTCCATGAACCTGCAAGCCAAAATAGTTCCTACCTGCCTTAGGTGGCTTCTGTCCACTCTTAGCCATGAGAAATGTAACTAGTACAAACAATAAAGACTTTAGAAGCATCAAGGCTTGGATATCAGCTTGAATAATAGCAACAGGATCATCTAGAAGAAAGAGCTGATGGAGTGAAGTCACTCCCACTTTGTAAACATGAATATGAGAAGGGTTCCCATGGTTGTCCTTTATAGAAAAAGGCAAGAAATGGGATCTGGTCACAATGTGTCCTTACTGTGTGCTTAATGATCTCAAACACTACCTTCCCACTCTTCTCAAATGGCAGTAGCAGCTCCCTACTTGCAGGAAAGCTATCCTTAGAGAAGAGGTGTCGTAATAACTCCCTCCACGCAATGAGGACTTTTCTGTTAGTCATCTGGGTGGTGCTTAGCAGGTACCCCTTCACTGTGTCATCTGATCTTTGATCATCCTTAGAGCTCATAGATAAAAACAAGTAGAATTTGCACCGGGGACCTACTAGCCCACACCTCCAATCCCTATGTAGTACTGCCACCTTGCAGCCACTCTGTTCCTGGCTGACTTTTCTGAGGAGCAAGAGCTAGTGACATTTTGATATCCTCTTCAAAAGAAGGTTAGCATGCCAAACAAATAGAGGAAATGCCAAAGCAAATACCCGGGGCAGTTATCAACAAGATGCCATTGCTTAGGTCAAAGCTCATGGGTAGAAGAGTTGGCACATATGAAGAGGTGGCCCCCCTCCTCTTGATGCCCTATCTGGGGTGCTTGGGTCCTGCACCAAGTGTTTCTCAGCACTGTTCCTCTGAGGCAGGGAGGAGAGTTGATTTGCTTGTGGGAAAAATTAGTTTGTAAAGCAGTGCCAGGAGTTTAGGGGGAACACTAATACCTTCTGCTGCCTTGCATAGAGAACTTTGGAATGCCCAAACCCCCATGAGACTGGGGACCGGGATTCTAGCCCCTCCTGCTGGCCTTATCGAGCTTGGCCTTAAGTGACCCAGACAAAGCTCCTCTGAGCACTCAATGGACAATCCCGCTTGTCTCCACCATGTTTGGAGACTCCACGCCCCTCAGTCTGGTTGCTTGGAAAGAGTTAGAAAAGGGCAGATGTCAACGAGCCAGGTTAATGGGAACAATACCCAGTTGCTGGTTCTCAGGGATTTCTTAGCTTAGCTCCGCCCTGCTGCAGCCCATGAATACCTCAAGGGCACTAGCTGAGTGCTGTGGCCTCTAGGGTTAGATTCCAGTTACCCCTCAGACACCTTAAAGGCAGGTATTCTGTGTGTTTTAGCTGCAGCCATAGGTCTCACACACAGCATTTCATTGATTATCTCTCCATTTTCCTCATGGGAAAATATGGTCACAGTGTCCTCCAAAGAATGTAGAAGGGAATTTGACTGACAGAACTCTGAAGGAGATAGAAATTAGTCAGTGCAGTACACTCTTCAAAAGAGAATGTTCCCAGTCACTCATCATTCTATATAGTAGTGATACTAATGTAAAGCTTATGGTCATTTTTTTTTACCATACGAATGGAAAAAATAACACACTTATTATCTCTAATAACCTCAGTTAATATTATTTCATGTCCTAAGGACCATCCATACAAATTGCAAAAATATAAGCTGATTGAGGATTTTCACTTTTTGACCAATTTACAAGGTTAGAAAGAAAAGAATAATCAGTTGAAATGAATCTGATTTTTTTCTAAGTTGAGGTAAAAAACAAAAAAACAAAAAAACAAAACAACAACAAAAAAAAAAAACAGAAAATTACAGAACTCCAAATAATTTTCTTTGTTGTTTAAGGTGCTTCACCTGTTTAATATAAAATCAATTCACAATTATTACAGACAATAAAATACAAACAAGCAAGAAGAAAAACATAAAGACCATCCGTGTTCTTCCCTGCCCAGAGGTGACTGTAATTTGCCCCACAGTACATATCCAACCAAGACCTGTGTGTGTGTGTGTGTGTGTGTGTGTGTGTGTGTGTCTGTCTGTCTGTCTGTCTGTCTGTCTGTCTGCTGGGCTTTGTTTTGTTATGACATTTTATTTATGAAAGCATGACTGTGCTGTACAGTTATACATCTCACCCTCGTGCCTGCCTGTGTAGTGTGAGTTTATTTCCACTTCGATGGCTGCACCACTTTAAAGGCCAGTTGGATTCCAGCATTCTGTTGTTCTTTGAGTGTGCCCTTATCCAGTCATATGCTTAGAATTTGGGTCGTTTATGATTTTTTTCTAATACAAAAAGTGAAGAGCAGGCACAATTGACTTACATGATTTGAGAATAAGAAGTACAGTGTTGGGGCTGGAGACATGGCTCAGTGGTTAAGAGTGCAGGTTGCTCTTCCAGAGGTCCTGAGTTCAATTCCCAGTAACCACATGATGGCTCACAACCATCTACAGGGGATCTGATGCTCTCTTCTGGCGTGCAGATGTATATGCAGCAGAGTACTCACACATTAAATAAATAATTTTTTGTGAAGTGCAGTGTGAAAATACACACAAATCTGAAAAGTAAGCCACCAAAAGGTTCCAAAAGATTGACAAAGTTCTTTTCAGCAGAGGTAGTGAAAACCACCCACACTGGAGTAGAGGTGTTCACTCACTCTGTGAACCCACCTTGCTCTGTGGGCTGTTGTTGCTGCACTGAAGAGTTTCTTACCTTGACCTCCAGTCTTTTTCAAGTTGCATCTCAGGAGGCTTAGTCTGTGATGCTGATTCATCCTCTCCCCTTTCCCTCAGGACTGAGAGAAAGAGGCCATCTCAGGCCTTTGGAGCATCCTTTATAAACAGCCAGGTTTCCATCTCACATCTGCCACTGTTGTGATTTGATCTCCATGCCTTTTGTTTTCTTTGTTTTGCAGACAGTCTTTTTAAATAGCCCAGGCTAGCCCAGAACTCAGACTCCTCCTACCTCAACCTTTAAAGTTCTAGATTTACAAAAGTTCACATACCATGCTTAGCTCTTATGTCATATGTGTGTGTGCTCACGTGTGCACATGTGTACACACAAGGCAGTGCTGGTGCTCTCAGAGGCCAGGAACACTGGATTTCTCTAGAGCCAGAGTTCTGGAGTTACAGGCCATTATGAGCTGCACAATGTTGGAGCCAGATGCAGTACACACTCTTTACCACCAAGCCGTCTCTCTAGCTCCACCTACTCATTTTCAAAGCCTAGTTACATTCTTTATTTGTATTTCTGTGTGTTTGTCTGCTTGTCTGTGTGTGCACCATGGGCAGGCAGTACCTGAGGAGGTGAGATCCCATGGGATTGGAATTGGAAAATATTGTGAGCTGCCTGATGTGGGTGGGCCCTGGCAACCATTCCTGGGTCTTCTGCAGGAGCAGCAAGTGCTCTTAACCAATGAGCCATCTCTCCATCCTGCTGACCCGCTTATTCTTCAATAAACATTTACAGAGACCCAATTGTGTCAGGCCCCGCACCAAGTGTACTTGTCCCAAAGGGACAAGATCTGGTCTTTACTTCCTAGGTAGGGACACCAAGGTCTCAGAAGATCCTATGATGGGAAATATGTGGTGACCAATGAGAGCTCCTGGGTCAACCTGGCTGGAGAACACCGCATCTTTAGGGCTAACTTTCTAATGAATAACTAGTAGAACACTTCCTAGTCACAGGGACGCTTTTGTACCATACAGGTCATCAATGCCATCGAGCAGGACTACCGGCTACCCCCTCCTATGGACTGCCCAGCCGCCCTGCACCAGCTCATGCTGGACTGTTGGCAGAAGGATCGCAACAGCCGGCCCCGGTTTGCAGAGATTGTCAACACCCTGGACAAGATGATCCGGAACCCAGCTAGTCTCAAGACTGTGGCAACCATCACCGCTGTGTGAGTCTCGTGGAGCAGGGTAATGCCTAGACGTGGTGGTTCTCATGGCCAAGGGCATGGCCTTTGTCCTGTCCAGCATAAAGTTGGAGTGGCACAGATTGTTCACCTGTGGAAGATATTTCTGGATTTTTGCCTTCTTTGTATCCTCCCCATTCTTAAAATATATCCCGTTGTGTCCATTGTGGACAGCTATGCAGAGACCTGGTCTGGTTTTCCACCATCTACTGGCAGACAGTGGACTTAGCACTGGGCTCTGTATTAGTGGACTGTATCTAATATGATCAGCGATGCACTATTTCTAGATGATCTTGTTTCTAAGGAGGCATCGTTTTGTTAACTGCTCTGGTTGTCTAGGCTTGAAGTTTGGGCCAACAGATAAGCTAAGGCTCTGATTCCTGTGGGACAAGGAGATACAATGCAGATTCATTTGATATGAATGGATGCACAAAATAGCTGTCAGCTACGTCTGCTGTGAGTTCCTTAGATATATTTGTGTTAATTCATTTTTGAATTTCTCTTTTCAACCAAAATGTAGTAGGTGACGACAGGCCAGTCTCCATTCCCAGTGCTGGTGCTAGTAGGGTGCAGTTCTTGCCATTGTGGAGGTTAAAATAATTTAGGAACAGATGATGATCATTATTAGTTCAGTTGATCATTTGTTTTAAGAGTAAGATTGAGATCTTAATGGCTGATGTGGCAGAGTCCTATACAGAACACCCAGAGTACAGACCTCCAGTTGCAGCAGAGAGGTATCTGGTGGTGCTATTGTATGAGACATGAAGGGCCAGGGTGCATTGACCAGTTGACCATGGAGATGGGTGCAAAGGGCAGGTGCTCAGCTTGTGAAGAGAGTCAGAGCCTTAGGGCCAGCCAGTTGCTAAGCATGAAGTGGAAGCTGGTTAGGTGGGAAGACACAAGGACACTCAGCATCCTCCGGGCGTATCAGGTGTTATCTTGATTTTCAGAACAATGAGCACCTATCGAAGAGTTTGTCGTAGTGTGTGTGTGTGTGTGTGTGTGTGTGTGTGTGTGTGTGTGTGTGTTAGGGTTGAAGAGAGAGCTTTGGGTACACTTATCACAATAAGTGTACCTGGCTGCAAGAATCACCAAAGGAAAGACAGTGTCTTAAAGCGGGCAATGGACGTCCAGAGATACAGGGCTTAAACTTCCATGGCCTAGAGGAAAATTGGACGTGAAGCCTCAGGGACATCAGTAGAGCTGGTGTTAAGATGACTGGTTCAGTTATCTGCCCATCTACCTTGAGTCTGTTCATAAAAAGACAGTTGTTGCCGGGTGGCTATTTCACTCCAGGCTTTTCAAATAGCAGGAAAAGAAAACAGTTGCCAGTAGATTTGGCAAAGTTGTGGTGAATCATGTGTATCTTTTACAGGACATCTTTGGGTGGGGAGCAACCCAGATTTCAGTTAATAAAGGAGTCCCTGGCTCCCCTTTCCCTTCAATTGAATACCATTACCAATCAGTTTGTGTTGTTGACTGACCTGTGACAATACCCAGAAATAAAGGACTGGCCCCTCAGCTTTGGAGATGGTGCCGGGAGGGAAAGGAAGGGTCAGCCTGGAGTGTCACATCTCTGCAGCTGTGGGTTCATCTGTCCTTCTGTCTTACCAGGCCTTCCCAACCCCTGCTTGACCGCTCTATCCCAGACTTCACGGCCTTTACCACCGTGGATGACTGGCTAAGTGCCATCAAAATGGTCCAGTACAGGGACAGCTTCCTCACCGCTGGCTTCACCTCCCTCCAGCTGGTCACCCAGATGACATCAGAGTAAGTGATGCGACCCTTTGGCCATCCCAGAGCTAGGTGTTAAGCCCCTTTCCCTGCTACTGAAGATGATGTGGGTGAACGAGCTTCTCTGTGTAGAACCAGCCTTATGGGGCTGTACTTTGGTAAGATGAAGTTGGGAGATAGAGGTGGACTGAGGATGCTGGTAGAGCTTATTCTGGACCCCAGATGAGAGTTCCTCATAGTCATATGTGATTTGTATAATTATTGAGGTTCTTCCCATTTAAGGCTATAGCCTCAGTCCATCAAAGAGAGCGTCCAGATGGGAAGGGACGACACAGCAGCCAGCCCTGGCAACCGAGTTGCAAGCAGGGTGCTGTACTGACTCAGCAACTGCTGAGCTGTGTGGACCATCATCCTCACACCCGGACAACCCTTGTAAATGCACACACATTTCCATCCATCCCCGCACCCGCCCATTGTTTACCAGGCTGCTCCTCCCGCAAGAGTGTTGGGGAATACACAAAGTAAAATTATTCAAATATGATGAGAGCTAGACAGTTTCCTAAAGATCCACACGGTCCATTATTTCCCCTAGAATGTTCCGAGCAGCATCAGCTGTGGGAAATGTTAATAGGTTCTCCTTGGAAAAAAGGTCCCACGGTCAAATAAATTTGGGAAATACTGCGCACTTTATCACCCTTGTGGAGATTCACTGCTCATATTAGCATTATAAAGGCCATGAGAAATCCTGAAATAAAGAATCCCATTTCAAATTATTAAATACCATAGAACCATAGTTTTGAGGGACAGGTTTTTATGGAACTGCAGTTTGGGAAATATTTATCTAGTTACAATCTTTCTATTCAGCAGATTCTGAAATAGTATGACACACAACAAGATGGGACACAAAACTGCTTTTCTGTCTGCTGGTTCAATTTACATCTACCTCAGGGCCAAAAAGGGTGCCAGCCTTTGCTGGTTACTGGGAGAGTCTGGGAATCCTTAAGAAGTACTGAAGCCTTAGCCTGGGGATGAAGCTTTGCCAGTACAGTGCTTGCCCAACAGGCATCAAGCCTGGGGTTCACCCTCCAGCACTGTGTAAACTGGAGAGGGTGGTCCACGTCTGCACTTGGGAGGTAGGGGGATCAGAAATTTAAGGTTATCTTCAGTTACCATATCGAGTTCAAGGCCAGCCTGGGCTACAAAATACCAAAGTACTGTTGCCACCTGCAGGCTTCTGGTTAATTGCTATCAGTCAGAAAAAGCACAGGGCTTAGGGGGATTTCAGTATTCCTCAGGTGATTCTGATTGTGCCTGAAATGAGGAAACACAGGAAGGACAAGGTTCAGATTTTGCTTTTGCCTTCTATACTCAAAGAAGTTCAAATAATCCAAGCCAGGAAATCAAACCTTTCTCTCTCTCTCTCTCTCTCTCTCTCTCTCTCTCTCTCTCTCTCTCTCTCTCTCACACACACACACACACACACACACACACACACACACACACACACACACACACACACACAGAGGAAGCACCCGAGCTACAGTATGTTTTAACAGTAACAGAGTGGATTCTGAGGCCCTATCAGTCCAGCAGGCAGCTGACAAATGTTAACTGATCACCTGTTATGTTTTAGGCACAGTACTAGAATTTTTTTTTTTTATAGTCAGGTCAGTTGCTGCATCCAGGAGAAAAGGGTGGAGACCCACTCCTAGCTTCTCACCTCAATGCAGACAGATTCCAGACCCTGACTGCTTCCAGTCCACGCCTGGAGTCATGCCCTATCACTGTGAGATTTACTCTTATCATAAATGATAGAGTCTGAGTTTTTCTCCAGGGCAATGGCTTGAGTGTGCATCACGATTTAAATCCACTAAATAGCAGGACATGTTTTTATAAAGGCCCATTTCCTGGTGACCCCTAAAAAAGACAGCCCTACACGTTTTGAATGATTGCCAAATGCACAGCACAAAACTTAATGAAATAAAGTTTAAAATAAGCCAGCCTCCCCATCCTAAAGAGCCCAGAGGATGCCCCTAGGTGATCAGAGGGCCTAATACATGTTTATGGAGTCAGGGCTACTCTAGTCTGCCCAATCTCATCTGCAGAGGCTTTTTTTAAAAGCATATTTCTCCTCCTTCCCACCATAACTGAATCAAATAAAGCTATTTCTCAAGTCTGTGGAAAGTCACAGAAAAAGGAACAAGGAGAAGATTAAAAGGAAAGTTTAACTGAAAATTAAGGGATTTAGTTCAAAGTAAAACACAGCCACACAGTACCGGAGCGATTTGGTTTGTTTCTTGCGAGATGAGAGATGGGATAAGAAAGAAAATGACTGCTCTACGGAGTGAGTTCGAGGCCAGCCTGGTCTATGGAGTGAGCTCCAGGATGGCCAGGGCTCCACAGAGAAACCCTGTCTCAGAAAACCAAAAAAAGAAAGAAAGAAAGAAAATGAGCAACTTGATAAAATAGATGGCTGGCAATTTGTGAATTCAAAATTCACGAATGCTTCCCCAAAGTATTGGCTACAAAAGACATGGACAATTTACCTATCTCAAGCAGCTGCTGCCTTGGCGAGACTGACTACAGCTAAAGTAGGAGGGGGGAGGGGGAGCAAGGGCCAAGGCATTGTGTATACAGACCCAGCCCAGGGTCTATAAGGGTGTGCAGTGTACAAAATAAACAAGATCATAGAAGAGTTTGAAAGGAGGCCCCCTTAGGGAGGCGGGGAACCAGGTGCTCTTGGATTTGAATCCCACTTCTCTCTCCTTCCTGCTCTGTGATATCCAGTGCTTTACTTCTTTGAGTGACACTTGTCTTGTCCAAGAAGGTGCCTGTAAGAATAGTGCTGGTGTCATTGTTTTGTAGAGAGACAAATGGAATCATTACCTCTAACAGGCATGCGTTTGGCCCATTACCTACCCATAGGAAAACTGGTTGCTGTTACACTTAATATTTGTATCTTAGCAGTATTCCCTTGGCGATTACAAAACACGTCCCTGTAGGATGGTGTACAGCCCAGTACTTCATACTGTTATCAGCTAAGGAAGGATGCACGGGTCTCCTAGAGGTCAGATTTAAGCCGTGAACTTGTTCAAGTTAATTCTCATAGCTCACAAATGAATCCGCTCTGAACCTCTATCCCGGCCATATTCTTTGGCTTCCTACTTGGACAGATATTTTAAAGTTATTTTAAGATCACCCTTCTTAAAAAATGCATGGCATTAAAATTCAAACCGAGTCAGAGATTGGAAGCTCAGAGAGAAACATCAGAAGACCAGGCAAGCCCCACAGCTCTTCAACCTCAGTGGGTGTTCACTAATTTAGGCAGAAAGCTCCACAGAATAACCAAAGCACCATAGAGTGTGTGCTTGGAGAGTCACACACAGAGGAGTGGAAAATTCCAGTCCACCCAAGGGTCATGGCCATTAAGAAGGGGCTGCTTCTGGATCCACAGGTGAGGAATAAGGTGTAGCTCATGAAGATTGCTGTGAGCAGGAGGGGTGAGGGCTACTGCACAGAAAAACTGAGTTTGAGCACAGCAATATTATAAGTGAGTGCTGGAGAGATAGGACTGTGCTTGCAGTCCAACCACGAGGACCTGAGCTTATCTCCAGACCATTGTAAAAGATGCTGAATGAGGTGGCATTGACTTATAATCCTAGTACTGGGGAGGTGGAGGCAGGTTGATCTCTTGGGCTCATTGGCCAGACTGTCATAATTGGCATGCCCCATGTCAGCAAGAGACAATGTCATAAAAGCATACAAAAAACAACAACTAAGGAGGCCTCTGGCAACTGGCCTCCATATACACATGTATGGATGTGTATACAGGACATGCTCACTAGAGACTCATACACATTCAAACATATACAAAATAAATGACAATATGTGGCCACGTTATTCACAAATACTTGGGCTAATTTAAGTTAAGATTCTGGGATTTTTAGAGTATTTTTCCACCTACCCTATCATTTTCAGGAGCTTGTTCTTCGGTGATAAGTCAGAGCTGTGAAAAGCTGCCCTAACTCTCACGTTGCCTTCTTTTTCCCTCCTAGGGACCTCCTGAGAATAGGGGTCACCTTGGCAGGCCATCAGAAGAAGATTCTGAGCAGCATCCACTCGATGAGGGTCCAGATAAACCAGTCACCATCGGTAATGGCATGAGAACTCGGGGTTCACAGGGGAGGAGAAGAGGAACCAGAGGAATGTGCCAGAAAGATCAGCTTCTTGGCTGAGAAACAGCTTCCCATCTGTGAAGACCGAACTGGACCTGTTGCCCATGGGCAACTCCCATTTCTCAGCAACGGAAGTGTGTAGATGCCGTGGGAAACCAAACACGTAACAATAAAGACAGAGAAAGGTGATGCTAAACAGAAGTGAAGCTGAAACCGTATGCATTGGGGACCAAGGTGAACTCAGCTCCCATCCAAGAGGGACTGGAGCTACCCGTCTGCAGGAAGAAAGGAAGGAGGTGGAGGGAAGAGACAGAAGCTCCCGGGCTGTGCCATGCTGTCCCTCACCAATGACATTCTTTTCTTTTCTCCTTTCGTACTCCTCCCTGAGAGCCCCTTCTTCCTCCCCACATCCATTTCCCTTTGCTCATGACTCATGTAGGGAAGTTTCTTCAAATAAAACCCAGCTCCTGAGTCTCCAGATGTCGTCTGTCAGTTGCCAAAGGACTTTGCTGACCACTACTGCATGGGGATCCAACCAATTCAATTAATGTCTTCATATTGAAGAAGAGATGTACCTTCAATTGAAAACCTTGTTTTTCTTTTGTTTGCATTTTCTGCAAAAAGGAAAAAAAGAAACCACAAATTGGAAAAAAAAACAAATAGAAAAACCTGTTTCCGTGTGCAAACGCACACGTATGTGTGTCTGCGTTATAAAATGACTGTGCTTGTTCATGACAGATGCAAACAAGAAAAAAGAATTGGGAAAGGTTTGGGCCCCGGGAGGTCTCAGGGGGCTGAAATATGCTGTTGGCCTGGCTTTCTGCTTGGCCCACTGGGAAAGAAAGGGGGAGGGAACCTAAATGAAAGAAAAAAAGTCTCTGAAGAGCTTTTGAATTAAGACAGGAAACAGGTGAGTGGTTTGAATTGGATGCAGTGTGGGCCCTTCTAGAATGATGCTGACTGAAGAGTTATTCTTTGATAAGATCTGAGGAAAAGGAGAGGGAAAGGATTTCTGGAGAATGTTCTTCCACAGCCCCGGAACCAGCGATTTGAGAGGCGGCGAGGGAGAACTCTTTCTGGCCTGGCCCGTGGACTGGCTGAAGCCGCGGCATGGAGGAATGTTTCTGTCTTGTCTGTGTTTCTCTTTGCATTCCTTCCTGTACCTCATTGTTCATTGTTTGATCCGCTTTTGTAAATTCCACCTAACATTTAAATATTTTTAATTTCTCCTTTTACCTTAATCTCCTTGCTAATTTTATCTGTCTAATTAAAAAGAGCAGAAGCATGTCTGGGTTTACATAAGACGTTGTCAGAGTGTGTCCCTGGACCCTGGTGTTAGCTCACACACTGTACTAAGAAGTTTACGTCCAAGCTTTAGACTGCTTGCTATTGTTACGCCTATAAATGTGCAGCTAGAGAGATACGAGGTCTTAGCAGGAACCTTGGTTCCAGACTTGATACATAACTTAGGGCAGTGAGAGCATTTTCCTCTAGGCCCTGGTAACTGATTTGGAAGAATCTTAGTTTCATCTCTGTGGTTTGTGATCAAATAATGTGGCAATAAGCAGCCCAAGGGAGAAAAGGTTTCCTTGACTCACAGTTCCAGGTGACAGTCCATTATGGCAAACAAGTCAAAACACCAGAAACTTAAAGCACCTAGTCACATCACATCAACAGTTGAGAGCAGAGAGAGAATGAATGCACGCATGCTCACTTGTGCTCAGCATCCTTTCCACTCTCTATAGTCCAGGCAAAGGTAGGGAATGGTGCTGCCCACAGTGGGCTGAGCCTTCCCACATCAATTAAAGTAATCAAAACAATTCTTTTTAGTCATGCCCACAAACCTGATCTTGGTAAACCCTTTTTGAGACTCTCATCCCTGGAGATTCTAGGTTGTTCCAAATTCACAATTAAAATAACTATCACAGGGGAGTTCTGACCTTGAGTTACCAGCCCCAGACTTCAATAGCCAGAAAGTTGGAGATGAAGCTGTAACCCAGGTGAGATTACCTCAAAGCATGACTATGAAGCTGACCCTGGAAGGTGACAGAAGCTGGGGAGAGAGAGAGCACCCTTCAGCAAATTCCTATGTGGTCTGCAGAGGACTTCAGTTCAGCCAGGAGAGTGGAAGACAAAATCTCCTCTGCTTAGTTGATTAACAATTACATGCACGTTTTACTAATTACCCTCAAAGACCTTAGTCTATGGGTGTCTTTCAAGCCATACGACCCAATCTATTGTCAGTTTTCCCAGGAATGAGTTTTGATTTGTCATCACATTCTTTAGACAGCATCTCTTACCTGAAGTCTTCTCTGTAACACTTCCAACATCACCTCTACCCCCACTTCTCGCTGAAGTTCATGCCAAGCCCTTCAGTTTGGTGTTTCTATGAGGTACCAGAAAGGACAGAGAGAACACCAAGAACACAGAAGAAAATAGGAGATAGCAGCCAAGCCCAGGAAGTAGACATAGTTCTTGGTGACAGTGGAATAAACAAGCGCTCAACAACTCCAGGCCTGCCCTACAGGTCCTGGTTCCCCAGTCAAAGCTGTCCAAGTTCACCCCTAGATCCACAGAGAGCAAGATGTAGGAAGAGGACTATGGAGTATCACTAGCAAACAGCCACAACAGGCATTTGATTTTTTGCATATGTTACATATCTGAGTTCTTTTTCTCACACTAAACATGTGAAGTCACAGCAGATCCCGATTTGTTCCCACTCCCAGACTCAGAATCTCAGGAACAAAGAACCTTCTTAGGTCACACAGTGGACTGAGCATTTAAGACAGGCATTTGGCCCTTACTCCTCACCACTGCCCCAGTGGGATGTTATACCAAAGTATGGCTTGACATCACCTGGGAGGTTGCAAACACAGGTCACAGAACCCACACCTAGAACTTACAAGCGGTGCTGATGCTACTGACCCAGGGACCACACTGGAAACCTCTGCATTACATTAACCTTCCTTGCTGAGAATTTATGCTGTTGCAAGTGAAGACACTGGCTCAGAAAATGGTAGCTGTTGGGGTGCTTGAGGTTCCCTGATACAGAGGCATGAACAATCTTGTACATGAAGTGATAGGAGAGACTAGCATGCAGAGTCTGCTGCAGAGAGGTGACCCTGTACATTGGGTTCAAGCAACTTCTTTCTGTGCTTTCTGAGAGCTCCCTTGGGGGGCTGCTCGCTAGCAGTACAGCCCATCCCTCTAGATTTCAGTTGCATGTGCTGCCCCATAATTCTCCAACTTAGACATTCGTGTGTGGGGGATTATTGGTGGTGAACTCAGGACAAGCACTCTACCAACTGAGCCACATTCTTGGTTCAAGAACTTTACTTTTTTAACACAATAATTTACTATTTGAGATCTCATACATGTATATAATGTATTTTGTGAATAGCTATCTCCCACTTTCCAACTCCCCCTAGGACCTCCCACATCCCCCTCCCATGTTTTTTCTCTTTATCATTTATAACCCATTGAGTCCAGGCAGTGCTGCTTATAAGTACAGAGATATAGAGCCATCCACTGGTCCTTACGCAACTTACTGGTGGTCACATCCTTGAAGAAAAATGAGTCTCCTAGCAGCCATTGACTGTCAATAGCTCCCCAGCTATGGATAGGGGCTTATGAGCCCCTCTCTCAATTGTGCTAGGATGTTGACTGGCTCGGTCCTGTCTAGGCAGCCATAGTTCCTGAGGGCATAAGAAAGTCCTATGTCACATCCAGAACGTAAAACAGATGTAGTAGCTTGTGGGCTAACAAGCTAAACTATCAGGATACAGCCTGCAACTTTGCAGTAAAGTGCAGGGTTCAAACAAGGGAAAGCACCAAGAGTCAGCAGGTGTGGTCTGATTGAAGGTGGACCAGGGGTTCTGAGAATGGAGACAGCTTATGTGGGGAAGCCTTAGAGATATCTGTCTCCTCCTGTTCTCTCTCTGCCACTCCAACACTCGCAGGGAAGAATGAAGACTTATGAAGAGAACACAGAGAGCAGTGTCTATGGAGACATAGGGATGGAGATGAGGGAGGCAGCAGACAAGAAGGATAAACTACACTGTTCCATAAGAAATGCAAAATCCCGATAGCTCTGTCTGTTCTAAGAAGATCTCTGTAAAGCAATCTGGGGATTTTATCATCATTTAAAAATAATGACTCTGTCACCAACTGGCTGAGGATACATTAAGTCCCTTGCAAATGATGTAAAGGAAAGGCTGTAATGGGGACCAGCAGCACATGGTCCCAATACCCAAAGAGATCTGAAGATTCATAGCAGGCTGAGCTCTGCAGTTGCCGGGCCATAGCCTACACAGAGAAGCACAGGGTCACTTTCAAAAACAGACTTGTGTCTTCCCAGAGGTCAGTGAGGCTGCAAACAGTACTAGAATCCCCAGGGTCACAGAAAGATAGTCAAATGGTGGAGAGGGTGTGTGGGTCACGTTGGAAGATCATGTAAGGATTGAGACAAATGGTGACTGTGTTCACCACTACCAAGTCTTGGGAGACCAGGAAGAGATCCAAGGACAAACCCAGGTCCTGACAGAGCACAGGCCTCAGGGCAAGGGGGTGTAGATGAGCGGTGGGAGTGAGCCTCCACTGCTCACCTGGGGAAGGGACCGCTCACTAGCTCACTACCCAGCATCCTCCGGGGCTTGCCTTGTTATCAAGGACCCTGGAATCAGGGGTCCAAGCTTTTGAGAGTCACAACTTAGCACATTACAATTCCTGGAAATTCCCAAGTGAAAGAGGACACACAATATTTCTTCCTTGTCTCTGTGCTCACTGTCAGCATCTTGCCTGGCTTGTAGAAGATACTAGAATTTTTGGTGACTGAAATAAGTTTAAACTGAGTTATTGTTTCACCTCTAGACATCTGTGACCTTAGACAGCATGCTTTAAAATAAGTTAATCCCCAGGTATTTCGTTGGGATCTTCAATAATTACTCTTAACTGCTATCAGTCCCAGCCTACCCTAATTTTAGATTTGTGATGTTTAAAACGCTCCCTTTCAACCCTGTCTGAATCTTTAACGTGATGTCAAGTGTTCCCCAGAGCTTCAGCCAAGGCACAGCCATTTCCCACTGTGTGTTAGTCACAGCACAAAGGCCCCACGAGGCAGGAACTAACTTGACTTGTTCCTGGCACAACAGAGGCAAATCCAAATTGCAGGGGGCAGCAGGGCCAGAGGGCAGTCTGTCCTGAGAGGAACTTAGACTGTATTCTGAACCCCTGAACCTGGGGACTATATACTGCCAAGGAGACTTGTTAGGCTCTGGGGACTGGTGGGGCCTCTTCTGACCAGGGAATGTTAACTGGTACATTATATTTTCTCTTTTAGAGGGAGATAGAGGCAGAGCTTTGTGAAGCCCAGGCTGCTCTCCAACTGGTTATCAACTTAACACACCTTGATCTGATGATCCTCCTGCCTCTGCCTCCTAAGAGTTGAGATTTCGGGTGTGTATAACAATGCACACTGTATGTTTTGTTGAGATTCAAACACAGTATCCCATGCATGTTCTGTAAGCCCTCTACCGACTGAGCTACAACACCAGACCTACATCAATATTTTAGCAGTGCTTCTACACTAACAATTTCTTCTGCTTCCAAGATTTATTTAATCTCCCAGAAGACACCCTCACTCAGAATTCTGCAGCATTCTGCTCACCAGAAGGAATAAAACTTAAAACACTCAAACAAAACAAATGTATGGGCAAACAAGCTTCCTCTAAGCTCCTGAGCCCATATCGTTCTGTTCTCCTGGAAGAGAAGCTGCGTTACACTGGAGAACACTTAGGTTGACTCCTCTGGTCTAATTGAAGCTCATAGTTGACTGCATACGAGCAACTGCTAAACTCTGAAAATGGCCTGCATTCAAATGCCATGAATGCAAAGACAAGTTGCAGGCATTTTCTTCATAAGTGACTTGATGGATAAATGAGTAGCGTCTTGGGAGAACTACCATTGTTCTGGGCAGTCAATGACTGGTGATTCCCCAGGCTCTGCTCAACTGGAACAGAGTGGAAGGATTACCAAGCTGAGGTCTGGATGAGCAGCGCAGGGGACAACTTGTTTTGTTCAAGTTTCAGAAGTCAAATGTCATGTCTGTGGAATCATAGGTTGTTCTTTGAGTCCAAAGAATAAAGGGCTGGCTGTGGGTGGCTGGAGGGATAGGCAGGGCATGCATCATGAATGGCCTTATATTTGAGGACAAGGGACCTGGATATTAGTCTGAAGATGAGCCTGGAAGGAGGATGAAAGCAAGAAATGTCCATTTTATATAAGATGGTGACCACCGGATGGAAAATGGAAAGGCAGGTATTAAACCCAATTTGGAAAGGCTAATCCAGAGGCCGATACTCAAGACAGAAAGCCATGTCGGTCTTGGGGCTGTATTTGTAGAAGGAGTAGGAGGGATGAAGAAACACAAAGCAGACAGATCTCAACAGAGGAGGGTGGATTGTCTGCCAGGAGTTATCGAGGAAAAGGCCAAAATGATACCCCTCACTTATATCTTCTTTAGGTACCTGGGTGGGTTTTGATACATCAGCTGAGATCAGGGATATTAAGAAAGGAAGAAACTCAGAGGAAGAAGACACAGTATCTGAGCTTGCACACAACTTTGATGCACAGTCTATTTATCAGCCTTCTGGACAAATGAAAGTTCACAGAGGAGGGCAAAGAGAGCTTCCATGGGAGGAAGGGAACATCAGGAGCTTGCGGTGTTCATGCAGACAGAGGAACACATGTTAGAGAAGGAACCGCCATCTCAAAGCCTAGTGCTTCCAAGAGGACTGACGTGAAGTAAGCACTGAAAAAGAGCCAATGGAGACAGCCATGCTGTCAAACACCTGTAATCCCAGGACTTGGGAGGTAGAGGCAGGAGGATGAGGACTTCAAGGTGAGCTTTTGGGTCAGCCTGGACTACATGAGATCAAATTATTCAGGACACATGGAACCAACTGTAGTGGCACATTCCTATAACCCTAGCATTCGGAAGGCTGAGACAGGAGGGTTGCTCTGAGTTCTATGCCACCTTGGGTTACATAGAGGCCTTGTCCAAGAGAGAGACAGAGGGAATGCCTGTGAGTTTATCCCTGGGAAGGCATGGCTGACTTTATTAAGGGCAAGTTAACCAGACAGGTGGTAGCAGACGATAAAGACTGAATAGAGGGGAAAAGAAGACTATAAACTTTCAAATACATTGGCTGTGAGTGGACAAGAAATACACAAAGACAGCCAGAGGAGGCTCCTTGTGCTTGTTGCTGTTTTGCTACTCCTTAATGGGAAGGGCTTGGGCATGCTTAAGAACTAATGAAAGAAAATGGGTGTGGAGAGCAGCAGAGAAGGAAGCTAATTGAGAGGGTCAGGCCCCACGAAGTCAGGGAGGGCAGGTGGAAGGATGCACAGTTCCAAGCAGAAGCAACTCTAATTTGGTCTGGAAGATGAATGGAACGAGAACTGACTCGAGTGCCTAGAAGAACTCACCCTCACCTTCCAATTTCCTCACAATCTAATCACTTAGCTCCTGCGGCCTCCTGTGTGGAAGCACCATGATTGAACTCACAGGCCTCCTTGATGCAGCCCTGCTGGAATGACAAGCCAGGCACACTGCTGCTGATGAAATAGGTAAGTGGACAGAAAAAAAGAAAAAGGAGCCACCGAGGGAAGAATGAGATGTCATCACAGACTCCTGTCCTGCTCAGAGCCCCACTATGGCTACACATCACTGATGGGATGAAGTCCAAATTCCTCGCCATGCACTGGAGGTCCCAAGCACCTTCCCAGCCAGATCTCCAACAAGGCAAGGCCAGCTGTTAAGCCCAGAGCATTTCAAGCCCAGTGACGGCTTTCTCAGGACCTTTCTCCAGAACTAGAGTTCCCTTCACTCCCCGGCATAAAAGGGCATAGTACCAGCTCCAGTGTGTCTTGTGAAAGTGACCCTGTCTGTGGCCTAGTCATCTTTATCTCTGCATTCTACACAATCATTCTTTCTTTGTTTACCACTCAAAGCTGGCTCACCTAGCCAGTTAGCTTTTGGGAGGTGGGGAGAGGACCATATTCCTTTTAAAAAAATTCTTTTGCATCCAGCTAATACATGTTTATAGAAGAGATGGCATAGTCAGGTCAAGAAAGACTCAGTCCCCAATGACAGAGTGACCTAGAACATTGGCAGTCTTCTTGGACTAGGATTAGAGAGAGCCCCAGATACATACGATAGCAGATGAACTCAGAGGTCCCCATAAGGATAACAGTGAGAGATCTAAATCTCTGTGTGGGATGATAAACACTGGACAATAAAGAAGACATTTTGAGTCATCCTATGGGAGGCAAAGGCCTGACAATAGGAACAACTAGGGGAGTCTGTGGAATTGGGCCATCTAGTCATCAGGATTAGAGTCTTACCCTTTACACTGGACCCACCCACAGCCTCTAGTGTCCCAGCAACTTGGGTTGGGGGATAGAAAATTGAACCTGGTAAGAGCAAATCAGGGCTTCAACTCCTGGAAGAACGTTCATAGGGCTATTTCTGGGCTCTAAGGGTTTTGTAGGGTGCTGGGTATATATCATAATGGCCAGTCATTGGTCGGCCATTCCTTCAGTCTCTGTTCCATCTTTGACCTTGCGCTTCTTGTAGGCAGGACAAATTTGGGGTGAAAGGTTGTGTGAGCGGGTTGGTATTCTTATCCACCCTCTGCAAATCCTACCTGGCTACAGGAGGTGGCCACTTCAGTTTCCATATTCCCCACTGCTAGGAGGCTCAGAGTCACCCTCTAAGACTCCCTGGTCTAGTAGTGGGTTGGTACCCAGGGGGACTCCCCCTTAATAAGAGGAGAAGAGGAGGTGGTATAGGGGAGGAACTCTCTGAGGGAGATCTGAGAGGTGAGGGGGGATTTGAGGAGAGGGAGGGCTATGATCTGGATGTTAAATGAATAAATAAATAAATTAATGGAAAAATCATAATGGCATAGCATTAACTCAGTGTTGCCCTCCAAGTAAAGTCACAGCCTGGCAGGGCAAGTCTAAGCCTGCTTGGACCAAATCTTCAGCCCAGGGATCGAGTTAGCCAACTTGGCCTCTGACTGTGGTATGCCAAAGGGAAAACAGACAAGGAAGCAGCATGGCCCACTAACAGGTAGCTGAGGAAAACAGAGAAATTGCTTTTCCAAGCAAGTGTGGTGTGTGATTGGACAGGTTACCAGCTTCCTTGAAACTGTCTCCCCAGTATTCACAGAAGAAAGAGCTAAAGCAAATGCAGTTGGGATGCTGGGTTGCAAGAGCCCCAGGTGGATACCACCAACTACCTGATCAGACACCGAGGAATCTGCAGAATGTTCAGGTGAGCAGGTACGTGAAAGTCAGTTTGGGACTTACCTGCCCACATCAGGTGCCTCGGCAGGAAATGAAGGCCTTAGGCAATGCCCTGTATCTACCTGTATGGACAGACAGGGCTCTTGGAGATTTGAGAAAGGGGTTTACCTATGGCTGAATTGCTATGGTCCTGTGCTAATTCCCTAAAATGGCATGCCTCTTTCTCTGCATGGGTTAGGAAAGTCTTGATACAGGAAGCTGAGCATCCAAGCACCTGACTCCAAAGCCCAGGAGGGATTCCCCTATTTGATCACAAACATCTCAGGGATCTCTGACCACGGTCAGAGATGTTCAAAGAAGGATAAGCCGATTTGGGTTCCCACAGCAGGCTTAGGTATGAGAGTGTCAGCTACAAGTGTTCTACATTTAGAATTTAAAGTAAGACTTTCCAGCAGCTAATTAGAGGAGGCGATCCTGGGGTGGGTACTGAAATTACAACCACTTGAGAAGTTCTTCAAAATAATAATCACAAATTCAATAATAGACTTGATGATAGCAATTGTAATTTTTTTTTTAGCATGCTTACTACAAAGCTAAGCAAACTGATTACTACTAAGCTGGCTGATTCCTTTGGGGAAGGAATTTGCTAAACAGCTCAGAGATGCTCAGGCAGTGTGTTCAATTCTAGATCATGCTAAAGAGCTAGATTCGGGTTTTCTATCTGAAGTGTGGTCTTTGAGTCATTGAGTAAATTCATTACCCAAGCTAGATGCCTTCTAAGAGTACCAAAGCACCTCGCGTGTCCACCGTGAAACACAGTGATTTATGCTCACCGTGTGGTGATATGTCTGTGAACGGGGATGAATTTATCTGTCAGGGTGAAATGAGGGGGGCACATATAAGCCACATATTAATAACATAAGGTCACATAACTCAGCTCTTGGTTTTTGGAGCATGTTCCAAATCTGACAGCCAGTGTGAGTTATCGTATTCCATGTCTACGAATTTTGGAATAAAAGCTAAAAATAAATTTAAAAAAAAATCAGGCCTGGGGTTTGTTGTAAAAGTCTCCCCACCTTCTGATAAAGGTCAACCCTTAATCTCTGCAAGCGTGGGGGTTTTGTGAACTTCACTGTTGCATGTATGTGTTATCTGAACCATTTCTTCTCCTCACTTTGCATGTGTGCAGAGGCTGCACTCCAGGTTTTACCTTGTTCCTGGGTGGCTCCCCAGGCTGCCTGTCCGATTGGACCAATGGCTGAATCTGAGACATTTTTTTTTTCCAGTATGTTGCATTGGCATGTGGCTTGCTCATTCAAACAGGCCAGTGACCTTTCCTCTCGGTACTAAATGAAATCCTTTGATTAAAGCCCAATTTCTGGGCCTGTCAGTCAACACAAAGAGTTTTCTTTAGCTAAATAATTGTCCACTGACTTTCTTTGACTGCAGAACCATCCTCAGGGGTCAACCTGCTTGATGGGTTTCCATGGTGTGCTGAGTAAACTGTCAAATGGCAGAATATTTTTTAGGATGTATGTGTCCAAACTCTTTAAAATTGTTAAACATTTATTGTGAGGTGTATTTAAGAAAATATAAAAACTATGCACTATCTAGCAGAAATTGTGAAGCATTCTTTTTGAAATAAGATATTCAAGTAAAACTGTGTCGTGTCTTCTTGGACATCTTTAGACTCTCAGCTCCACCCAAAGGAGTCCCAAAATCCTGTACTCGATTTAATCATTTAATCCACGTTCCTTTGGCTTCATTCACCATCCACTGAAGAAACAAAGGAGCACTCTTACCCACAGGTTACAGTTTTTCTTTTTCTATTTCTTTGTTGCGTATGCTAGGCAAGCACTCTACCATGGAGCTACATCCCCAGTCCACTCTGATTCTGTGTGACGTCACACCTCCCAAGCTCAAGTTTGAGCCATGCTTACTACAGCTCTCTAGGCCTCCGTGCATGCCATCTTAGTCACATGATTTCATCTATTGAGAGCAATGAAAGTACTGCAGCTGAGCAGGGCACCTGGTGATGGGTCTTCCCGAAGGATGCAGCAGATGGCACCAACTTTGCATTCACGTTTCCCAGTGGGAGCAGGCTTCTCTGCTTCACAGCGACCTCCAGTCTTAATCACAATCTGATGTTTTTCAAATGCAATGTCTACTGCGACTTTGAAAGATATTTTCTCTGACATCCAATTTAACAATTAACAACGGTTTTTTTGTTTTGTTTTGTTTTTATCCCCACCATGGAGTTTAGCTCCTGCTGGGATGTTTCAGAGATGGGGCAGTTTTCCAAGCATTACCTTGGCTGCCCAGGAGCATTATTGTATAGCTGATTTCATATGAGTGGCCATCATTCCTTTGGTCTTATTTGCAAACTGTCATATGATGCTGAAAGTTAGTTAACCATTTGTGGTTCTGAGTTCGATGGCTAGTAGGAAACTCAGCATGGAAAAGAACAACAAAACCAAGCATTTCTTATAGATTCAGTGCAGCAGGGGATGACAAACTATTTTTTCCTGTAAAAAAGCAGATGCTAAATATTTTAGATCATGTGATCTCTGTTGCAACAATTCAACTTTCTCCATTTTACTGTAAAATACTCACAGATGGTATTTGGATTAATGGGTACAGCCGTGTTTCAATAAAACTTTATTTACCAAAACAGGTGGAGGGTTGTTTAAGTTATATAGGTAACACTTTGCTGAGTTTTGGTCTCACTTATTGGTAAGAGCTCTTGATATAAAAGGTCAACTTGGACATGATCTACATGTGGTGACCTAAAGGGGCGTGTTGGGAGTCAGAGAGGTGGCAAAAGCAGGAAAGTAAAACATTGGTAATAATCTCATCAACTAAATCTGGATCCCAGTTCTAACCACCCTTGTCAAACCGTTCTTAATTGAAAGTGAATTATAGATACTTGCACTGTACTCTAACACAGCTTATTATCACGGAGAAGTAGAAATAAATCAAGCCCCTGGGATACTCTCTGAGTGTTCAAAAAGTAGAAGGCCTCTTGTTAGTGCTAAAAGGACAGTGAGTGGCCCTGGACTGGGCACCAGGGAAGAAACAGCTGTACACAGAGTTTCTCTGTGTACATCTCTATGGAAATTGCACCTCTTGTCTGGAGGTTCAATGAGAGCTGGGTAAGGTGAGGAGAAGGTGCCAACAGTTAAAGGCTTGAAAGGAGTCTCCAGAAAGTCCAAGTATTTGTCCTTCTCTTTCTTCACTCATCTTCAATAAATGGCTACAGAATCCCTGGGACCGCCCAGCCATCTTTCTCTAATGGAGCTCACAATCTAACAGGACAATGTCTTAGTTAGGGTTATATTGCTGTGAAGAGATGCCATGACAATGGCTACTCTAAAAAGAAAAGCATTTAATTGAGGCTGGCTTATGTTTCAGAGGTTCAGTCCAATAGTATCATGGCAGAAACCATGGTGACACACGGGCAAATGTGGTAATAGGAGAAGAAGCTGACAGCTCTCCATCTGCATCAGCAGGCAGCAGGGGGAGAGAGCAACACTGAGCCTGGCTTGATCTTCTAAAACCTTAAAGCCCACCCCCAGTGACACACTTTCCTCACAAGGCCACACCTCCTAACAGTGCCATTCCCTATGAGCCTATGGGGACATTTTCATTCAAACCACCACAGGCAAATTAATAAGTTAAAAAACCAGAGATGTCCGAGTGTGGTGACATTGTCCATAATCCTAGTTCTTGGGACAAAGACCTGGGAAGGTCAGGAATTCAAGAACATCTTCAGTTCCATGAGTTTGAGGCCAGCCTGGGCTATATGAGATCTTGTCTCAACATTCCTACAGCCCCTCAAATGTGGTGAGAAATGCCAGTGAAAGAGACCCAGCAGCTGGTTTAGGAAGCTTGGGCCTCCTGGAGGAAGCTGCCAGGCAGAAAGTGTCAGTTTCAGACAGCCCCCACCCTTACAACATGTGAGGATATTGGTTTTGGCCAGGGAGGGACTGGCTCAGCATGCTTGGCCTCCGCTGCCAGCACCCTGACTCACCATCGCATCTCTGTGGGCCTTGATGGCCAGACTCTCTCATTGTGCTATTCACACATCTCAGTGGCCTTGCAGCTCCCAGAGTTTTCCTCTGAGCTGGGTTATATCCACCCACCATGGGGAAATTCTTTCGCATTTCCAGCCCAAGCTAAGAAGCAAGTAGAATCGTCTCTGTACACATGTGATTAGAAGAAGCAGAAGCAGTGAGAAAAGCTGGTTAAGTAAGCCGCAAATGACTTTTTTATAATGAAGGAATAAATCTTAGAGAAGACATTGGGTCCCCTTTCCTGCCCATCCCGTTTTAGAAGGGACTCAAGGTGACTTCACAGCAGAGGGGTCTCCCTGTTCCAGGCCAGAGAGCTGATTATCCCATGACTTGGTGTGTAGTGATTCTCCCAGACCCCGCTGCACTTTTGTAGATGCTGGGGCTTCTCCTGATCACATTCTTTACTCAGCCCTGCTCCTACTGGAAAACCTTGGGCTACGACAAGTAGATCCACATGGATGTACTCTAAATGTACTCAGTGTGACTGCCCGTTGGTCAGCTCCGACTCACGCAGGCTCGCCCCCACCCGGGCCCCTTTCCCTCCCCTCTTCTAAGCTCCCTGAGATGCTTTTCAGCTGTCAGTCTCATTTCTAGATTTCTATGGCAACCACAACCCCCAGCCTCACTGTCTTTTCCCCTCCCCCCTTCATCCTTTTACAAGTAGGAATTGCAAGGAGCCTGCTGACAGACTGGGCTTCTAGTAATTTTTCTCATGGAACAAATTGAAAAGAGAAAGTCAAGGTGATGCAGAGGGTCCAGTTGAGGGATGCCACCAGGAAACAGAGACTTAAGTAAGAGCAGTATTGTGCACAAATGAAGAATATGTCCTAGGGTGCAGCTGTTGGCAGCCCTGCAAAGCCAAATCCCCAGGGCTTGCAGAGATGATCGAGGTGTGGAAAGCACACAGAGAGGACCAACTGTGAGCATTGACTGGTGGCCATCCAAGCAACACGGAAGAGGATTAGCAAGGGGTAGGGTCATGCCATTCTCCAAGGGGAGATGTGCCTACTAGACTGCCAAGACACAGACCTAAGTATTGAGGATGCGAACTGCAGCCACAAGAGAATTTTTCCCCAAGCATCCCCACTACCAAGGCCTCTGAACCCATCAGCACTAAACTGCTAGAAGTGCCCTTTCCCTGGAAGAAAGGACCATTTTACCAACTCTAATGTCCAAGTACATCATGCTTGTCCAGTGCCAGTCAGAGGCTCCTCTGGGTCCTGGAGGCCGCGAGGCAGGTGTCAGTCACAGGGCAGATGCAGGGAAGGGAAGGCCAAGAGGAGGGTACACTGTCAGGGCCAAGGTGAGGCAGAAGGCTTTACCCTGGAGAGGGAAAGCTCACAAGAGCCAGGGATGAGAGTAAATTTAAATAGCCATATTACGTGCCATTTTTATAAATAAAAGTAATATGTTTTGGGCTGCTAATGACCTTCAAATTAGCAGCTTTTTCAGCGAACACTTATGTATTTTTAATTCCAAATGTTACTGAGTGTCAGTTGCAGAAGCTATGAAAAGCAGCAGGGCAGCTGGATGGTTTTAAATAAGAGGAAACCCAGATCATTATTTTTGAAACTGTCAGCTTTATATGCCTCTTAATGGATTCACTTTCTATCATCTCTCCCCCTACCTTTGTGGTCTTTGAAGATTTGTAGGCATTCTCTGTGGGGAAGAGCAGGGGCCCAGCCTGTCCTGTGGAGGAACCTGGGGCTTCAGTTCCCACCTTGTCTATAAGTGCATCACACTCAGCAGCAGGGAGGCTTCACAAAGGCCTTCAGAAGTGCACTGGAGAGAAGAGAATTCCAGTCTGAGATACAGTATACCAGCGGATGGGACCTGAGGCTTCCTCCTCTGATCGTCTCTGATTCGAAGATACAAAAAGAGAAATTACTGACCTTATGAAAATATATATGTTTTCTATCTTCCATTAGATAGTGCACACACATATTTGTGTGTATTTAGATATATATATATATATATAGATAGATAGATAGATAGATAGATAGATAGATAGATAGATGAATGATAGATAATCGATAATGATGATGAAGGTAGATGTGTGTGTGTGTGTGTGTGTGTGTGTGTGCCCATGTGCACATCCTTGCATTTGTGCATTCATCTTGCATGGGTGTGTAAGGGGGCATAAGGGATGGGACACAAAACAGAAGGATCACAGAGAAGCAGGTAAAGAAATACATTAAGCGGTTGCCTATGAGAAGTGATTCTCAAGAAGTGGGCCCCGGGCTACCACGACAACAGCATCAGCACCATCACCTAAGAATGTTAGAAGGCATCCTCCCACCGGCATGATCATGCACACCTGCCATCCTGACAATGGACAGGCTGAAGCAGGAGAATCACGAGCTCCAGAGTAGCTTGGGATATAGAGTTAGACCTCGTCTCAATGACAAAAAGAGAAAACAGGAGTGGACACTCTCAGGTCCCATCCCAATGCACTGGGGCAACAATTCAGAGAGAAGCCAACTACTGAGTTTTCATAAGCCTGTCTAGTATTTCGGATGCTCACAAGGGTGGGGGCCACTGGCACCCAAGAGTGAGAATCAGTGCACAGAAAGGGAGAGAATGACAGAGAAGAAGAGGAGAGGATGGCCAAGGGGAAGGAGCACAAAGGAGAAGAGCAATGTGGAAGTGAGTCTTAAGATTCGACTCCTGCCCTTCTACCTATTCACCTGTGTTGTTTTCCAATAATGAGCCCTTGGTTATCTCTTCCATAGACCCAGAGCCTGTCCTTAGCCACAGATAGGTTTCTGAGCAGATCTGACTTCTGCAAGACCAACTCTCCTGAGCATCTTTCGGAGTCTTCCAGTTTATCAGGGAGCTCTTGGTGTCTTAGTGGGGCTTTCTACTGCTGTGATGAAGCACTATGGGCCAAGCAACTTGGGGAAGGATGGGTTTGTTTGATTTACACATTCAAATCACTATCCACTGAAGAAGTCAAGGCAGGAACCTGTGGGCAGGAACTGATGCAGAGGTCATGAAGGAATGGTGCTTATTGACTTGTTCCCCATGGCTTGCTCAGTCTGCTTTCTTATAGAACCCAGGACCACCAACCCATGGTAGCACCTACAATGGCACTGGCCCTCCCACATAAATCACTTATTAAGAAAATGTCCCACAGGCTTGTCTACAGCCTGATCTTATGGAGGCATTTTCTCAGTTAAGGCTCCTCGTCTCTAATGACACTAGCTTCTGTTAAGTTGACATAAAACTAGCCAGCATAATAGCTATCTCTACACTCAAGATTAACCAACACAAGTCATCATTAAATCCAGCCTAGAAGCTATTTGCAGATTCTCACAATTCACCAGTAAGCAAATAACAGGTCCATACCCTCAATAGAATCTTGCAAGGGAAGCCAGAGAACTAGTATTAAACAAGGTGTCTAAATTATCAAATGTCTTTGAAAATGAAAAATCCTTTGGAACAAAGAAAAGACAGAGTAGAAAGGAAGTGGCTTGGGATTCTAATTAAGGGAAAGGTGGGAAGAAGCTTACAAGGGATGGAAGACTTTCAGGCAAAATCCACTGGACCCATGGCTTTGTATATCTGATAAATTGGCCTTATGCATTTAAAGATTGGTAATATACTTTCCACACACCATCTCATTTAAGCATCAGCTTTTCCCTGATGCACTAGGCATCAATGTTAGCATTGTCCAAGTGTGGAAGCTGAGGTTTAAGAAGGCAGGTGACAAAACTATAATTCTAATATTGAAATCAATCTTAAAATGCTTGGTTTTCTGAAGCATACCTTGCTTCTCATCAAGAAGGATCTCTGTAATTTACATTTTATTATAGCGATAGGGATCCTCATATTTTACTATACTTCTTAATTTCTTTTTAACAATTGTCCAACCTACTGAGAAGCGTTGTAACTGAATAGTATTTGATGTGCAGATGCTGACCTAGTTTAGCCAGAGAGACAAGGGAGATGTCACAGCTGGAATGCACAAGGCTACACGACAGTGGGTATCTCGTCAGCTATGAATCTCAGCCCACATCAGGTAGGAGGGAGTATCTCTGCCAAGGGGAAAGAGCTCATCCCAGAAGAGGTAAAACTCATGTCTAAGATGTAAGTTCCAGATAAGAAAAGAAGATTCAGGAGGAAGCAGTCATCTTACATACTCTAAAATCTCCTGGCCCAGAGGATGTCTGATAAGAAATTGGGACAGTCTGGGTACTAATTGCTGGGGACAGGGGATGCAGTCAGCAAAATATGGTGTCTGTATATCAAGAAATGCTATGTGCTGCAGACAAAGGATGACTATATTTCCATATTGAAGCCTGCTTGGATTTTCATATCAAGGAATTAAGTGAGCAAAGAAAGAGAAGGAGGGATGTAGAATACAACCACGTTATAAGACCACAGATAAGCAAGATGCTCTCACTGAACACAACAGAAGGGTGTTTATGACTGTGGAGGATGTGGGAAACCTACCTATTCCCCCCATTTAACTTTATTTGCTACCTTTAAAGCAGACATACATTCATAGTGTGTGTGTGTGTGTGTGTGCGTGCGCGCGGACATCGGAGCAGCTTCATTAGTCTGCCAGCTCCTATTCCAAGGCAGCACTATCTTAATTATTGCAGCCTCATTGCACATTTTAATAGATACACCATGACTCATCTATCCTTATTCACTTTCATGATTCTCATAACGATTTTCACCTGTATATTTTTCCAGGTGCATTATGAGATAAATTTGTGAAGTCCCCAAATTCAAGTGGCAAAGCTATAAACATTAAATTTGTGGAGAATAGGCATCTACAGCAGATCCATCTTCTAGTTAGAAATAGAATGTGTCTCTCCATTTCAAGCCTTTTTTTTATTTAAAGAGTCTCCTGTACAGTGTTGAGCCTTTGTTACAAAGGTCATTTATTTCTTGGTTAAACTCCCTGAAATTTATATTTTGCTATGGTCATCAAACACTTCCTTTTCTCTTTTAAAAAAAATGTATTTAAAATTTTATTTTAAATTGTGTGTGTGTTGTGGTGGGTGTATATATGTACAGGAGTATAGGTTGCTATGGAGACCAGAGGTGTCAGATGCCCCAAAGCTGGTGTCACCAGTGCTTGTGAGCCACCAGATGTGGAATCTGGGAAAAGAACTCAGGTCCTCTGCAAGAGGGGTACATGTTATTAACAACTGAGCCATCTCTGCAGCTCTTTCTTTTTTGTTATTCTTTTCAGTTGTTTTTAAATGCATGTTTTATAATCATTCAGCTTGATTAAAAGTAGTATTATTACTAAATAGTTCTTTAATTAGTTTGCTTCTTTATATTTTAGGCATATAATACAGATTACTTTAACAGAGATTATTGTTTTTACCATCACCACCACCACCACCACCACCATCATCATCATCATCACCAATCATTATTGAGACAGAGTTTCACTTCATAGTCCTAATTGGTCTGGAACTTGTTATGTAGACCAGGCTGACCTTGAACTCACTGTCTCTGTCTCCTGAATGCTAAGAATAAAAAAAATGCACCACCAAGCCAACACTAACACTATTAATTTCAACTTGTTAATTTTTATTTCATTTTCCTTTCCTATTATGTTTTCTAGATTTTCCTGAAAAATATTCAGTGATAGTGTTTACAGACATATTTATAATTTAAATTTAAATGTACCTGCATTGCTTGACAATAAATGATAATATCGGCTGCTGCTATAAAATAGGTTTTGGATAAAGGAACGTCGGTCTGTTTTACCATGAATTATAAATGCAAATGGATTCTTTACTTTTCCCAAACTTTTATAGAAAATATAATCCATGAAATCAGATCTGAATTCCAGAAATCATGGCATGTCTCGCCTTTGATCTTGTGAAGAGTCTAATATGCTAGGAATTGACATTGGATCCACGCTTCTTTACCACCCAGGGCCAGCATACAGCTTTCCTCGTCTGTTCTGCCTTAGCCTTCACAGAATTTTATTAGTAACAGTCCTAATTTTGTCATAGTACTTTTGATTAAAGTATAATAGATACAGGGAAATTTATCCAAATGCCGCCTAGACAGCTTGATGAATTTTCATAAAGCAAAGTCACACATGCAGCTGCCACCAGATTAGAAAGTCAGAGAGCCACTGGCATCAAGTTTCCGCCCCATCTCTGTGCCTGCAGACTGTTTGGAATTCTTTTGAATTTCAATTCAATGGAATAACACAGTGCACATTATTCCATGATTGATTTTTTTTGCTCAAATCATATTTCTGAAATCCATTGATATTCTTAAAATAGTAATCTACTCATTTAATAACATATAATATTCCTTCATATGAACACAGTGCAATTTGTTTATTTTCGTTATTGTTAGCATACGCTTGTGCTAGTCCCAGTTTTTTTATTACAGTGAATAATTGTAAAATGAATATTTTTATGCGTGTCATTTGATGAACATGTGTTTTTGCTCATGCATGTATGCACTTCTAGTTCTATTTACAGGTGAAATTGCTGAACTATAGTGTATTTGTGTCTCTGCTTTAACAGGTGCTTTACCACACTCTTCCCAAGTGGTGGAATGAGGGATAAACTTTCTCTGGAAGGGAGAACAACTGCCAATTATTCCTTGACATGTAATCAGTTGTTGGAGCCAACCAGGCTGAATCTCTAAATAATAGTATTTTCACTTGACCACTTTACAACTACTTATTAGTGTTGTGTTTTAAGCTGACTCCCTACAAAATGAAGACATCAATCCTAGGAAGTAACAAGACTTCTTAGATCATTCACACACACACACACACACACACACACACACACACACACACACACACACGAACAAGTGCAAGCTCAGGTGCTTTTTAAGTGAGATACACTTGAGCATTGAAAAGCTACTCACAAAGCCCAGGGAAGTCTTTTTGTTGTTGTTTGGTTTGGTTTGATTTGGTTTTTATTTATTTTTCCCTTTTTATTAGACATCGGGTTCTTTTCTCATACAATACAATATAAATACAGTTCCCCTGCCTCTACACTCCCCGTTCCTCGCCGCCTTCTCTCCCATCTGATACCACTCCCTTTCTGTCTCCTTAGAAAAGAATAGGCTTGTAAGAGATAACACCAAAACGTAACAAAATAAGATATATTAAGATAAGAAAAAAAAACTCACCGTATAGAAGTTTGACTAGTCAAGCCAACAGAAATAAAGTGCCCAAAGAGAAGTCACAAGAATCAGATACCCACTTGTAGAAGAAAGCGGGATCGAGTTGCACCATAGTTTACCAGATGCTTCCTGCTTGCAACAATGTATTCACGCTACAGCCAGAGCTGTTGGGATTCAGCTTTCTAACATCATTTTCAATATTGTGAAGGCTTTGGACATCAAGGTGACAAGAGACTCATGTTAAAATCTGGCTTATATGAAACGCATCCTACTGTACAGCTATAGGTAACCAATGCATATACCATTGAAATTCAATAGAGATCCTAGTAAGGAATCCATATGTTCAGAACCAACCGATTTATTTTAGAAGTCACCAATTCATACATTGGGAGAGAGAGGGTTTTTTTCCATAAATGATCCTGGAGACACTGGAAACTTCTACGCAGAAGATTGAAACTTGAGTCCCATTTCTCAGCCTGTGCAAAAATTAACTCAAAATGCTTTAAAGACTTAAATGTAAGAGTATATATTACAAACCTACAAGAAGAAAATGTAAGAAGAAATACTTTATGGCAATGGTATTGTTATCAGACTTGGGGACTATCAGTGCCTTGGTCAGGTCTTAGCCACCCAGCCCAAATAAGCCAATAAAAAGAGCCAAATTAAATGTCAAAAGCAGATAAAAGAGATTTATTCACTGTGGCCACATTGGGAAGAGGAACAAAAAAGATTCAGCAAACCCCTCAAGTCCTTCTTGGGGTCCTGGAGTGACATCAAAGGTAAAAAAAAAAAAAAAAAAAAAAAAAAAAAAAAAAAAAAAAAAAAAAAAAAAAAAAAAAAAAAAAAAAAAAAAAAAAAAAAAAAAAAGCCTAACCAACCAAACAAACAAACAAACAAAAAACTGGACACAGAAGTGCAGGTTTAAGTATTCCAGGTCAAAGCGAGGTCACACCTACCTCTGACCCACCATTATGAGTTTCAGTTCCATCCTGTAAGGTGGTCTGACAAGTTGTTAGAACTGTGTGAAATCTTTCCTAGAGATGAGCTCCCCCTCTGGCCTGAGCTTTTACCTTCTCTCAGCATGAGATTCCTGGGAAACTCAGATTTCTTTAGAGTCCATTGTTTGAATGGTCTAATAGTCAGACTGAGAGACACAAATGTCTTTGAAAAGTCTTCATTTCTACCAAGATGATTACACTAGTGACAGTGTTTCTTTTGAATGATATCCCAGAACAGAAGCAATGTAGGCAAAGGTGGATAAGTCAGATTAGAACAAGCTGGGCAGTTTCTATTCAGCAAAGTAAACAATCAACAGACCGTAGAGAAAACTCTCTATCTGAGAAAACAGCATTATACATGCTTCATCTGATGAATATTTATTAACCAGAATATATAAGGGTCTAAAGAAACTCAACACGACAGTACAGTTGAAGATGAACAGAAGACTTGACTAGATATATTTCCAAAGAAGAAATTCAAATAACCATCAAATACCATGTATGCATGTAAGAAGAAACATAGTGTTGGATATACTGTTTATCACTGTCCATGACTGCAAATGTCCACTGAGAGTTTTGGGACATAACTCATTAAGTGAGGGGTTCTTTTGTTTCTTTTACACATTCAGCAGTGGACGCCACAACAACAGGACATTTGACTGACCTAAAATATCCCACCCCAAGGACATGCTAACCTCTCACACCATTCTTAACCTTGCTCAGACTCCAGTAGCTGAATCCAGGCAAGGATGAGGCCGAGTAATTGGGCAGATGCTCCCATGCTCTAGCCTGCTCAGACAGGCGCATATTGCCTCTGCTGCTTATCAGATGCGAGGGACTCCTTGAACCCATCTTGAATCACCTTTGTGTTAAAGTAGCTGAGGTTGGGAAGAGGGAGGAGAGGAGTCTGGGGGATTAGAGAAAGCTGTCCCAACACCGTAGACAAGGCACACTCACTTTCCGGTGTGAGCAGCGCAGCTGTTGCTCTCAACACAGGCAAATGAACTCAAATTGCTTTCAGCCAACCTGATGTCATATTGAGTTGAACTCTGACTCAGCAGCCACAATCACATTGGTTTCTAGCTCGGACCCTGGTGTCTGTGGCTTTTGGCTGGCTTGGGCTTGATGTGTTAGCCTTCTTGGAGGAGTTTGCATTAACCTGAATAATCACTCCTCATTTAGTACCTTAATACTTCCTAGTCTTCATTTGATTTGCACATACAAACTGAGGGAATTTTCCAAGGTGGCAGAGCTGACAGGTAACATTTATCTAGATTTCAGGGACCCATTTTTCATGTACATCATTATTGTGAACACAATACAGGCCTGTAAGACTCTGGGTCCTAATCAATGATTCATTTATGGTTTTCCATGGGAGTCTCTCTGGCTTAGGGAAACATTCCTTATGCCACTCAATGCATACTGTAAACAATGAGCAAAACCAGAATGGGATCTATCTCCAAGGGACAGAGAGCAACAGGGTTGACCAGAAAGACAATAGCTCTTCAGTTCTTCCTTAACTGGATTTAGATAACCCAATTCTCCAGGTCCCCAGCCAAGTAGCTAAAGGTCTGTCAATCTTCCTGGTTTCTGTACATTTTGATGACAAACCTCCATTCTTTTTGTGCTAAGTGAAGATGTAGGTTTTAGCAAAAGTTACCTGATAAGAGAGATCCCTCAGGCCCCTGCTCCCAGGAAAATGTATTTTACACCGTAATGGGGTGAACTTGGAACCACATATCTGTAATGAAGTCCCCATAGCTAAGGAGTTAGAGCAGATTAAGATTGTGTTATAGAAGACGCTGTCTCTGAACCTATTTCCTATCGTGTGACCTGTAAACCCCTCCCAGTACCTTCTCACTGAGAGACAGCAAAGTGGAGGGCAATGTGTCACTTGGCTGAACATATATTTTGATCAGTCTGTTTGCTTTGCTTGAGTCACATTCATCAGCTGACTATGTGGCCATCCTTTTCTTCTAGAAAAAAATCAATCTCTGCCAAGCATCTGCTGTCATTGCTGAAAGTGTCTAAACTCTGAATGCTCAAAAAGATCTTAAGGATTGGGAATAGGTAAACATAGATGGCATAAATGAGAAAGGGGGATGGAAAGTTCAAGTGGGAAGAAGACGGGATGGCAGGATAGAGAAGAAGCAGAAGAAGAGAGGAAACTAACACTAAGGATGCTTGAAACAGCACACAGAAACCTACCATAGTATAAGACACGCACTTTCTCTCTCTCTCTCTCTCTCTCTCTCTCTCTCTCTCTCTCTCTCTCTCTCTCTCTCTCTCTGTGTGTATGTGTTACTCTTTCCAGAAGCCATAGGTTGCCAAATAAAAATCCAGGCATAAAATATCTATCTCCACTGGAGTTACTGGTCAAGGACTCCTAATGGACTTCAGGTATTGCCATTACTCTTGGTTGCCTACCAGAACTTGGGACATGATGAATCAAGTTGATACTGACTAGCTAAGGGAGTAAAGTTATTCACAGTCTTACCTTGCTGACAACCCTGTGAGCTATAATAATGGCCAACAACTGGTGTGACCAGATATGCCCACTGGATTTAAGTCCATTGGATTTAAGGTTACTCCACAGAAGGATTATATTAATTGTTATCATAGTAATAACATTAATTTAGGAATATGTTTAATCAAGGAAGCAAAAGGTCTCAACACTCCTATAAGTTATCAATTAAGATTTATTTATTTAATTTATGTATGTGAATAACTGTGCTGTCTTCAGACACACCAGAAGAGGGCTTTGGATCCCATTACAGATGGTTGTGAGTCACCATGTGGCTGCTGGGAATTGAAGTCAGAATCCTGAAAGAGCAGTCAGTGCTCTTAACCACAGAGCCATCTCTCCAGCCCCAAGAAACCAATTAAAAATAGAGGAAGATATAAATGAAGTAGAAAATATCATATGCTCATAGGCTGAAAGAATTAATACCATTAAGATGCCTATATTACTTTAAGCAGTATAAGCATTTGACATAACCTCTTCCAAAATTGTTATTTTTAAAAATAAAAACAGAAATACTAATTCTAAAATTTACATAGAGAAATAAAGGGACAGGAGTCACCAAAATAATCTTCAGAAAAATAAACCAAACTGGGGGTGTATACTTCCAGATTTCAAATCATGTTATAAAGCAATAGTAATCAAAATGGCATAGTATTAGAGTAAAGACAGATATATAGGCTAAAGGAAATTATAGACTGTCAATTAATTTTTGACATGGCTACCAAGGAGACACAATGGAGAAAAGAAAACTATAAATCCATGTGGAAAAGAATGGACTCATATCATATACTCAAATCAACCCAATTATATAAAAGACCTAAGCACAAGACTTGAAACCATAAATACCTTAGTAAGCAGTTTTTAGTATCTCACTAAAGTCAGAGGCAACAGAAATTAAACCAAGCAAGCAATATTGCATCAAACCAAAGGCTTCTAAGAGCAAAGAAAGATTCCTATGCATTGGGGATAAATACCTTCCCTCTGTTATTCTCAGCAGACATTTTCATCTGTGATGGCTTCTCTTTTTATTTTCTTAAGACTCAAAGGTGAAAAGTTTTTGATTTTATTAAACTTATCTTTAAGTTTAGCTTCTTTTGTCTTCTTAAAAATATCATGTTCTAAACAGAGATAACATTACCTCTAGCTTTGGTCTTTATATTTAGCCTGTGATTTTCATCATTATTTATATATAATATATGTTGATAGATAATGACAGTTATTATACATGATATAAAATATTATCTTGGACTTGCTTAGTTAGTATTTGCCTGTTTGGTTTTCATGGGAATATACAGCTAGTCCATCAATATTTCCCAAGATTTTCCCAGATTCTACAGAGCTGTCACTGATCATTAATGTTTGCATCTATTTCTGCTATTTCTATTGTGTTCTATTTATCAGAATGCCTAATCATTTACAAATATTGCATTGTTTTGATTAATGTAGCTTTTCATTTTTCTCAAAATTAAGGATCAGCTGCCCTTTATGAGCTTATAAAAATGCCCAGGTTATACTAGTTCCCTTACTTTTCCACATAGATTTTATAATCGCTTTCTGATCTCTAAAAAGGGCTGCTGGTATTTTCAATAGGGTTACATTGAATTTATAGATCTGCAGATGTATCCCCACATTTATTTAGGGCTTCCTTGATAGCTTTCATTAATGTTTTATTACCACAGGGTACAAATCTTGGCAAGTGTTTTCTTAGTGTGTCATGTTTATGGTGCTGTAGTAAGTGGGGCCTTTTAATTTATATTTTCAAGTGTTCTTCTATAGTAGATAGAAATATCATTTTTAAAAATTAAATTTCTAAGTTCATTTATATAATTCTAGTAACATTTCTGTACATGTTTTGGGGTTTCTTTATGGATGCACATGTGCTAGTGAACAGTACCCTTGTTTCTTTTCTAATCTGAATATTCCCTCTCTGTTCCTCTCCTCTCTGCCCCTCTCTGTGTCTCTCCCTCTACGTCTCCTCTTCCTCCTCCTCTCCCCTCTCTTCTTCTCCCTTCCCTTCTTTCCCCTCCCCTCCCCTCCCTTCCCCTCCTGTCTTTCCCTCTCATCTCCCCATCATTTCTCTGGATCAGGACCTCCAGTGCAAAGCAGCCAAGCAGTGTTGAAGACGCATGTGCCTTGTCCACCTTGTCTCTGATCCTAATGGAAAAGAACTAGCATTCCTTCTCTCAGCTGCAGACCTCCTTCTTTAAATGTTCAGAGTAATTCCCCATGGATGCAAGAGGATTTTATGGTTCTTCTGTGGTTTATGATGTGCAAGTCTTCTGTATCTTTAATAATTTTCTACTAGTTTGTTCTGTGATTATTAAAAGGAGAAATAAGAAATTGCCAACATAGGTAAGCATGGATTCACTTAGACTTTTTTTATAGTTCTGTTCAGCATTTTCAATGCTGTTATTGTGGAATAAATATTTGAATGTATGTTCTCTGGATGTGTTGAGATCTTAACCACTGGGATGACCTCTTTACCCTGACCTGCTTTCTTCCCCTTGACCCACGAACACATTCTGTATTGTTTCTCCTCCTTTTATTTTTGATATATTTGTATCTCTATATTTAACGTGCATTTCCTGTTGGCAGTGGATAGAGACTTTATTTTTTTATCCAGGCTGACAATCCAGCTCTGTGATGGGTATGATTAGACCATTTTCACTTATATACTTACTGAATAGCATTATTGTGAAAATAACTTTAAAGTACTACTGGGAGACCCAAATTAAGTTTTTAATAATGCACAGGCTATTGTATTATTGGACTGGAAAATTCAATATTACATGGAAGACAGTTATTCTTAGTGTGATATCTAATTTGGTCCTTAGAAAACAAAATCATTATTTTGAGATAGATAAATTGGAATAGTATTTTTTTCATAATTTTAAGTACATATGTTGATATGGCAAGGAAATATGATATGGAAAAATAACCACTTTGAAATATCTAACAAAAACGGAAAGTGGCAATACTGAAAGGGAAAAGGGTCTAATAAATACTAAGACATACTACAAATGAATAGTAATTAAATGGTGTGCTGCTATCATCAAACAAGAAAACACATCAGGAAAAGAGGCAATGAAGGGATGGACCCAATCTTCACCCCACACTTCTTACATGAGAAGGGTGGCATTTGGCATTAGTGTAGCAATGCTGGGGTTTTAAGGCACATGGTGTTCAGGTTACTCTGAAACTTGCAGATGACAATTCACTAAATATTTTCTTTACATTCAACATTGAAATAATCAAAATAAGATAAAAGTGTAAACATAAAATACCAAGCAAAAATCTGATAACGCTTTAAAAATAGCCTTGGAAACTCCAGACTTTTATACACAGAACACCAAATCGAATTGTAAACAGAATCAACAGGCAACGTGTGGTGAGTTTTCTTTACTGATGATTGACGTAGGATTGACCAGTTCACTGTAGGCAGTGCCACCCTGGGCTGATGGTCTTGGTGCTATAAGAATGTAGGCTGAGCAAGCCATGAGGAGCAAGTAAGTAAGCAGCACACTTCTATGGCCTCTGCTTTAATTCCTTCCTCCAAATTTTTGCTTGTGTTCCTACCCTGACTTCCCTGAATGATGAACTACAAATTATAAGATGAAATAAATTATTTTTCTGCCCAAATTGTTTCTCGTCATGATGGTTTATTCCAACAATAGAAACTCTAACACCATTAAACTAGCAATCTGTATATCTGAAAGTATGGCCTATTGAAATACTAATGTATATGTACAAAGATAGACACACAGGAAGAATCATTGCAATCTTATTCATAAATATCCAATTCTTTTTCAAAGCTAGCTATCACCTATGCAGCAGCTTGTTAAAAAATGGCACATATGTGAAATAGAAAACAAAATACAATATAACTATTAAAAATAATTAGGGTGACCCCAGGGTTCTGATATAACAATTGCCAAACAAAATGTTAGGCAAAAGACAAGTTCAGAATATTATGTACCTAATAATTCTTCTTAGTACACACAACAACAATTGAATGGAAAATTGTATCCTTAGAAGAACTGGATAATTTAGAAAGCACAATCAGAAAACAAAAGGTGTTCTTAGTAATCAAACATGATTGCAGAAGTACAAATCGGAATTGAATTTTGAATAACAAGAACACGGCTCAAGCCAGAGCTGGCCTCTGATAATGTTATGTTTCTGAATATAAAGCAAAATTAAAACTGAAATTGAAAGCTAAGGATTGGAAAGGATGTTTTAGTGAGTCTGATACATAGGAGAGAGTTAAAAGGAACCCTGGAAAAGGCAAATGGAGCAAGAACAATGAACAACAAAGGAAAGGAGAAGAAAGTGCCTGGGACTGAGGAAGGGATGCTGACTGGCGGGCCCTGCTGAAGGCATTAGCAATGGAGGACAAAAGATCTCACTGAGAGAAGATTTAGTGAAGTTTCTGAGTTCCAAGGAGGAAGAGAAAGCCCTAAACTTCCCAGAGAAAAAGGAAGCCATGAACTTCCCAGAGACTAATGAAGAACACCTATCAAATGGACCTAGATGTCCCAAGCTCACCAATGGAGTCTAAAACCCAAGGGAGGAAACGCTAGATTGCTTTGATCTGGAAAGTCTCTGTTGACTGAAAGTGCCAGACCGTGTGAGGATGGCATCAGGACAACCCCGGAAATGCACATTACACTAAAAAATCCCCAGGAGTATGTTCTAACACCCCTTTCTTCCCAGAAAGAAATAAGAAAACACAGACTCTCAAAAATGAGAGATCTGCTGTAGAGCCATCCTAGAGGATAGTTATGGAAAAATGGGACAACACATCCCCACACAGAGCTCTCTCCATGGGGAAAGGGAGTTTCATTTAGTCAACAGCCTGCGTAGGGTACTTAACAATTACCTATTAGTCGGACATGAAAAGGAGCTGAGGACATCTCATCTCGGGAAAAAATGGAACACTGCCCAAGAAAAACATGGTCCTATCATTAGAAGCAAATTAGAAATGAAGCATGCTCATGTAACAACCTGGAGGAGGTGAGCAAGAAGGGACAATGAAGACAGGTCACCCAGTATTGTTTTCTTCTGAGCAGTCTTCCTGAATAACAAAGAGGAAGGTGTATTTTTGAGGTGAAAAAAACTCCATAGTATTGGGATCTCTAATTTTCAATGTTTACATATTCATAATGTACTGAATGCTGTTCACTTATTTTTGAGTCAGCATATGAATAATTACTAACACAAATAAATTATAGGTATGGGATAAGGAAATAAATTTTATGTAATTTGATTGTATGAAAATGCAAGAGAGAAATAAATATTCATTTCTTTTCTCTATGTTGATGAGAGTAGTTAATGTCTACAGTTGAGAATAATAAAATAGAAATGTGTTTATTTTATTAAGAGCAATTTTTAGACTAAAATTAATACTGTCTGATTGGGACATAAAAAAAATAAGTGTCTGATGTTGTGGTATCATTAGAAATGCTAAAGGCAAGAGAGCAATGAGTGGGTAGGAGCCATAGTTAGGGTTTTACTGCTGTGAACAGACACCATGACCAAGGCAACTCTTACATTAACAACATTTAATTGGGACTGGCTTACAGGTTCAGAGGTTCAGTCCATTATCATCAAGGTGGGAGGGAGCATGGCAGCATCCAGGCAGGCCTGGGGCAGGAGGAGCTGAGAGTTCTAAATCTTCATCTGAAGACTGCTAGCAGAATATTGGCTTCCAGGCAGCTAGGATGAGGGTCTTAGAGCCCACACCCACAGTGACACACTTACTCCAATAGGGCCACACTTCTAATTGTGCTATTCCCTGGGTCAAGCATATACAAACCATCAAAACGGGTTAACCTAAGGAAGAGGAGCTTCTATGCTCAGGGTTAAGGGGTACAATTCAGGTGCCACTCTCTGTAGTGTCTCTACTGCACAGTGTGAAATTTTATAACAATGTATATTTTATGTAATAACACAAAAGATTCTATAGATATTTTAATCAGAGATCATGAGACTATCAGAAAGTGAGGCTGTAATTAGATAAGTTATTGTTGTTATACATCCTCACCCCACCCCTATACCTAAAGAAATATGGTCAATGTGGTCCAAAACTGAAAGAGAAAACCTGGATTCTCTTCTTGGTCTTGACAACAACTCCTTTTGGCCAATATATCTCCTGTCTTTGATCTCAGGTAAAAGTCAAAGCTGGGCCACCTGCTTTATTTTGTTTTAAGATAGCAACTGATGTGTTTCAGACTGGCATTGAGCCAACTGTGTAGATGAGGATGGTCTTCAGGTCTGAGCTCCTGCCTTCACTTCCCAAGTGGCTGCGACTATCGGCAGGTACCGCCACACCCAGTTTTATGTAGTACTGGGGATCAAACCTATGGTTTGGTAGATAGAGGTAGGTAGCACACCACCACTGAATTGCATTCCTAGGCAGAACTAGATAATCTTTAAGAGCTTCTCAGCTCCAGTTTTCTAATAGACTGACTTGAATTTCATTTATGTTATATTTTAATGAAATTTCTATCCTAGGAAAGGAACTGTGCCCCATAGGTCTCTATGGTTTTTGTGTTATGAAGGCCTGTTATGAAGGCACATGGCCTGCCTTTCATGATTACTTGTATGGTAAGACGATCAGTATACTGGAAGATAATTCCACTTCTGGGTGAGCACTCATTTCTGATGGATAAAGTGTGAACTTAAGCACTTGGAATGGAAGATAGTGCAGGCTGCAACTCTCACAACTGACTACAGAAAGGTACTTAGGATTCACACCGTCAGTACTGCAGAAAGTCATGACATGAGGCAGGTGGTTGAAGGGAAGGACAGGCGAGCACAGCGGAAGTAGTTAGTGATGAGGCCCATAGCAAAGAGACTGGGTTCCAATCAACTGATGTGTGTGGGTGACCTCTGTTGGACACATCAGTCAGCTGAATGGCTGACCCTCCCTTCCTCCTACTTATGAGTATAATAGTATTATATAAAATACTCCCATTTTACATTCATTTTCCCCACTCAAGATTCTGTCCGCTGATTCCAGAAGCAGCCTCTTGTTCTCAGACTAAGTTCCCATGCACACCAAGGCCTCCCAGTTCCGGGAGCTGAAATGTCTGCTCTGCTAACATCACAGGGATAGTTAGTTCTTCATGAGTCTGATCAGATCTCCTCATCCAAAGTGGATTTCACACAGCAGAGGTGCTTGAGAGATAACCCTGCCTTGCATACACAGGAATAGATAGAGTCTCATTCAAGCGAGGAGTAAAGAGAAACAATGTCCAATCTGTAACATTTCAGCTTTCGTTTTCCTTTTTAAATAGCATAATTAACTCTTGCTCAGGATCTTGAGATACTCACATTCTGGTGTGTTCCTTTACTGTGCTTAAACTGAGCCCCAGAAGCCACCTCTGCCCTCCACCCTGAAGCTAAGCTACTCTCTCCAAGCCAAGAAAACCAAGACATGTCTATTAGACTTGAGAAAGAGGGCTTTCTGTGCTCTTGAATCAGAAGTTAAAAATAAAGAAAGATTCAATTCAGTGGAATACAAGAATACAACCAGCTACACGAAACTCAATATGAAGACATAAAATATTCTACATTTAGGTGAGGAAAAAAAAACTGCACAAGATGGGGAGATGAAAACTTAATAACACTTCATGTGAGAAAATCTGGGTGTTCCAACTTCTCATAAATAAAACAGAAGCCAGTCACGAGACAGCTTTCTCAGTATCCAAGCTAAGCCTGTAACATGTATTATATTATACGTGTACCTCTGTGTGTTCCTTATTTTAAACGCAGAGCATATTTTCGTTCAAGAAGCTGCTAACAGTGGTTACAGCAAAGTGGAAAGTGGGGGTGGGGAGGAGTTCTCTACTCTTCATTACATCTTTTCATATATATGATTTATTTTTACTATGAGTCTGTATTATTTTTATATTATAAACATTGTTTAAATTGAATGAAAATGTAAGCAAGGTGATAGAAATCCTGCTGGGTCTGGATCAACTGTCATCAGTCTGGGGTGTGCTGTGTTATTATTTTTATTACAATAACACAATATGGCACCATAGCAGAATGTTCAAAATGCATCCTTAGAGCTGCTGTCACAGCAAAGACACAATTCTGTGACTGGCTTTATCTTTTGACTAAAGCAGTGCTTAGGCTCACTGGCTCTGAAATCAAATTATTTAGGCTCTAGCTCTGAGATCACATGAAATTCCTTGCCCTCCCTTAGCCCAGTTCACCATGATGGAAACGGCAGTGTTATCCACCCAGTGGTGGATATTATGGTGATTCAAAGAGGGAATCGTGAATAGACCTTGAGTAGAATCCAGGGTGTCACTAGTGTTCTCTGTAAATGTTAGTTATTAGCGAATAACACTCAAGCTGTTACAAGCACATCCCCAGGTATCCATGTAGGTTATCATTCCTGTGATGGTGCATTATGTCCCATAACATGAACCTATTATAATTTAGCAAGTCAATCTCCTGATGTTTGGTATAAAGTTTTATCTAGCTTGGCTTTCTGACTCTTTTCTCTCTCTCTTTGTCTATGTCTCCCTCTGCCTCTCTGTCTTTGTCTCTCTGTGTCTCTGTGTTTCTGTCTCTCTGTCTCTCTGTCTCTCTCTCTCTCTCTCTCTCTCTCTCTGTGTGTGTGTGTGTGATAGTTAGTTTTCTAATTGTTATGAGAAAATACAGAACTTAAGGCTGGATTTATTTTATCTGATGGTTTCAGGAGGTCCAGTCCCTGATTATTTGGTTCCAATGTTTGACACAGATCATCAAGACAGTGGAGGCTGTTCACCCCATGGCTCACAGGAAGCAGGGTGGAGGAAGGGGTTCGATACCAGGTGTATATGTTCAGAAATATGCCTTCTTTCCTTAGTGATATGCTTCATCCAGCTAGTTACCTCCCAAAGTATCCACTACCTCCCAAATTATTGTCACCAGCTGAAGACTAGGCACCTGAAACACAGACCTGAGGAACTCCGAATGTTCAAACCATAACACTGTGTGAATTACCATAAGGTTGGCTTAAAACACTGCTTCATGGGACTTACTATGTGAAATCACTCAGGGGTCCTGTTAGAATGAATGTTCCAATTCAGGATGTCTAGGATGGCATCTGAGACCCTGCATTCTGGAAGTCCCTGGATGATGCTATGACACAGGTCATGTACCACACTTCAAGGAATGGCTTATAAACATCTGCTGAAAACAGAAGAATTGAGAGGGGCTTAGAAACACTTGTTAGAGAAATGGAGTAATTGCCCCAGGTATGATGAGATCTCAATACCTTCAGATCTTTGGAATTCTTTCACATAAAGCCCAATTCCTGAGAACTTCAAAATTCAGATTAATAAATAGATACTTTGGAAATGTTGGAATTACCCTCCATATAGGGAAAAAAAAAATCTCACAGGTCCTGTTTTTAACTACAGTCCTGTGAGCTAGCACCATTGGCTTGGACAGCCACCACAGCCCAAGTTATATATATATATATATATATATATATATATTTCCCTTCAGCAAAGCAAAGGAACATGTAATTAAGCATCCCCAGCATACAGTGGTGGCTTGAAAGGAATTTTCATCAAGAGGAAATGGCTTCCTGACTGTTGCCAGTGAGAGACCCTTGAGCTCCCATGGTATTCTTTGTGCCCATCTTGGGCTTTATCGTGTGTTCTTCACATGAAAGGTATGACGAGAGCCTGTCTGGTGCTGAAGCACCCTGCCCATGGGTTCTTCCCAGTGCCAGACTCTTGCAGTCTGCCTGCAGCCACGCGACTTTCTAACTCTAGCTTCTTGGCTCTTGGTCTCTCTATGAACTTGCAGCATGTTGACTGCCAAGGCAGCAGACTTCACTGACAGATTTTTGCTCACCACGTGGCCAGGAAGGATCTGGGCATGTCCTTCAATGGGATATAGACATCCTGTCCTCCTGCTGGCAGAAATCAGTGGCACCTAAGTTTGTTCCTCTCCTGAAGTGGCGGGCCTGGCTCTCCACCCGTGGAGCAGGAACAGCTGTGGATCTGTGGGAAGGGAAGAGTGCTGATTTCCTGTCCCAGTTTTGCTTGGAAGCTGAGTGGTACCAGGGTCCTTAGGTGGCTTCTGAAGGGCAAAGTAAAGAAGGAAGGCACATGAGGGGATATAACAGGGTTTCTGGGGATAATGCAGGTTCCCAGAGGGCAAGTGCTCATGCAACCCGCAGGGGAAGGGGCACTATGACCACTGAAGTATCTGGCTGGGCTACAGGAGTGAGCTGCTGTCCATTAATGCCAACCTTATCCTGAGAAACAATTCTTACACCAACGCCAGAACCATCTTCATTCTCAGCCCAAGACAAAAATTGATCAGGCATGGCTTTTTCTGGTGTTTTGTTGCTGTTGTTGTTGTTTTCTTTTGTTTAGTTGTTTTGCTATAAAAGGAGGTAAGGTACAAGATGAACTGATGCCATTCACAGTAGTGCTGACTCCGAATGTAGGCAGCAGAAATATCACGGAGCCCAGTTCTCCATTTGAGGGCACTGTCTTAGCATCCTATAATACAATGCATTCCTACTCCCAGTTACCCAGAGTTTGCACAGATTGCATAGATTAAGGACTTAGTCTCACAAAACCATCTCATAGAGATGTTCTCAATAATCAAGTGTGGATTTGGAAGGATGGAAGGGCATGTAGAGGACAGAGAGAAGACAGGAGCTGCAGAGTGGAGCTCTGTAGACCATGCTCTGGCACACAGTAAAGACAAGCCATTCCTTGTGACTCTAAACCAGCTTTAGGGGGAAGGAGGTTTCTCTTCCATTGCTGAATTTATTATCCTCTCCCCTGTAGTATCAAAGCAGAAGGAGGTGTGCAAAGGCAAACACAAAGTGAATCAGTGGAAGGTGTTTCTTGATCACACACTGTCTTCTTCCAGCTATGCTGATACTGTGGTCAATGGTTCTATAACCCTAAGATAAAAGTCACTCACCTTGACAGGGGGGGAGAAAAATAGTTTGACAAATAAATGAGGGATGTGAAGAAAACAGTGAGGATAACGTGAACCCTTCTCTTCAGTTCATCTATACCTGGAGAAGGAGAAAGATGTGAGGAAAAGAAGATGAAGGACAAGGATCCCCAGCTGACATCTAATTACCCAGCCTGGCAGGGTGCTGAGCTGAGTCTGTGTGCTGAGCATGATGCCTGCTGGCAGGGGGAACTCTAGCCTGGGTCTTGGCAGTGGCTATACATGGGTCATTGATGGTAGGGTGAGGAGAGGGTACACAGACATCTCGTTTCATGTCCCTTCTCCTCGGATGCTTCATCCTTCCTCTAGTTCTGCCTGGTCCCCCTTTGGTGATCTTACAAACACTCTTATCAGTCAATTAAATGCTTAATTCATATAAAAGAAGAGGGGATGTTAAAATTATGGTGCATGTGCGAGTCTAATAGCACTCAGTGGGATAGGCTGCATAGAGTTCTACTCAGTGCAGAAAGAGAATAAAGCTAGGAGTCTATACTGAGCTCTGAGCCGAGAAGTGCCAGCCTGATCATCTTCTGTGTGCTGAGCATGTCTGTCTGTCTGGAGCAGTGTTTTATTGACTGTCCTTACTCCCTTCTCCATATGGGCTCACTTGTCTTTTCTTAACAGAAAGTTTGCCTTCTAGTTCACCTGGTTTCTCAGAAATTCATTATCAAATATCCTTAAGAATTAGAGATCATGAAAGGTAAAGCCTTGCACATGGTGTGTCTGGTTTGGTTTGTGGCACCTTCTGAAAGATTCTAGTGGGTGAAGGGTAATGCCGGACAATGGTCATCCATGAGATCAGCCAGTCCCAGGGCACTAGGAAAGAGATCATTTCAGAACCAATCTATTGAAAATGACCAAGGGGGGGCAATAAAAGGACACTGCCTTCATTCTTAATGAACACGAAACGTGGTCACCCAAGTTTGCAATGGATTAAGCTAATGGATATCATCTGTTGGAATTTATTGTGTCCCACGCTATCATCCTGAGTGGTTTACATACATCATCTCAAGTAATTGCCTAACAGTCTTCTGATGTAAGTAATGGAGTCTCTACTTCTTAAGTGAGGAAACTAAGAGATAAAAATGAAGCTCCTTTGTGACCCAAGTCTGTCTTTTCCAAGGCAACACTATGTCCTCTGGTAAACTTGTAGGGAGTTTTAGGGAGATTCCCTAGTTATCATCTTATGCCCATGCATAAATGGTGTGTGCATGATTAAAACCAGATGCTTTGTGGGAAATGCAGTAGGAAAAATAAACACATGGCTTAATCAGTCAATCAATCAATCAATCAATCAATCAATATGAGAACCAACCAGGAGGAGTGACACTTCTTCCTTCTCTTGAGTCCCATCAAAGGAAGTTCCAAACAATGATCAGGGACCTTGAGTATTCTCAATCACGTGACCCACAGACCATCTTCACAATGTATTTCTCTCAGATCTGAACTATTGTTTACTGTGAATACACTTATCTTGATTCTCTTATAAATCTGTGTGAACCTTTCATTTCAGTTCTTTGGGTAATAAGTCAAGAGCCTAAAAACACCTGGCCCAGATCCTAACACCAGGAGCAAGCTCCTGCCTGTAACCTCACTATCACAGGAGGCCACCTAGAAATTGTGAACTTCTAAGCACAGAGAAATAATGGAGCAAGTCCATTCAGATTCTACGCCCAAGGCTCTGTCTCCTTTGGGAACTCAGTAATGGCTTTGACACCTCTGTTGGGTGGTTGTAGGTGACCTAACTTCCTATTTTACTGTGAATCCCAGACAGAATCCACATGTGTAGTTCTTGTGTCTATAACCAGGCACGGGGCTGGAACAGACTTTATTCGCTACTCAGGATACCATTATACCCATCTCTACAGCTATGATTGTCTTATTTGCTTTTAATTTTCTATGTGCCTTAACAATGTTTATGATGTGGTACTAGGTAATCAATTACGAAACAGACTCAACATCTGAAACTTGTCTCGACCCTTCCTTCTGGCTAGTAAATTCCTCTCAAAATACTCATTATATCCCAAAAGCACATGATTAGGATTTTTAGCATAAAATGTGGTTTCTGTCTTCTAGACAGGCAAATTTCCTCTCTTAAGCTGGCCTATATAAGGTTGACACCTGTGTGACTATAAGAAGACAAAACCTTACTCTTTATAGAAGACAGGCCCACCATCCAGCAAAAGGCACAGCCAAAGCCCGTAGGTCACTGAGTTGCTACGGGCAACAAGATGTGGGAGGAGTTCTTGACAATTTCCCCAGGCAGGCAGGACAGCAAAAAGTGAGGAAACACCAATGACTGCAGCAGATGGGGTCTTAGAATCCTTGAGGGCCCAGGAGATAATGCTCAGTGGGTTTGGCATGCCAAGATGTAGACAGACAGACATTGACAATGAGGCTGGGGCATGGCGCTTCCAGTCTGAGGCCAAAGGGGCTTGTAACTACATTTGGGAGGAACCAAGTTGGGGTCTAGGGATGGGTTAGGACATGCAACTGCAGTTTAGCAAGGAGGGGGGACAAACCCTGAGATCAAGATAAAATATGAGCAATGTCAGGACCCAGACATAGACATGGGCACAATACCTGAGGGCTTGATGTCAACCTGGGCCTCCCATAGCTCAGAAGTAAATAGAACCCAAACTTAAGGTTTTAATACGAGGTGAAGGAAATGGCTAAGGGGCCAAATGGTTCTAGGAGAACTCTTATCTGTAGAAGGGGAGTGTCTTTTTTTCAATTCAGGACACTTGAGACAGAACTACACCTAAGCGATTAACCATGAGCCAACAGGTGTAGATCTCAGCTCCTTGTACAGCTGCTGCTTAGAACTGGCTCTGTCCCTGAGGCTGGACAGGTTGTGCCTGTTGTGAGCCCAGCTACAGGGAAAGGCTGAGATCCAGGACACAAACAGGCAGCCTATCGTGCCACCCTTCTTGTGTCTGATGTGATACCAACTGAAGATCAGCCATCTGTGGAAATCCAATAGACATATAATATGGGCATGTCAAGTAAATCAATCTTCAATTGACCTGGACCAGCCGTCTCTTCTTCCTGCCTGACTGAATGCCACTCAGGAGCTGTCTGACAGCACATGCCACAATGTCATGACCTTGCACCAGTCAACCTGGGATTCCACACTCTTTGTGACAGATTCTTCCCCCTGAACTGAAGCAGGTTTGGGGGGTATGCATGGTCTGGCAGCAGTGAGAGTCCCTCCACAGACCTTCCAGGCCATAGGCCAAGCCAGGCCAAGTCACTATCTTTATCAAGGTTTGGAATGCTTGCTCTTCTTCCGAGAGCAAACAACCCAGAACTTGATCCTCAGGGTCTGACATGCATCTGAAAATACTGCCCTTCCTCGAGGGCTTCTCAGAGCTTCCTATACCCTTGTCAGGAAGCTGGAAGCTGAAGCCTGAACCACTAGCACAGGTCTTGATTGCCCTTTCCCATTGGCTTTGGGATAAAATTGCCCCCCCCCCCAAGAACAGCAATAACAAACTCCTGCTGTACACAGGCTATAGGACATGGATCGGTCATGGCATCATTCCCAAGGAACTGTCCCTCAGGAACTGAGCCTTGCTGCCATAATCCAAGAAGTGTGGCTCTGGAGGGCAATGGGGGGGAGGAGTGACTGAATGAATCATTGAATGAGGAAAAGAAACATCACCGAAATGATGTCCTCTTATTCCTATTGGCTGAAGGGATGAGTCCACAAAGAGTCTTTGCTGCCAGCATGCAGACTTTTATAGAATATGGGCATGTCCTGATGGCATAAAGGTTGGTATTATTCATAAACTACTGTTTAAAGTCATCAGGAGGACCATTGTCCTTCCTGTCAGCCTTTCCCTTAACTTACTCTTGATAAAAACAAACAAACAAACAAACAAACAAACAAACAAACAAACACCAGGGTTGACTGAGTGAGATTCAAGTCCTTGTTATTTCTGGCCATGGAGACCACTGGAGTTGTGGCTGCAGCATGATCTCACGTGGGTAACACAGAGGTCAAGGTGCTCATGACCTCTGGGGGGTGGAAATGTTATTGATTAACCACAACTAGCTGTGGCCACAAACGGGGTCATCCACAGAGCACCAGCTGCCATACACACTTACCATCAGGAGATCCAAACTGGTTTTGCTTCAAGGCGGGCCCTGTATGTGTCAGGTCTGCATTCCCTCATCCCAAAGGACAGCGTGGCCTATTTTGACTTGGTGTCAACTACAATGTTCTTGGCCCAGAGGGGACTGCCGGTGGAGCATTTCTCAAGCTTCTGGTATTTTCTTTACTATTGTCAAGGCAGTGGAAACAGGAATCTGTTTAAGCATGTGGGCCTTTGAATTTTTGTCTCCTCATTTCTTAAGTGCATTCTAGCTTTCTGGTGTCATCTAGCATGGGACAGTTCAGCAGAGATTTTATTAATGCATGTGTCAGATTGTTGGGATTTAGCTTCAGGTCCAACTAGGTGCTATGTCTAATGGAGATGCTCATAACAATAAGTCTGACTCATTTAAGGTTATATTGTGTCCTCATTATTTCTCAAAATGTATGTTCCCTACATTTCCCCAGACAATAGACCTGCAATTATTTCCAGGGTAACTTTCACATCCTTATCCCGATTATTCATTTTACCCCCGAGGCCATGTAAAGTTCAAATCCAGCTTATTCGGGGAACATCATTGAGAGGGGAACAGTCGGCATTGCTTCTATAGGACCCAGAGATGAGGGAAGTATTTCAGAAGGGTTTGGATATCAGTGCTCACAGATACCCTTTTGCCATGTCACAAGCCCCACCCACTCATATCCACGGCTGTAAATGATTAGCAGGACTACCCACCAGCAATGGAAGATTATGTATGTTATGGGAACATTTTTGGGTGGTCACGTGCTTTAGGCTTTCGGATGCTTCCTTCCTCTCGCCCCTTCCCTCTCTTTTCCAGTGCATGGCTGCAGTTTCAAGGCTGCCTCCTCACTGAGGTAGTGTCATCTCAGGTAAACACCACACAGAACTGCTGTATCTGCTCTGCATCCCTGTGCTTACACATTTCATTTGGGCCATGACCAATTCCACATACCCCGAGGGCTTGCTGCCTACAACTAATTTCTGGAACCAATTTCTATATCAGCTGAGATTCTGCTGCAACAACAGAAATCATTTCCGGCTGACTTTAAGCAGGGAGAGAAATACCAAATCCCCAGGGAGGGGGAGTCTGTATGTAATTAATCAGAGACTCCGGAGGGAGCTCACAGGATTGAGGCCTGGGAGGCTTGCCTTGGAACTCTTGGAGACAAAGCTGTTGTATTCAGAGCAGCTGTGTCATCTTCTCAGATGACACATGTCAGTTATTTCTGTCCCTTTCATTGTGGTTTTATAATTCTCAGGCTAGCATATGTGATGGGTTAGTGTGAGCCATCTGTCCAGTTCTGAGAAGAGTCTGGACCTGTTACCAGGACCAGCAGCAGAAGAAACAGGTGTCTATAGAAAACCCACCACTGCTCTACTCAATTTCTCTTTCTCCTGGGACATCTTTCTACTATGTTCATGATACAAGAGAGTACAGATCATGTCTGCTCTAGAGGGGAAGGTTGCAGCTCTGAGACTGGAAACTTTTGGACCACTAGCTGTGGCCATGGTAGCAAGAATTCCTTTGTCAACCTTCAGAATCTCCTGCTGTTTCTTCCAGGGTTCTCAGGCATTGTAGGGTCCAGGAAGGGGGGGATGCTTTCCCCTTAGAAGTATGGCAGAAGTTGAGGACCTCTGTTCTCCAGTCACACTGGGAAATATTTGGAGGGAATGGTTCCATTTTCTGTTTTCCACTGGGTAGAATAAACCTGGCAAGAGGGAGGCTTCAGAAGGGACCCTTTCATCACTCTGCCTACAGAACTTCTCTAGGGAGGACTGAACCATTTTTTTTTTTTTTTTTTGAGTTCTCTGATGGCATCACATTTCCTCCTAGCTGGGAGTGTGAACACTCAATGCACTGACAATAAGCAGCCCCTCAGATACAGATAAGAACTGGCCCCTAGGGAGCACTATACTTTGGAGGACAGATACTCAGAAGGCTCCTGTTGCTCAGCCTGCAGTTTTACAAAAGCCATCTGTCTTAGTCAGGGTTGCTATTCCTGCACAAACATCATGACCAAGATGCAAGTTGGGGAGGAAAGGGTTTATTCAGCTTACACTTCCATGCTGCTGGTCATCACCAAAGGAAGTCAGGACTGGAACTCAAGCAGGGCAGGAAGCAGGAGCTGATGTAGAGGCCATGGAGGAATGTAACTTACTGGCTTGCTTGCTTTAGTAGTTCTGGTATCTTGTTAATCACAGTTGATCCTTCAGCCCCAGCTGAAGTGGTCTGTGTCCTGTGTCCTGGGTTTCCAGAGATTCCTGGGCTGGGGGTGAATATCAGCTCTACTCCATTGTTACTAAATGTTCATTTTACCAAAAAGGAGGGCCGGCTCCTAACACCAACCTAGCCTCTTTCTGAACTTGTGGAAATAGTGCTGACTAGAAACAGTTAGGGCCCTCTCCAGGAACTCACTAATGTTCACCTGCCTTCATGTAGGGGGCAGGGTCCCTCATCGCATCTCTATTATCCAATGTCATTGTTCCTTTGTACCTGACTCTCATGCTTTCCACTGTTTATGTCTTTAGAAACATCCTCTTTAGAGCCCTCTTAACTCTGTCTTCAGACCTTTTCCCCAAGGGAACTGGCCACTTTTTTGTGCCTTGTCTGTCCCATATTTCTGTCAAGGTACCTTAGTAATTATTTGTTTAGCCACCTGCCTTCTCCAGTAGATTACAAAATCCTCCGGGGGAAGATAGCACATTGTTCACCCCTCTGCATCCTGAGGGCCTGACATCTTGATGTGAAAATCGTTCAGAACACTTACTGAACAAATGGCTGTCCCTATGTGCTCAGGACAGCATCTGATCAACTCTGGGTACAGGGAGCCTCAGGAGCATGCACTTGCTCCTCAGTAAAGCTCAATCCACGCCACCTGCTTTATAGAGCCTCATCTGGTTTGTTCCCTGATGTTGCTTTATAGATTTGCTAATAGTCTCAAAGCTGTCGCTTTCACTGAGAAGTGTCACCAAGTCTTCTCACTTATATGCAGCAATTCTGTAGAAATGTGCCCAACCTCTACCAAAACTCATGTTTAAGAAAAAACTTCAACATAAAACCAGATACACTGAACCTGATAGAAGACAAAATGGGTAACAGCCTTGAATGCATTTGCACAAGAGACAACTTTTGGAACAGATAGCACAGGCACTAAGATCAACAATTAATAAATGGGACCTCATGAAATTGAAACACTTTTATAAGGCAAAGGACACTGTCAATAGGACAAGGGGCAGCCTATAAAACAGGAAAACATTTTCACCAACGCCACAGCCAGTAGAGGGCTAATCTCCAAAATATATAAAGAACTCAAAAAAACTAGACATCAAAAACCTGAATAATCTAATTAAAAGATGGGTTACTGATCTAAATAGAGAATTCCCAATAGAGGAATCTCAAGTGGCTGAGAAACACTTAAGGAAATGTTCAACATCCTTAACCATCATGGAAATATAAATCAAAACAACTCTGAGATTTCATTTTATACCTGTCAGAATAACTAAGATCAATAAAAGACGTGACAGCTCATTCTGGCAAGGATGTGGAGCAAGAGGAACATGACTCCATTGGTGGTGGGAGTGCTAACTTATATATCCACTATGGAAATCAATATATAGTAGATCCTCAAATAAGTGGGAATCAATCTTCTTCAAGACTCACGTATACCACTCCTGGGCATACTCCCAAAGGACGCTCCATCCTACCACAGGGAAACTTGCTCAACCATGTTCATTGTGGCTTTATTCATAATAGCCAGAAACTGGAAACAACCTAGATGTCCTTCAACTGAAGAATGGAAAAATGTGGTACATTTACATAATGGAATATTATTAAGCTGTTTAAAAACTAACATGAAATTTGCAGGCAAATGGATGGAACTAGAAAAAAATCACCCTGAGTGAGGTAACACAGACCCAGAAAGACAAATATGGTATGTATCTACTTCTAAGTGGGTATTAGCTCTTAAGCAAATGATAATCAGGCTACCATCCACAGACCCAAAGAGGTTAAGTAAAGAGGATTACCCTGTGGGGTGGGTGGGATGCGTGTATCTCTCTGGGAAGGGGAAGTGGAATGGATTTTGTGGAGGGACATAGGTAGGGGGTGGGGTGGGGTGTGAATGAGAGCCAGAAGGATCAGGTTAGGAGAGGGATGAAGGGAGAGACAGTTGGAATTGGGGAGCATTAGGGGTGTGTGGAAATCTAGTATAGTGAAAACTTCCTGGAATCTCTAAGGGTAATCCCAGTGTGGTGTTCTAGTACTGGAGGATACAGAATCTGAGCTGCCTCTCTTTTGGAGACAGACGAGACTTCCAGTGGTGGGACTGGGCTGCAGTTGGTTGAGCTGTTGACAGAGGATGTCCCGTGGAGATTCCTAAACAACCTAGGCTGCCCCTGGAAGAGTGTTGCTCTCTGAAAACTGACAGCAGGACTCCGTTGCTGAGGACAACTTCCACACAGCTCATTGAACATAGAAAGGTCCAGCTGGTGTCTGCATGGAGCATCCCTGGTGTCTAGTCTCTGGCATGAGAAGGTACTTGCAGGTTACCAAAAGAGAAAACTGGACACCAACTCAGCCACAAAACCCAGAACCTACAATCTGTCCTGCCTGCAAGATTTGCTGGGGCAGTGGTGTCACAAAACTTGTGGGAGTGGCCACCAATGTTTGGTTTGACTTGACACCCATGCCAGAGGGGAAGTCATGCCCTGAATGGCCAGAAACTGAAGACCAGCCAAGAGAAAAGGAAAGAAAAATAAATTAAATGATTCCTAATGATATTCTGCTATATTGGTGGGTGGGTGACTTGTCCAGGTTTCCTCTGGAGACAGATGGGAGTGGTAGAGAGTCTAATTTTGAGGTCTCCACTGGGCGCCTCCTCTCAGAGATTGGAGATCCCTGTGGAAAGGGGGAGAAAGGATGGAGGATGTCAGAAGAACATGGTCACAGAATCAACTAAGCAGGGCTCACATGGGCTCACAGAGGCTGAAGTGACAAGCATGGGGTCTGCTTGGGTCTGCACCAAGTCCTCTGCATATAGGTTATGGCTGTTAGATTGGTGGTTTTGTGGGACTCCTAACAGTGGGAGCGGGTATATGCCGGGCACATTCCTATTGGATTGCCTTGTCCAGCCTCAACATGAGGGGTTCTGCCTTGTCTTATTGTATCTTTTTTTTGTTCTGTTTTACTGTCCTCTCCTTGAAATCTGCTCTTTTATGAATTAGAAACAGAAAGGGAATGCACCCAGGGAAGATGAACAGTGCAGAGGCGCTGAACAGAGTAGAAGAGTAGGAGGGGAAACTGTGGTCAGGATGTATTATTACAAGAGAGAAGAATCTATTTTCAATAAAATATTAAAAATTCAAAAGAAAAAGACTATTCATAGTGATGCTGTGCATGATGGCCTGAAATTGACACTACTCAGATGACTGGGACAGAAGAAGGAATAAAGTAGCCCCTGGTGTAGTCAGACAACGAGATGCACATCAATGAGAAAAATAGGTGCACTATACACTAGACATGGACGAATCCCATCACTACAGTACAAAGTGAAAGAAGCCACGCACAAAGAACCATACGCTCTGTAATTCCATTCATATGAGTTTTGAAAGCAAGTGAGCTACAGCTACGCCATTAAAAATCAGGATAATGGTCACCCTGGAGGGAAAAATGTTGACAGAGAACATGGAGGGTGGTTTCTGAGACACGACTAATATTCTGTGTTTTATCATGGCAGAGATGACATCCATCTTTCTAAATTGTGAGGCATTTATGATTTGTGCTCTGCTTCACGTGGATTTATATTTTGGTTTTAAAACTTCTACTAAAATATTGCCACAAATACATACAAAGGGTGGTTTATGGCAAGCCTTCCAAAACAGTGGTAATTTAGGATGCCTGAGTAAGTCTTGGAAATCCAATACCATTCCATGACAGATTGAAGACACAGTCAATTCCTGTACCCAAACAAAAGGATGCTCTGCCTCATTGCCTGAGACTAGCAGAGCCTTGTGGGATGGGCTCCAGTTCCAGCATTTCTTTGAAAATGCATTCAGTTATAGGCTCCAGTCCTCGGAAAATATTTTCCCCACTTAATTAGACAAGTATACCCCTTACCCCAGTGCATCTCATGAACTTTGAGAAGTTAACCTCTTCCCCCCCAAATTTTAGACCCATCATTCCACTGAACTAAACTATAGTTGATGCTAACTTTATTTTTGATAAGCTGCAGACTTAAGAACCTCAATCTAACATAGTACCATGGGAATTCCATCACCCCTAATGGAAAAATGCAAAAAAAGATAACCCAAGACACAAGACATGGAAGCATGTATTGATCTTGTCATCAACTGTTTATATCAAAGACAGAAATCAAACCTGGTCCAAATAGTACAGCTTTAGCATTGATCAAACTCTCCTTCAAAGACTTTTAAATACAAAAACTGGACTGCAAGGAAATGCTTTTATTGCAAAATTAGTACATACAAAAAGTATCTGTGCCCTACACATCTCCTAGTAGTTTTAAATGATGTGAATTTGTAATTTTTTTGGCTGAATCAGAAAAAGATGGCCAGCATCTACTGTGTAATGGTGACATAGTATGCTCAGGCAGGGTTGCACAAGGCAATTTCTGTTACCAAGAACCAGGGATCACTAGCTGTGCCTGTTTCAGATCCTGCTGATTGGTGGACACAACAGTCATCTCAACTCCCTTTCTCTGGCTACTTTTTACTACACAAGAAGAGAAGTTGTTTCCCATCTTCCATTGCGGCTAGAGATTGCTACTCTACGGTTATAAATAAATAAATATGCTTTTATATACATATTGAATTAACTCTGGATAATGTTGTAAAGTTCGGCAGCTGCCTTGCAACTGTGTGATATAGGTGATCCAACTAATGAAGGCAAGGGGGCAAACTAACGGAGAAAGCTGGCCCACTTTCAAGCACAGAAGGCCATTGTGAAGAGAAGATCTAGAACATTTGGTAAACAGTGATAAACTTCCAAGACAGTAGAATTATAGACGTCTACATCCTGTGGGTATCCCAAAATCTGCTTTCATACATGCAGAGCTTATGACATCAAGGGTTCTCACAACTCCATTCAAGATGAGCATCTCAAATCAAGTTTGGTAGTGCTGGGACAAACAGAATGAGAAAAGCTCTATGTAGAAAAACAAGTTTCCTTCCAGAAGCCTAACTCTCTCCACAGTGACTCTCACTGGGAAGGCACGCGAGATTTTAGAAAACACATGAACTTTCAGAAAAACCTTGAGTGCTTCTGGACCATAGGAAGCAAGTCTAGAGGAGCTTGGCCAGGGGCTGCGATGCTGAGAAGAGGCTCTCTTCCTCTAAGCTCCATTCACATCACTCCCTGATGCCCTAATGCAGTCTTTGCTATTTCCTGCATTTAAGGCAGCCCCGGTAATGGTTCATCTTCCTAGCGGGAGATGGTGCTTGTTTCACTTGAAGGACAGATTCCATATGATCTCCCAGCTCATACTCCATATGATCCAGAGCATAACTTCTTAAACTTTCCCCTCTCACAACCCTTTTTCCTCCAGGAAAATTTTACATGAATAAAATAGGTATATAAATCAAACACTTACTTGTAATGAATCATAAAGACATTTATTTTAAAATACTTCTTTGGCTTACACATATAATTTTACCATTCATTGGAGGTAAAATTTGTACCTTAATGAGATGGGTGTACTTTTTCATTTTTACATAAAGAATTAAATCTTGACTAAATATTTGATAGGACATAGACCACCTTGAACAGTTTACAGATTTGATTGTTATTTTGATATCATAATTGTCAATGTGAGGAACACAGAATTACATAAATACATAGCACAAAATAGCTAAAGTATGTCTAGAGTCATTTCAGAGATTATTGAAAACTTTGTCCTAGTCTCCTGAATGATATCTTTATAAAACTTGAGTCAATATCTTAGCAATAATTTTAAAATTCAAACTTCTTAACTAAAGTCAATCCAAAGATTTACAAATCTAACACTTAGGTCTTTGTTTTCCATTATCAAACCACTGTGTTTCTGTAACAAAAAAAACAAAAACTTGGCATATATAATAAAAGAACAAGAATGTACATTATACAACAGTCTCAAATTCCAGCTGATCGTTTCAGGCAGAAGTCACTGGTGTGTCCTGAACACAGTACAAAGTGAAGTCCTGTGATGCTACAGGATAAGCACAGCTAGAAACACCACAGATTCATTGTGTGTTTGATTTTGAATTAAGCTTTGTTTGTTGAGTGTTCATAAAATTTTTACTGCTGTCAAAGTTTTAATGACCCCTCCACATTCAATTATACAACTCCACAGAGTCCTCAAAGCTGGGCTCTAGATCATAGGTGCCCTGCACATGTCACAGAGGCAATAAGTTTCCAAATTTTTATGGGATCTGTCTCCGATCACCAGACACTAATATATCTTTCAAAAACTTCTGAGGTCCCCAGCACTATAAGAAAATCAGTAGGTGACTGATGCCTTGTTTGTGGAATCCATAGCTCGTCAAAGAGCAGGCAGCAATGAAGGTGCACTGTCCATCCTGCCAGGTGAAAGGGAACTGCTTCTTATGGTCCTTAGTTAGTGACAGAGTCCTACATACTAGTTGTGTAACGTTTCCACAGGTTATGCCCATTTTCATCATGTGAGATTTTATCACTGAAACACTAGCTGTAATGACCGTCGTTTTACAGTCATTCTCCCAGATCTGTCCATTTGCCTTCTGCACAAACCAACAAACAATTTTAAATGGGATGTGGGCAGACCACTGGTCTTTAATCTGTGTAGTTTCTTCTACAATATCGTCTTGCTTTTAGATTATTAGTTCATAAAGGAGAATAAGCTTTAGATGCTTCTATTTAAGGCTTTCTGACTCTAAACCCTTAATTCTTAACTCCAGGAGCAAATGTGGTGGTTCTATTAGTTGCTGAGTAGTCTGTTCTAATTATGCATTAAAGAACTTGCAAATAAGCATAATGAGGATCAATAAACCCAGTGGGATTACTGTGGCTGCACTGGGCTTAATTTATCCTCAAATCTTCATAAGCAATTGCTTTGCCAGTAGACTACTGTGGTATTTGGATCTGAAATGAATTATGGAGACTTGGGGCCAGCATCTGGCAATTCTTGAACACTCTGGGCATCAGTTTCTCCTGTGTAAGTCACCCCTAGTAAAGAGCTTCAGAGCCATTTGAAGAAGATATCAAGAAATACCTGGTGGTAGTGTGTCTTAGTCAGGGTTTCTATTCCTGCACAAACATTATGACCAAGAAGCAAGTTGAGGAGGAAAGGGTTTATTGAGCTTACACTTCCACGCTGCTGTTCATCACCAAAAGAAGTCAGGACTGGAACTCAAGCAGGTCAGGAAGCAGGAGCTGATGCAAAGGCCGTGGAGGGATGTTTCCTACTGGCTTGTTTCCTCTGGCTTGCTCAGCTGACTTTCTTATAGAACCCAAGACTACCAGCCCAGGGATGGCACCACCCACAAGGGGCCCTCCCCCCCTTGATCACTAATTGAGAAAATGCCTTACAGCTGGATCTCATGGAGGCATTTTCTCAACTGAAACTCCTTTCTCTGTGATAACTCCAGCTTGTGTCAAGTTGACACAAAACCAGTCAGTACATAGTGTTACAAGGGCTGATCTCAGCAGAACCAAAGGGGTCTGGGCCTGTGAACTGGCATTTTCCTCAAAACTAGCATGAGTATCAAGACTTCCCGTTTTGGAATCGCAATCCAGGTCTCTGACCACTAGACTCTCGCTTTGCCACTTTATGCTGAGGTGGTTATGGTCACCTTATCTCAGCAGTTTGTGCCTGTAGCCTGTCTTCTGTCACTTCAGAATTCTGTCATCTCCACCCAAACTAGCAGGACCATCTCCAGGCCCATGGGTAGTTACAACAGAGCTATTTAGAATTCCTAGTGCTCCCCTGGTCAAAGCTCTTCTCAATACAGGGAGTTAAGCTACAACTCTCTCAGTGGGCTTGGTGGGACTGGGTGTAGAATTTGTAGGAAACAAACATATTGCAACATTGTTATTTTTCAAAGCCTTGTTACTTTTCCTTCTATACTGTATCAAGGCAATGGTCTCCGAATATGTCAATATCTCTGAGCTTAGGTTCTAGTCAGCTAACTAAACAACCTGTCAATAAATTTAGTCTGACCAACTGCTGTAGGCAATCCTCTATGGTCTGTCACACTGTAAATCCTTCCCAAGACTATTTTCTAGATTTGTGAACCACTTCCCTCTGAGAGAGTTTGCACCTGCCCTCCAGACTGTGGGTAACCTAACTCTAGTTATGTCTACAACTAATGAATGTGGAGAACTGGAGGCAAAAATGGTACTGAGAAGAACAAAGGGAGCTGGAGACAGATGCAAACCATCCAATGTTACTGTAAAGAAAATGATAGAACATCCAAAAGTAAAAAAGCCCAGGTTCCCTTCTCTCTAGCCTTCCCAGTGCTTCTCTGTGGCAGAATTTAATAGAAAGCCCCCTCACACGGGAAGTACAGTCTCGGCCCCATCATCACAGAGCAGAGAATGAAAGCACGCTTCTGAAGGCAGGAACTGATCCTGGCACGGCCCCAGAGCACCTCCACTTATTCATTTTCCACACAGCATCCACTCATCTTCTTCTGGGAAAAATGTCATTAAGTTTTAAACCACCCTTTTGCTATTTTCAGTCTATTCAAGTGAGACAAAATGACCCATTCCTAATTCTAGAGGTGAGCCCACGATGGTTTTAGCTAGTCAGAATATCAAATCACACTAGGTACGATGAAGAAGGAATAAAGCAGCAATATAACATAATTCAATTAAAATGAAGGAGCCACGGAAAGGCTCCCTTACACATCCTCAGACAAGGGCTGAAAGAAGCGGGGGGTGGAGCCTGAACACTGATAGGCCTGAGCTACACGCGTCTTCACTGGAACTTGAGTGTTGACATGAAGCTTGGACATGGAAGAGAATGGGGCTGAGATAAACCCATCTGGGTCTAGGTGATATTGCATGCGAGCTCCCATTAAGTTAAAACCAGCACTGTTTCAAAACATTGCCATTTTAACAGTCATATACTCCCTTGTGACGAGCCTGAATGCCCTGCTTTGTTTGGTACCTACTCAATGCACCAAATGCTCTCTCTCCATAGTAGGGCGAGTTCCAAGACTTGTTCTGTCAGAGACCATCCACAGCTCCACCCAGCCCACCACTGTATTTACAACCAATGCTACATTTTACACTTATGATTAAAGACTAGAACAAAAGCCAAACTCTCTAGAGTCATATCAAGTTCTGTAGCTGTATCTGCTTATCACAATGCTCATAACCAAGTAATATTCCTAAGCAAACCTAACATGAACTTAAATGTTTCAAATGAACAGTTGAGGTGTTATCTTCTCAAGGAGGCAGAACCAGGAAGATTGTGAATTCCAGGACAACCTGGGTAATGTAGGGAGACCCTGCCTCAAACATCAGCAATAATAACAGCCCCACACACAAAGACACAGACACCAAGTTAACAGAATAGATATTTGTAGACTGCTGTTAAGCTTTGAACTAGCTCTGGATTTCCTGATACTTAAAAAGAAAGAAAGAAAGAAAGAAAGAAAGAAAGAAAGAAAGAAAGAAAGAAAGAAAGAAAGAAAGAAAGAAAGAAAGAAAGAAGAAAAAAATCAAATTTACATAGTCCTCGCGCTCTGATGAAATGAAGTCTGGTTTGATGTTGATTCCATTGTTGCCAATGTGGCAAGTGCTTTTCATAGTACCCACCCCCATTCATAGTACCCACCCCCTCTATCCTGGTGGAGGAAGAGTTAATTTCCAAAATTTATGAACAAGAAGTAAAGACTGACCTGTTGCCCAATAATCTAAAAGGACAATGCAGAGCTGACTGAAACGAAACATCCTGCCCGTAGTCCTTGGGCTAGAGAGTGGGGCAGCCAGGACTTGAACTCATGTTTGCCAGTTTCCAAGTTCACTGTCTCCCTGGTGTCAGATGATCTCTCTTTATGATAACAAACCACCAGAAGCAGCATCTGAACATGAAAGGTTTAGTTTCGCTCATGGCCCTAGAGGTCTCAATCCCAAGTCTGGTGCCCCGCCATTCTGGGCATCTTGCAAGGCATAATTTGCAGGAAAGACAGATTTATATCTTGAAGGCAGAAACAGAAAGAGACTGGAAGTGCGCCAGTGACTACAGACCGCTCAGGAAGCCCCACCGCTCAAGGGTTGCCCTCAACAGCACCAAAGTGGGTTCCAAACATTTATCAAATGGACTTCTGGGTTGATCACCGTAAGCTTTCTCAACAAATGTCACTTTGCTTATAGAAAAACCACAGACTATTTTTCTTGGTACTAAGCAAAGCAGAGTTCCATTTTGAGAAACATCTTGAATAAAAGATATTGGATACTTGCTGGACAGTAGAGTTAATTTTGACTTGACAAAAACGGAGTATTTTTCCAGATGGATGTCCCTTATATAAATGAAATATCCTCAGATCTTAGCTCTCCAATGGTATGGCTGTGGGGAACTAAAAAAAAAAAAAAAAAAAAAAAAATCCAGGCAAAGAATATAGGATTCTGGTGGCGGAGAGAGAATGGGGGACTAGTCTGCTTCTGGTCTGTTTCTCAAATCACCCGTGTCTAGAGCAGGCCCGTGGCACAGGCTGGGTCTCTCTGCCTATTTATGCTGGATTCTCCAGACTGCAACTAGGATGATCTTTCTCAAATGCAAATTTGAGCCTGACATTCTCCTGCTTGAAAACCCTTATTAAAGGCTGCACATTGCCTTCGGGAAAAAGTCCAAGATTTTAAATTCATTCCTTTATGACTAAGCCCTCATGGCATGGTCTCATCTATTAGCCCTCTTTTCTCCCTAAACTCTGTGTTCTAGTCACAGTGAGCTACTTTTAGCCCCCCTCTGATGGATCCTCTCCCACTTGCTGGATTTGCTCCATGCTGCTTCTCCAAGCCCAGCCTCTCTCCCTGCCCTTTCACGCCATCTTTGCCTGGCTAACACCTACTCTCGGTTCAGAAAACTAGACTGGGTCTTTCTTTCCTTGGAAACCTCTCTGGAGAGAAGAAATGTCAGGACTTGAGGTTGCCCCCATCCTGGTGTTCCCACACCACCATCCTGAGACATCGGACTCATTCATTTCTCTGCCAAGGTCTTAGGAGAAGTTACCAGGTATAAGATACAGCCGGGGTGGGGGAAGTGCTGAGCTATGGACAGACTTAACATAGATTAAAGCCAACTAACTGAAAATCCCAGCAGGCTTGGCTGGGACAATGGCCTCTGGGCCAGGGGCCTTGGCCTGTGTTTCTCATAAGCAGAGGTGAAGAGAGAAGGAGCCACAGCTTTTGGCATTTCTGGAGTGTGTAGGATGAAGGGACACAATCTGCCAAGGCTGGGCTTCATGTGGCCTTTTATTTTGATGCATTATTAAGGCTTATGAGTGAACTCACTCTCTAGAAGAGAGTGCAGGGTGGCTCAGAGACACATACAGGATGCCTTTTATACTGACTCCCTGGTCTCCAGCCCTCCAAATGCCAGAGGAAGCAAGTTGTGATTTGTCAGATGCCCCAGGAAGCCACCAAAGGCTTACATTGCTCTAGCCACTTCTATTCTGGGGGTCCTGTCACTTTGAGACAAACTTCCACCTCTGAGAGCCCCAGTTTCTAATCTGTGAAATGGGGTTGGATACCTTCCTTGCTTACCTCAGGGGTTGTGGAGAGGATCAAATAAGATAATGGTTATGAAAGAGCTTTAAACACTGTACAGTGCCATGGAAATGTTGAGAGCGTGACTAGGAGGCAGCCACTACCCCCACACTCACTTCAAAGGGGAGAAACAGGGTGGAGAAAGCTGCCATGCTCTGCTTTTGAAGTGCACGGAGAGCAGCTCTCAGCAGAGGAAAACAACGTTGCCGCTTAAAAGGCAACTTTGAAAACAACCATTTTCCCTCTGAAGAGAGAATATAGTTGGGAGTACTTCAAAGACTAGGGGAAATTTCTAGAAAAAAAACGGCTTTCTCCATCCAACTCTTAGTCAAGGCACAGTTATTTTAAAAATCCTCAGAACTCATTTTTTTTAAAAGAATTTTAATACCTTTAAAAATTAAAAACTATTAAGGGGGTAGACAAAGGCCTGCCTTTCCCCAGCCCTCCAGTGGCCGTTTCAGAAGGTGGATGTAATGAGCCTGATTCATCTGATCCTTCCTCTGATTAAGCATTCTCCATCCTGATAAATTTCTTATTGAGAATAAGTCACCAGGAATAGCACTGTCTCCTTCCTATCCATCTCTGACATCAGCTTGCACACACAATTGGGTTATTTAATATATTTTTTTCTTTTTTTTTCTTGAAATGTGCTAAGGACAGTCTCAAAGGGCCAACCCAGAACCATCATATTAACCATATTATACCTGACATGTCTAAGCAAGGAGAGATGGTGGTGGTGGTGGTGGTGGTGGTGGTGGTGGTGGTGGTGGTGGTGGTGGTTGTGATGATGATGATGATGGTGGTGGTGGTGGTTGTGATGATGATGATGATGATGTATGCAGGTATGCATGTCTGTGCACTTAGAAACTGGAAGACAACTTTGGCTGTCATTCCTCAGGCACTATCCACCTTGTCTTGCTTTGTTTTGCTTTGCTTTCTTTTACTGCGACGAGGTCTACTGCTGGCTCATAACTTGCGTGGTAAGTTAGGTCAGTCAGCTAGTGGGTTTCAGGGATCTACTTGTCCTCTGTCTCCTCAGCACTGTGGTTGTAACTGTGCTCCACCATGTCCAACACTTCTTAGGTGGGTCCTCAAACCCAGGACCTCATGCTTACAAAGCAAGCACTGTACCCCCTGGATAATTTTCTCAGACCTTGATTATTTATTGTTATCAAAATGATCTCACTATGTAGCACAGGCGGGCCTGGAACTCACTATGTAGGCCAGGTTGGTCTCAAACTCACACCAATTCACCTAACTCAACATTCCCAGTGAATGCTGAGATCATAGGCAGAAGCCAGCTTGCCTAGTAAAACAACTAAATTCAAAGATAAACCACACTCAGACTCCAGATAGTAGACTGTGATGTAAGCATGTCTGGCCATGACCCCCGGGGAGCCAGCCCACTGGCAACTGGACAAACCTGTTTGGAAATGTGACTGTCTTCCCCCCAGCATCCTGCTGAGAAAGCAGCCTGGGACTGAAGGCCTCAAAGTTCTGGAGATAACAAGTTTGTCTCAGCTCTGCCTTTTCCAGCCTCCTCTGGCCGTCACGCAAGGAGATTTCTGAGAGACATGTCTTATTTTTCTCATAGCTCCTATCTATGCCTATAGACTGTGATCAAATTGAATGCTTCTTAGCTGAAGTCCAAAGCTCAGTAGAGTGTTCACATTTTTCCGCTCTTAGAAAACACACACATCAGACAGCACCAAGGGGTTGGGCGGAGAGGGTCAGCTAGAATTCAAGGAGATGACCTGTAGAGAAAGAGCTCTTTCCTCCTACACCTCCCACTGGCTCCGGCCTCAGACTGTATTTTTTGCAAAGGGCTTTGAAGACACAAGTGAAAGAAATCTCAGTGGTCGGAAGCCAGAGAAAGGCAGCTGCTAAGGGAAGACTAGTCCCAAGGAATAGAGAAAGAGCACCCGCGAGCAGGGTGACGTCATACGGAAGACGAGCAAAAGAGGGTTGTATGAGTCCCAGATATTCTGCCACGGTTTTAAGCAACCCATTTAATTAAAGTTGTGTCTCTTGTTGGCATGAGAGCAATGGAAGTGTCAGTTTGCTTGTCAGGAGCTCCTTTGCCTGGAGCATAGATCAGACCGGGGTGGCCGTGTGCCAAACTTCTCTCCAGCACAGATGGGAAGGCCAGAGGTAATTACCCTGCCCTGGCCACTTGCCTTCCTGTGTGAAATTATAGAAAAGTAGGAGACAGTGTCTCCTCCTGATTCTTATTCTACCTCATTTCCAGGGAAGAAATAAAGATAAGCACACACCACGCTATGATTCGGGCAGGAAGGCTGTGTAGAACCTTACCCCTCTAAGGAGAGTTTTGTAGAACAAGCCTATTGTGGAGGTAAACTGGAAACTACACTAGCTTTGGAGACTGTCTGACCCATGGCTCTCCAAGTATAACTAGCTGACAGAGCTGTCTTATCTTTGCAGGGCACAAGCAAAGAGATTGCCCATCTCTGCCCTCAGCTGCGGTTTGCCATGTCTCCTGTCTCCTGCCTCCTCTCCCCAGTCTTCAGTCATATCCCTGGATGATTCTGGATTGTCTGCCCACTACCAGTTAAGACTGAAACTTGAGATTTCTGCTTCCTCACTAGGAATCAGGGTTTGGGAGGAGAGGATGTTACTTGTCCTCTTGACTGTCCTCATGTTTCACAGTTGGTATTGAGGAGAGATGTGGGTGGACTGTGGGTTGGGTTAACCTGAGGTCAGTGTGCCCAAAGTCTCCCTTAGCTTTGTTGGCCCTCATATTGGTGTCCTATGTAGTCATGAAGCTGAGGCATCTGGTCTATCAGCTCCCAGCTTCCATGTTCTGAGACCACTTCTCTGTCCAGATGCTTCTTCCCTGTGTTCTCTCTGAAACGCCCCTTTCCTCTTGAAAAGAGGCTCTGTGCTGCCTCCTTTTCTCTACTCCTAACCATCAGGCCTCTCCTGCCTTCTTCCTCTCCACATCTCATCCTGCCTGTGCTGGTCTCTGCTGCAGTCCCTGCTCCCCTACTTTTCTTAGAGCTCTTCTTTCTTGTCCTCCAGGACTCAGTCAACGGTCCCTACAAAGACAGGTATTCCTTGACCTCTGAAGCTAAAGGCCCTGGGCCCATGTACCTTCATCTCCATTTCTCACAAGCCCTGGTATCTTGGAACATTGGGTGACAAAAGGGGCCAATGACTGCAGGTTGTGTTTTTTCCTCATCCTTTGTCCACTGGCCTTGCAGGTCGCAGGCAGGAGATCGAATCAGGGTGGGAGGTATAGACTGAGAGTTTCTTGTTCCTGCCTCAGGTTGTAGCTTCAGTGGCAGTCAAGGCAATTGGAAACCTTTGAAGGATGTGAAGCAAAAGGAGGCCTCGTCCAGTACACCTTCTGAAAACATCACTGTGATTGCTCTGTGCAAAATGTATTGGATTTGGGGAAAGGATTTAGGAGGCTGTCCCAGTGAGAAATGATAATGGCTTGGACCAGAGTGATTGCAGCTCAGAGGGAGAGAAGTGGGCAGATTAAAGCTGTCTTTGAAGGAAGGATTAACAGAAGTTGGTGATTGTTAGGCTGTGATGCTTGAGGGCGAAGTAGGGTTAGAAATGACTTCCTGGTTTCTGGTTTGGACAACTGTGTACACAGAGCATCATTTATCATGAGGATAAAAAGTTCGATGAAACAGACATTGCTCTGTTCAGGGGGAAAGTTCATGTGTATTTCTGTGGTCATTTTTCTCTCTGATTTTATAGTATGTTTTATCTATCAAATCTATTACCTATCATCTATGTATCTTATTATCTATTTCTATGCTATCTACTATGTCTTAATGTTTGGACTGTGTTACACATACTGTATGCTTATCTTATGTTCTAATTGTTTGTTGTGTGTAGATAGAATATTTGATGGTATAAGGTATAGGTACCTTACCAAAATCGTAACTTAAATCCTGTAACATTGTTTTGTTTTGGTGTATAAATTCCTTAAGATTTTACATGGATACAAAGTACTGCTTGTGAATAATCACAGTTTACTTTTCTTATTCACAATCTGTGAGGCTGTACTTCTATAATTTACAAAGGCTAGAATCTCAGATCTATAAGACTTTTCCTTGGAAAATATGAACTGACATCTACTTACCCAAGACAGAAAAGTAACAGACCAGAGTGCAATTCTATCAGAGTCCAGCTTGACATATCAACATGTGTTTCTTAGGATTTCTTATAGGTATATGAGTGAAGGGTTACTTACAACAGTAGGAGCAGCTCAAAGACAGTCACATGGCAACATAGACATCCCAGAATGCGTGGTAATGCTTAGAAACTGCAATCTTTTGAGATCCCTGCAGGATTTGTAGGTTGCTCAATAGATCAGAGTCCTTTATGCAGCAGAGACAGCCTTGGGAAGGGACCATGTGGCTTTTGCTAGTTTCAGGAACTTCCTGAGACTTGCTAGTTATTCTTGTTACAAGTCTCCTGAGCTTCCTGCCTGGAAAGAATTTGTTACTCAGCAACTTCCCACACCAAACTTGGTAGAAGTGACAAGAGTGAATAACTGATGCTTCAAGAAAGAGTCACTCAGTGCTTTGTCATAAAATATAATATTATAGGATTGAGAGGAGGGCAGAATTTTTAAAAATAATATTGATGTGATTCCTTCTTATTAATTCTGAGAGGCTTTTAAAATCATCAATAAGTAATGGATTTTGTCATTTTCCTCTATCGAAATAATTACTTTCCCCATTATTCATATTGTTTTTTAAATGCCACTCTATTATAGCATTTTAAATCTCTAGTGTATGCATAAATAACTGTACATTGAATCTATAGAGAGGACTTCGTGGTTAAGAACACTTGATACTCCTCCAGAGGGCCAGAGTTCAATTCCCAGCACCCACATCAGGTAACTCAGAACCACTTGTAACTTCAGGTTCAAGGGATCTGACAATTTCTTCTGTGCTCTATTGGCACCAATACACATTTGCATGCACTAACATGGACCGAAACATACACATATACAGTCTCACAGTGTAGTTCATGATCCTCTGGCTCTTGCTCTCTTTCTGCCCTCTCTTCTGCAATATTCCTTGAGCTTAGGTGTAACTAAATGAGGAAAAGCCTATGAGGCCTCAACCCTACACAGAGAGCTACAGGCAACTGAGTAAAGCTGGGACTATGGCTCTTCTCAAGGGAGAGTACACCAACTGGGTGATCAGTGCCGAAAGGGCAGCCATGAACACATGCACACAAGTTACATTATATGGACTCAATATGCTATATTTAGAAATATATATATATATATATGTATACACAGATACAAATATACATGTGGTAACAGTTGATGAAAAAGGAGTCCATGAATTTGAAGGAGAGTTGGGAGGGTGCAGGGGAGGATCTTTGAGGAAGAAACGGAAAGGGAGAAATGCTGCAATTAAAATATAATCTCACAAAAATATAGATACCAACAAAAATATTTTGATAAGAGCTTTACATGTATACAATGTATGTATGTGTACAATGTATGTATGTGTACAATGTATCCAACTCAGCAAGTCTAAAGACACGTAGACATCCATGAAGCCATGGCTATAAACATATCCATGCCTTCCAAAGTTTCCTTTTATTCTTTCCATATAGTATTTTGTAACGAGAGCATGTAATATAAGATCTGTCAATGAATGTTCTTTATATACAGGAGCATGGTTTAGTTCAGGCCCAGTGCTGCCCAGCAGACCCCTGGGCTGATGAAACTTTGTGCCCAACACTTTCTGGATTCTCTTCCCCAGACCATGGTAACTAATTTCCTACTCTTTCTGCTTCTATGTGCTTGTTTTAACTTCATCATTTAAGTCGTATCATGAGATATTTCTGCTTCTAAATATGGTTTGTTAAATCCACCTTTGATGCAGAAAATGACAAGATTTCCATCATTTTCAAGGCTATTAACAAGTAACTATCCCCTCCTGCAAGCTGTGTTTTAAACCCACCTATCTGTCAGTGGACATTGCTTCCACACCTTGGATGATGTGGATAGTAACGCAATGGACATAAAAGTGCAAACATCTCTACAAGGTGCTGATTGTTCAGTTGTGTTCTTGGTATAAATCTCATTCAGACAGTGTTTTTTCATAATGGCCAGATTCAATAAGCTAATATTTTGTTAAGTATTTTATGTCTACCCTAAGGCCTTTCTTTTTCTTTCTTATAAAGTATGCAATCTTTGTAGCTGAGATGTAGCCTTTCAGGGGGAGGGCTTGAATATTTCAAGGCCTCACCAGGGGTTTTTACCCTGATAGATATGAACTCTAGTGTCTCCCAATACTATAGGATCTGCTCACTGCTGGTATAGTATACTCACTCTAGTATAGAAGCATCCTCAGACAGAAAGCCACAGGAACTTGGGACCATCTCCTGACGTGGCTCTCTTGTAAGGATTTTGCAGCTCAGTTTTGCCTATTTTCTAATAGTTGTGAACAACCACACACATTTATGTAACTTTTTACAACATGATAATAGTTTGATGATGGTGGTGTTTACAGCCCTAATTATTTCCTGAACACTCGGGTGGGTTAATTTGGGGAATTCCTATTACTTCATTTTACCTTTTTGGGATATCCCCAAATGATCTATGATCTCTCCTTGAGACTGTGACTAATTTTATTTTTCTATTTTCTAAAGGCTCTCCATCAATGTCATCTTCCAGTCTTTCCAGTGATCTCTTCTTTGTTGTCATTCCTTACTTTAGTATTTAAGGCTACATTCTCACTCTCTGAAAGCTAATCTTGGTAACCTCTTTTCTTTGGTTTCAAGGAGGTAAACTGGAAGTACGGCTGATCACTATACAGGACAGCCCCCTCGTGCTGACTGCGGCATAGGCTGACCATGTGGACTTCTGGTTGACTTGTTTCCTGGGGAATCCTCAACTCCATATCTTCACCTGCCCCTCTATACTGGTTAGATGCCCTAGAGAAGAATCTTCTTGTATTTTTGGAAGGTCAAATCTGGCTGCTAGAGTTCTGGTGGCTGAAATTAAAAGGTGGCCAGAACAGTCTGCATATAATCTTGCATGCGCTGGCCTCTTCTGTTATGGTACACTTGAACTTATATGGGTCTGATGTTCCCCCAGAAAGAAGCCTTCTTTTATCCCCTTGTAGTATTCATACAAAATAGTGAAGAAGCAACAGCAATTGGGCTTTACTTTGGGGAAGAGTCCAAATTGACAATCTCTAGCATCCTAATTTCATGCCTGTTCTATTCCTTTCCCAGCAAACCAGAGCCAGTAATTTCTGAATGTTTGGAAAAATTAAGGTTGGAAACTAGTTTACTCTCCTGCTGCAGCCTTTAGATTCCAGCTTTCTTCACATTAACTCGAATGGTGTAAGCAGTACACAGTGTTGCACACCTATAATCCCAGGTACCTGGAAGGCTGAGGTAGGAGAGCCACAGTGTTGATACTTTCCAGGTTACATCATGAATTCAGTACCAGCCTATGCAACTTAGAAAGATGCTGTCTCAAAATGAAAGTGATAAACTGGATACAGCGATAGAGTACTTGTTTAACTTTCTTCTTTAGCTCACATAAATGTTGGGTTCAGTCTTCAGTATGTACAGGAAGCCTGAGAATTTAGACAGTTATTTTTCTAATGTCATTTTTATAGTGTTTTGGAGAAGACCCCTCTCTTTATTTTTCCAGATAAAAATGTTAGTTTGATATCTTGCAGGGTATATAGTCACAAAGGAGAAACAAGTTTGGTGATATATTTCAGGTTTTCTAAAAATTCAGAGTACTAGGGTGAATGTCCACCTTGTTTTCAAAATGCATAGCAGAAGACTAAGAGGAGAAGTCATGGATTGACCACATAGAAGAAAAATCTGGGAAACTCATTGTCATGAGACTTGATGAACAAGTGCTTATATAAACCTTGGGAAGCAGGGGCATGGCTAACCACATAAGGGAGCAAGTTTTGGGGATCCATGCAGAAATCCACCTTGTTTTTATTCTGCAGACCTTTGGTTTGTGCACCCATGCCAGTTCTAAGCTTCAAACTTCAGAGACGTTGAACCAGAAGAGCTAGCTCAACTTTTATCTGCTTTTTTCCCCATTATTATGGTTGGTTTGTGAGGGGGAAAATGCCCTGTGTAGCTTGATTTGAGGCTCTGCTTTCTCAATAGGTTCCTCAAATGATTCACTCCCCAGAGCAATTACCCTAGTTATCAGTTATTTCCAAAAGTTTGAGGAGAGCTGTTTATCTAAGTCTTTCTTAAATAAGACCAGAAAAGGCCTCAGTAGAAGCAGATCACCTTATCAAAGGCAGGTATCATCCAATTAGGAAGGAAGATTCTTTTATTCTGGGCCCTAGACACTACTGCACCATTCTAGTGTCACCAGATTCCCCGGGACCATCTACTCAGAAACATAAGACAAATAAATAAATAAATAAATAAATAAATAAATAAATAAATAAATAAATAAATAAATTTATTTTTAAAAAAGCTCATTCCTTGATGCTCCAGGCCTTTAGAAATTTATAAGTCTAAAGATTTACCTCCTCCATTTTGCCCTTTCCTGTTTGCTTTCTGGGAACACCCAATCAATATAGAAAGAACTGGAAAGGAGAATTATTAGAGAGAATTTTTTCCTTTGGGTTGAGAAGTTTTGCTTTGATCCTGTCTTGAGCATTGCATGATGGGACAGCAGCATCACCTCACAGCTAGAGAAGGAATTATTTTCGCTGGCATCTTTCATTTCTGATTCCCCTCATCCTCATCTGTCTGCCTGTTGACAAACCAGAGCTGTCAGAGCCACCTGTCACTGCAGAAGGAAAAAAAAAACTATTTGACAACTGTATCATTCTCTAGGATATTCTGTGTCTGGTGTCTGTGTCCTGACCCATGTTTGTGACACTTGTGTTGTTTCAGAGGGCCTCATGAAATTCTTCAAAAAGAAATCTCAAACTCTATTAATTTAAATTCATCTTCATTTTGAGTGCTTCCTGATATACTTAAGAGGGGGGGCAGTGTCATAAAAACATGTGATAGGAGGTCCTTCTTGTAAAGAAACAGCTTCTCTCATTAAAAACAAACTCGGGAGCCTCTCAGGATGGCAGCAAGCAAGGATGCCTGAAGGTGGCTCTCACTGTGGTTGGGGTTGCTGTGGATGGAAAGTGCTTTGCTCTAATTTGGTGTTAAGCATACACTGGTGGGGGATATCTTTCTGCATAGAAAGAAATACACCTTCCTAGGGGTCAGGATATGGCTCGGTGGCAGATAAGTGCTTGCTGTTCAATCACGAGGAATTCAATCTGAATTCCTAGCATCTATATGAAAAGCTGAACAGGATGACATCTTCCTGTGATTCCAGTGTTGGGAACACTGGCAGGGCTTGCTGACAGGCCAGTCTAGCCAGTGGACGAACTCTAGGCTCAGTGAGAAAACTTGTCTCAAAAAATATGAGTGATAGAGAAAAACATCTGATCTCAACCAATGATCTCCACAGGCACATGAATGGATACATGCACACACAGCCACACATGCACACACATGTAAACACCTCTCTGTCTCTCTCTTTGTCTCTGTGTCTCTCTGTGTCTCTCTATCTCTGCCTCTCTCTGTCTCTCTCTGTCTCTGTCTCTCTCTGTCTCTCTGTCTCTCTCTCTGTCTGTCTCTCTCTCTCTCTCTTTCACACACGCACACACACACACACACACACACACACACACACACACACACACACTTCCAAACACAAATAAAATCATGTGTTACTATTTCCCTTGAGACAATATTACCCAGTGGTAATAACAGTTTGCTTTTCCCACCATGTCTTGAATTATCCCTTAACAATGTACTGCAGCCATATCTGGGCTGCAGGGCTTCCCTACTGTCTTATGAACCCGTGCTTGCATGCTCTATCCTCTGGTTCCTGATTCAAGCTGTTTTTGTTTGTTTGGGGTTGTCTTACTAAATACCAACCAAACTAAAAGGAAAGTGTTGTGTACAAAGGGGATTCAGTCAGTACTGAATTGATCATTTTCAAAGTTCACTGACAATCTTCTTTTGGCTTCAGATTTGGGATGGTGGGCTACACAAAGGCATTGCCCCTTCCACTGACAGGTCCTCCCAGAAGTGTCAATCACATCTGAAAAAAAAAAAAGAAGAAATCTGTGGCAGCACTTAGTATAAGCAAAAGTGTCATCAATGAAACAAAAGTGATAAAAAATTTATGGATGATAGAATACAGATATGATGGGATTTTTGCAATTCAAAACCCACCAGGGAGAAGGCTCTCACAGTATAAAAGCAATGTATCCCATGGGAACCCCAGAACATCTCCCAGCTTGTGTTTAGCCGTGAGAGACGATCAGCATCATTAGTTGAAATTGTGTGCAGTAGTGGCTTCCAATTGTTATGAGTTAAATATTCCTCAAAACACACACACACACACACCACATTTACAATTTATGTAAATTTATTTATTTATAACATAACTTAGGCTCATTAGCAAATATCTCAACACACATAAATTGTGAGGTTAATCATCAATGATCATGAGTGAAAATTTGTATTCCAAATGTTCTCCGTGACAGTTGTGAGCTTCAGGCACCAAATCTCCATCACATCTTAAGACATCATCATTATTCATGCCACACAGTGTGCTGAACAAAGGTTAGAAGGGTCTACTTGCCTTGTGCCAGTGTTTACTAGCACTGGTATTTAATTTTTTGATTAATATTTTCTATGCCAGAAGTTTTAATCATTTAACTATTTTGTGAGGATTAGACTTTTTTAATGGAATGTATTATACATAAATCCCCTTAAAGAAGAGGATATAAATAGTGAGTCATGACAAGACAAATAACCAGACAAATAGACTATGGAACCTGTGCTCTTAACTCAGGAATAATTCATACATTAAAATCACACAGACTTAATTGTCCTTCATATTTTAGAGAAAATGTATGTACATGATTGTCCTAAGATGCTTTGGGGTAGGATTCACTTGAGTAGCCCTCAGGAAGGTTACTTCCAATGGTAGTCACAGGATAAAGGCTAGCTGGTACTACTAGACTTTCTGGCTGAAGTATATAATTCTAACTGTAGCCTTCAGGACCATCATGTTGCTATTAAGGAAAATAGAGAGTAACAACTAGGGCATCTCCCATCTTCCTCAGCATAAGAACACACACACACACACACACACACACACACACACACACACACACACACACACCCCAAACAATCAAAAATTAAAAAGCTAGGATAGTGTCACCCAAAAATAAGATAAATTCAGAAGACATGGGTTAGGCCTTGTTCTCTAGACACTAATGGAAACTGTGAGCTTACTTGTCCACCAGTGCTCAAATACAGCTTTCCCCAAAATCTTACACAATGGCAAGAGTTCCTTACCAGCATCCCTACCAAACAGCCTTGTTCTTCAGTCATAAATGGAGAAAGTCATCCAGAATCACTTGGTTTTGAAGAAAAATGAACAATATGAAAGGGGGAGAGACAAAATGAAACAAAACTATGCAACAAATTCAAGAGACCAGTCAATGCAAGCAAAGCAATGAAGGCAATTTAAAGACTATACTTCACACTGAGGTTCTTAGAGTCATTTGAGAAAAAAATAAAAATAAAGAGGAACAAACAGAAATGGTAAAGTAGTTAAATATTTGAGATTAGAAAACTGAAGTGACAAGTAGCAGAGAAGAAAAATAAACATAAATAAAAAACATACTAGCACATGAAAAGATAGAAAATGCTCTACAACATAGAAAACAGAAATGGAAAATATAGGTACAAACACTTTTGAAAGTAAAGGAAGAAAATTATTCAAAATTTAATGGAAATTCCAGTGGGAGAGACCACAGTGAACAAAGATAGAAACACTTTCATCAAAACACTGTCATCAATGGCATCTAGTCAGACATGGGCTTGCTTTTACTTTTGTATATATACCAAACACACCTATAAACCCTAGAAATGGAGCAAGAAATGATCAGAGAACTCCTAATGATGGTAAGAAAAGGTGTCCTTCTATTTGTATTTCAAGACTAGAGCAACAATAAAGTCTGGATGCCTTGCATCCCTGTGTCTAGTAGAGAAAGGTTATTAAAGTCAGCATTCCCAACCCCAACCTGGAGATTTGTGGTAACCCAGGGACACTCTGTCATTTGAAACCAACAGAAGTTACTCTACCAACAAGAGGCAGACCCGATATAGTCAGCAAGGAAAATTGATTGGGATTCTCCTACTAGGAATAGGAAGTCATGGAATCACTCTTTCCCAGCCAGACATGACAGAAACCCCCAATCTATGGGATGAACTAGAGGAGCAGGTAGGTGAAGTCTGCAGGAGAAATCAGTCACAGCAGGCCATATGATCTGGAAAACTACAAGGTCTTCATTTGTCAAGGAGTCACCTCCCCTACACAGAGACACTGGACCAAGAGGGTGAGAGACCCAGCTACACTGAGAAGCCTGGTTCCAGAAGCTCCTTTAACCCTAGGTTCTAGACTTGTCTCCTCTACCCAAAACACACAAAGACTCAGTGAAGAAATAAGTAAAACACTCTTGAGGCACTTTTCCCTCCCCCATGAAGTAATATTTGGTGGTCACAGCTGAGGAGGAACCATGGGAAACTCAAGGCCTGCCAAATAAACTGAGCATATCAAAACAGTGATGACAAAGGCTTTGAGAGTTAGTCTGCCTCTAAAACAAGAGCCTATAAGTCTAGTCCAAGACATATTCATCAAACCTGAGGAATTACTATCCAAGTATGGAGGAGAAAGAGTAGGAGGAAATAGTATTTGTAGAAATAATTCTTCAAAAAGAAAAACTTCCAAAATTTGTTAAAAATTTAGAGATCCAAGAAGCTAAGAAAGATCCTCCAAAAAATAAACCTAGAAAAATCTGTTATATTATAAAATATATAAAATATATTATAATTAAATTTATATAAACATAAAATAGAGAAAAATATTGAAAACAGACAGGCAATAGCTTTTCTATGTAGGACCATCTATTAGAAACGATGAGTCTCTCAACTGGAGCCATGAGGGGCATGGGGCAGAAAGAAATGGCTCAATACTTTCAATGCACTTAGAGAAAAGAATTGTAAATGGCAAATTCTATACCTAGCAAAACTATCTTTTAAGGATAAAGGAAAAATAAGAATGTTCTCGTGCATGAGACAACTAAAATAACACATCACAGGCAGATACATTTTTTAAAAGGTGGACAAAAGTTAATGCTTTAAGCAAAAGTAAAGTAGAAAACAAAGGAATTTGGGGTTTTAAAGAAGAAATGGGAGAACAAATATACAGGGTATATACCAAAACAGCATTTTTTCTCATGTGTTTTATGAGTCATACAGACTGAAACACAAATTATAGCATCATCAGATATCCAAGACAATGGTATTTTAAAATGTCAAGAACAATAATATCTAAATAGAAGTCAGTTTTCATAGTTCAGTGGTTTTTGTGGAGTGATTTTCTTTCCTAATTGACATATCCTCTTCTGGTGAAGGAGGATGATTCATGAGACTCAAGAAATAAACAACTTTATAAGCTGCGGTGAACTATAACTTCTAAGATTCACAAAGCTCCTTCCCAAGGTTGTAGAAGCAATGATCAACAGCTTGGGGTGAAGATGAGCCAGGAGAGCTGCCTGGTGGATACTCTCCAGCCTGTTGAGCTGTCTAATATCAGCATTGCTGACAACCCTTCTGTGAATCATCACCCAGCCTTGAATGCGCATTTTAGTGATGCAACTGCCTTTGAGTTGTTCCTACACCTAGAAGTAAAGACCTGCCCACAGTCCAATAGGTAGCCCCAATAAACTCATTGAGTTGGCAAGTTTGAGTTTGATAGAATTAATACTTTGTTCTGTTGTTTCTCTGTGTGACCCAGATATACAGGGTATATACCAAAACAGCATTTTTTCTCCATTTATCCCCAGGGAAGTTTCACATAACACCATGGAAATGGCACAGTGTTGATACCAGTTGTACTGAGGGAAATAATGCCCCTCTGAAGAATGTGTATTATTGAAATGATAAAGGAGGCTTTGCAGGTGTGATAGTGAAACTTAAAGTGAGATTATGCTGGATTATTTCAGTGAGTGTGGTATAATTATGAGGGTTCTTAGAAGAGTAAGAGGGGAGAAGGATAGAAAGAGTGGTCAGAAAGAAGAAAGCTGGCTTTGCAATGGAGCACAGTTCTTTAGAATCAAGAAAGGGAGACTGATTCTGCTTGAAATTCCCATAAGAAAGAAGCCTTCTGATACTTTGACCTCTGACCTCCAGAACCACAACAGAATAATTTCCTGCTGTTACATACCACTAGCTTTGTGATAAGTTGTTACAGCAGCAACAGGATAGATACTAAGTAGATTCTTACAGTTCACACATTAATAAGATTTCAGAGTGACCATTATGAAAACCATATCAAGAGCAATAAACTTAAAAACATGATAAATATATCAATGTAACTTACCATGTTAATAAGGTCAATAAAGCACACATTAATCCCAACTGGTGTAGAAATAAAAATCTAACATCTTTTTATGAGTTAAAAATTTGAAGGGAATATCTTCAGCCTGACAAAACACATTCATGAAATATTCACAGATAACATACTATACTCAAGATTAAACTTGTTCCCATACAATGACCAAGAACACAAAATGTTCTCTTTTTATCAGTTTTACCTATACCATACAGAAAGTTTATCCAGAGAACTTAAGCAAGGGGAAGAAATAAAAAGTGCCTAAATTGAGAAAGAATGAAAATTATTCCTATCAGGAGATAAGACATGTACATGAACACTTTCGCTCTCTCTCTCTCTCTCTCTCTCTCTCTCTCTCTCTCTCTCTCTCTCTCTCTCTCAATCCCCATATGTATATATGCATTCATATCTACCTATATCTATTTATATAATCTTTTTAAAAAGCCATAAGCAAATTCAGCCAAGCTGTAGGACAACAAAATCAATTACATTTCTGCACACTACCAATGCACAGTTCAAACAAAAAATCAAGGAGGGTAACAGCACTCAAGACACCATCAAAAAGAGTAGAATACTCCAAAATAAATTTAACCAAGTTGAAGCACCATCAAGAGTTGTATACTGAACACTGTAAAAACATTTCTGAAAGAAATCTAATAAAACCTAATAAATGAAAAGACATCTGTATTCATGGACTGGAAGGCTAAATATTGTTAAGATCACAAAAGTCCCCCAAAGCAATATACAGATTAAATGTAATCTATATCAAAATCTCAATAGTATTTTTTTTGTAGAAATTGAAAAACAGATTCTAATATTCATATGGAATTGTACAGCACCCTAAATTAATCAGAACAGTATTTAAAAAGAAGAAAGTTTTAGTAGTTTTGTCTCCCAATTTTGAGCTTTATTACAAAACTACCAGTAATGCAAACACCACGATACTGGCAGGAGGCTGGACTCAGAATGGTGGGGTAGAACTGACAATCCACAGATTAATCTTTGTGTCTATGACAGTTCATTTTTAAACACAGGTGCTAAGATAATCCAATGGGGCGGGGAAAACAAATGACCTTTTCAGTCCTAGAAAAGTTGGGTTTCCACAAGCAAACAAATTAAGTTACGAACTGGCTCATTAATTAATAAAAAATAAATTAAATTGGGTTGAATACCTAAAATTAAAAAGCTAAAAAAATAGTTTATATAACAATGTACAGGAGCAAATCCCCATGACTCTGGCAAAGAATTCTCAGGTGTGATGCCCAAAAGGCAGAAGGAAAAAGCAGTCATATGGGAATTTGCAGAAATAAACTGTGTAGTGCTTCAAGAGACACCGAGGGAAAAATAGAATAATAATAGAAAATACCTAAGTGTCTGGCATCTAGGATGTATGAGGAACTGTTGTGACAATAATAAAAGCAACCAAGTTCAGGAATGAGCAAGACAAATGAACGGATATCTTCTCATGAAGCAGCACCAATGGCTGACTGACAGACTACATGAGGCGGCACCCACCATCATTGTACTAAAGAAGTGCAAAACAAAAGTGCAGAGACACGCCACTCCACAGCCATTAAGTTATGTGCAACACGAAAAGGAAAATAACAAGTGCTGGCAAAATGTAGAGCTTTGGTGGCAATCTCACCTTGGTGGTGAGACTGTGAAACGGTGCAGCAATCATAGAACACAGCTTGACACGTTCTCATGAAATGCGAAAATCACCATATGATCCAATCCTGGAATTCTACTCCTAGATACACATTTTAAAGGCTGAAAAGGGGATGCTAAGCAGAAGCTTAACATGAATGCACATAGCAGAAGTGCTCATGGTAACCAAGAGATAGAGGCAACAAGAATGCCAATGGATGGTAAATAAAGAAACAAAAATGTGGTCTAACAGTACAATGGAAATAGTATTCAGCCCTGAAAAGGAATAACTTACTGGTACATGATTCAACATGGATAAGCAGCAGAAAGCTGGTAAGGGAAAAACTACAACACGAATGATCGTATATTGAAAACACTTTGATGTGAAATGCCCTCAACAGCTAAATCCACAGAGACAAGCAGTGAGGTAGTGGAAGTCACAGGCTGTGGGGCTGGAACAGCAACACAATGTGGATAGTTTTCTTTCTTTGTAGTAACAAAGGGTTCTCTTGTAACCGATGTTATGGCTACACATTGCAAAGGTACTAAATGATACTGAACTGTACATTTTAAATGGTTAATTTTATAGTCTATACTGTGCAATCTCAATTATGGAACATTTCTGAAATAACTAATTTTTTTAAAGATTCGGGTTTTTTGATATGTGTATGTATTGTGTGTGTGTATGTGTATTGAATACCTCTGTGCATGTGCATGAGAGTGCGTGTGTGCTTTGGGAGGTGGAGTTACAGGAAGTTGTAAGCCATCTGATGAGAATGCTAAGAAATGAGTTCTGGTCTTCTGCAAGAGCGGCGAGTACCTCACCCACTGAACTGTCTCTTGAGGCCCTGAAATTACAATCACACAGATGCATGTTGTGGATTGCCCTGGTGCTGCTTGTATTTTGATGCTAAATTCCGCTTCCCCAAGAGGGGCTGACTGGGACAAGGAGTGAATCATGTACTCAGGTGACTTCAGGGGAACCTTCCCCTAATGAATAAAAATCTCAAGGAACTAATCACTGGGCAAGTAGGTGGGACTTCCGGGTCAGAGAGAGGAAGAGGGGTAGCAGGAGAAGGATACTTCTTTTTGGACAGGGAGAGCTTGGAGGAGAAAATGTAGGTAGCGGAGGCCCCCAGGATTCCCTACCAGAGGATTTATAAATTAAAATAGCTTACAACATTAGAAAACTAGTTGCTGCACCCAGAATTTGTGTTACCTTGTGATTCTAAACTAAGATTGTGTGGTGTTTTCCTTCATGCGGCAATTCAACTGGGTTCCAGAGAGAAAGTGTGGGTTTATGAGAAGTACACCCCAACTAACCATGGGAATTTGGAAGCATGGGGCTGGCATGACAGCGACCCACCATGGGAACTTAGCAAGCCAGGTGGAGAGATTTCAGAGCCCTGGGTCAGAGAGTCTGGCCTGTCCACCAGTGCCTTGCCAGCAGTAGCATGGGTTGTTTGACACTACAGATGCACATACTCACACTTCAGTGCACGAATTCACACAGGTGCACACACTTGCACTCTGGTGCATGAATTTACACAGGTATACACACACTCCAATGCACGAATTCACACAGGTGCACACACTAGCATTCCAATGCATGAATTCACACAGGTGCACACACTAGCGCTCCAGTGTATGAATTCACACAGGTATACACACACTCTAGTGCACGAATTCACACAGGTGCACACACTCACACTCCAATGCATGCATGAATTCACACAGGTGCATACACTGGCACTCCAATGCATGAATTCACACAGGTGCACACACTAGCACTCCAATGCACGAATTCACACAGGTATACACACACTCTGGTGCATGAATTCACACAGGTGCACACACTAGCACTCCAATGCATGAATTCACACAGGTGCACACACTCATACTCTGATGCATGAATTCACACAGGTATACATACACTCTGATGCATGAATTCACACAGGTTCACACACTGGCACTCCAATGCATGCATGAATTCACACAGGTGCACACATTTGCACTCAGAAGCATGAATTCACACAGGTGCACACATTTGCACTCAGAAGCATGAATTCACACAGGTGCACATCTTTGCACCCTGATGCATGAGTTCAGGGAAATGCAGGGAAATGTGAGAGAGTCAGTGACTATCAACAACAACGTCTTAGCAGTGATGTCACAGTCTTGCTACCAGGTGGAGAAGTGAGCAACCTCTCTCTTTATTATTCCTCAAATTTATATATGGATGTACTATTACCTCAACTAAACAAAAATACGGTAACATTTAATAATGAATACAAATGAACAAAGATAGCATCTTAATAGAAGCCCTGCTTATGACAAAGACAAAGACTGAAAATAGAAGGCAATAAAATGGCTAACCTGTATTAATATAATGTAACATGTTTTGGGATATTTCACATGTGGGTCCTAATTCCAGACATTGAGATGTATTTATAAATGGAGAAATAACAAATAGAAGATGCTTTGTCTGTGTGAAGAACATTCTAATGGCAAGGGAATAAAGACAGCAAACAATATAAATATAAAACAACACAGTAAGAAATGGGGAATGTGGAACAGTGAGAATATAATTCCATGGAGGGAATGGTAAGACGTTTAGTGAGGAAATAGTAAATAGCGTTTAATCAGGTTTAAACAAAAGAATTCTACTGTAAGTATTCACTTCACTCACGATGTTCTATATGACAGCACAAAGGAATAAAAAATACTTGCACAAATGATAAAAAGACTGTTCTAGAAATAAAGCACAGCAATCAAGAGTCGGCAGAGAGTTTCCATTATGGAACTTGGGTGGTTAAGAACATAGAATTCATTAATGATTAAATGAAGGGATCCCTGTTCTACGCTAATGAGAAAAAGAAAATCTATGCGAAGCAGTGGCCAGCTTTAGAAACCCTGCCTCCTCCTCTTCATTGGGCTGTGTTGTGTAATCCACGCCACCATAAGCTATGTCTATAGGCACGAGCAGTGAGCCAACGAGACAAAGGACCAGTGACCTTGTAATGTTTTTGTGAATACTAATTGAGGTCACATTGCTTATAAATCTTTCCAACTGGCTGTTTAGCGTGTGCTAGGCATTTGTGTTTTCCAGGAGGCTTATCAACAGTACTGCATAACAAAATCCCAGGTTCCAGGATCTGAGAAGGCTTGCTTATCAACTTATCACATATATAAACTATAGGGCAGGTCACATAGCCCTCCTCCATCTTGTAGCTAAGAAACAAGGCATTCACCAACTCCAAGGTCAACATAGCCAAGACAGATTTGCAAAAATATATCTAGGAACCAGCCCAGAACCAGCTCACCACTTATTGGCTAGAATCCTGTCACGTGGTTCTAGACTGCCAACACGAGGCTGGGACGCGTAGTCTCCCATGGTGCCCAGGAAAATGAATCACAGTGAGATGGAGGTTGTAGAGGCTCCACAACGTGGAATAAACAGAAACTCGGCTCTTCTTCTGCTGGTTCCATAGTTTGGCTGCTATCACTTTCAACGCGATGACAACACGAGAGCAAACTAAGACTTGTTCTGCTGTGTGCCAGCTGTTAGTCCTCTGCACAGTCTTAGCCTCTGTAGCCGCCCCTCGAAAGAAGTTCATTGTTTATTACCATCAATCAAGACTCGGGGTGGATGGAATCGCCTGAAGTCACAGTGAGCAGTCATCTCTCTCATCACTAGCACTTTTTTTCTACTTAAAAGAGAGACAATCTCCTCTAGCTGACCCAGCTACCCCAGTACGGTCTCCTTGGCAGACGCCTGCCCTTTGTAAAAAAAAAAAAAATGCCTGCCTGGCACATAACCACTGGCACATCCGTAGAAGCTCCCCTTGTGCAGCGAATTTTTTCTTTGATTTGTTGGTTGTGTTAAAAATTGTTGTTCTATAATGGTCACATCTAGAGAATGTTGCACTTAAAGGGGAAATTGCCCTTAATAAAAACGAACGATACCAAGACCCCTCTCTACCAATGAAACGATTCTCCTGTATTTTGTTCTCTGTGTGAGCATACAAAAAAAAAAAAAGAGAGCTTCTCTGGTCTATTCTTTCCCAATTACCTCCTCTGGTGTTCGCTGAGAGTAGAGATGGAAGATGGGCTCATGAGGCTTATAACATTTGATCTTTTCCAGGCTTCAGCAAACCTGTGAATCACTTTCATAAGCTAAATCAATATCAAGTGTCACCTGGTGGCAGGTAAGGACAATTCGATGGCTTTCCTAATACCTTCCAGGCATTGATTTTTTTCCGCACATCAGGATAAAGGACATGAGAGATAAGGGATACTGGAGTATGCAAAATCGAAGTGACCACACAGACCTGAAGGTCAGCTCAGGAGACCTGGGGACCCCCATGTATCCTGACTTCCCTGATTTCCACCTGCCTAGGCTATGCCTACCTCCCCCAAGATGGTCCCTAGCCTGGGAGTTGGAAGGACACTGCTAAGTACCACTAATCCAAACACAGCAACTTATCAGTTGACTTTGTTATCAAGAGTCTGTATCTGGAATCTGGGCTATCAGGAAATACAAAGTAGAAAACACGGTCCTCACTGTGTGGTCCCAGACCAGCAACATTGACAACACCTAAGAGCTTGCACCACCTCAGACCTACTGCATCAGTAGACCCGTCTATCTGGATAAATGGCCCTCTAGTTTGAAGCTTTCACATCACTGAAAGCACCCAGAGAGACCATTAAACGGAGCTCCCCATTTTATAGAAATGAAAACGGGGCCCACGGAAATGGAAAGCTGTGACTCCGTTTTCTAATCCCAAGTCTTCTGTTTTTAGTTCCTCAAACTCACCCCTTTGTGTCTGTCTTTGGGAAGCTGACCAGGACTCCAATGCAGGGCTACCTGCCAGACTGCAGAATGGCAGCTGTGACCCGGAGCTGAAGGCCAGAGCAGTGGGTCACCATAAGGGCTACGGCCTAAGAACCCTATCTTAGATCATTGCTCTTAAGATGGAAGAACCCTGGAGGTCACCTATCAAGTCCCTTAGCTCTGAGCAGGGCTGAATGAGGCTTCTAGGTTCTGTTTTACATCAATCTCTCAATCCCCCTAAGTCAGCATGGAGTAGATGCAGATGAGACACTTACGGATAGTCCAATAGAGTAAGCCACATCTCCATCTGTTCAGCACCGCAGGCAATGGGCAAAACGAGAAGCTTCCTAGGCTGGACTGAGACTCGACTTCAAGTATTTACACAGAGACCAATTTAAATATGTTATGTGCCACTTAAAATAAAAGCTGCCATGTCTCCTTGCTTTTATCTAAATTTAACCCCATTACTCTTACTATCTTGGTAATAAAACAGATTGAAGTGTGTGGGGGGAGATGTTTGAAATAAGGAGATTGCTTTATTTCTTATTTGCTTTCATTTTTGTTTATACCCTGTCTTGGTTTTTAAAAAACCGAAGCACTTAAGGATCGTTGTGTGTCCTTATGAGCTCCCCAGCTGAAGCCATGGCCATCTGTTTTTTTAAGGCTTAGATGGCATTTGCTTTAAATAGGGGATCTTCTCATGGTGGTTTCCAGAGCGACCCCAGATCAGAAATAGAAATGGAATTGTGCCCCTCCAAGCTTGCTTTCTTTTGGTCCTTAGGATATCAGAGTATGACAAAGCCAGAGAGCCTTACCAGACTGGCAGGCTAGACCTGAGGCCACGGCCATTCTTGGGAACTCGCTGCCAGATGGGACATCTGAGTGTACCTTAGGCACCTCAAAACAGCCCACATGAGTTCCGTGCAAACCCGTGAAAGACAAGACGATCCTTTGATAAGCATGGAGAGTAAGGCTATCAGGTGGCTTGGAGACTTGGGGGTTTTTTTGTTTGTTTGTTTTTTGGTTTTTTGTGTTTTGTTTGTTTTGTTTTTGTTTTTGCTTTTGTTTCAGAGTACCAATGTAGCTCCTTGAGTTACCATGACGTTCCTCTTTCTGTCTCTCCCTATTGTATAGTTAGGATGTTCCTTTCTTGACTAAAATGGTCTAAGAGCCTCCGAACTAAGTATTCTATTTCCAGAATGAGAGCTGTGTTCCTGACATGGGCAGACAGTTGGGTTTCAGCCTGTCCATTCCCAGACCCATCTCTAGAAAGCCCTCTTAGTTTCAGCCCAGAGTGGCCCTGTGGGAAGTCACAAGAGAGAACAACGCTTGGTTGACTCTCATTACTAATAGGTGGGTCAGGATAGGTCAGATTATGCTGCATGAACAAAATCTTTTTTTTATAATAAATATAAATAATATTTATTATAGAATATGTACCATGGTTTATGAAGGTTTAGAAATTATGGACAACATATTCTCTTGGAAGAAGTAGTTTCTTTTTTTTTTTTTTTTTGTTTTTATTTTTGATACTTTATTTACATTTCAAATGTTTCCCCTTTTCTGGGTCTCCTCT
>CM052706.1:20377460-20401566 GCA_028551405.1 Uromys caudimaculatus
TCTGCTTAGCTCTGTTCCCCATTTTTTGATAGGGTTATTTGGTTTTTTAGAGTCTAACTTCTTGAGTTCTTTGTAAATATTGGATATTAGCCCTCTATCGGACATAGGATTGGTTAAGATCTTTTCCCAATCTGTTGGTTGCTGTTTAAGATCACCATAGCCAAACATAGTGTCACAGGCTCCTCAGGCGCTGCTATGAATGGGTACCTAAGAAGGGCTCAGGGACAGAGGTTGTTCTTGATGCCTGCTTTCATGGTTATCACAGCAAAAGTAAGGAGGCCTAGAGCTTCACGCTTTCCCCTGGAAGGGTGCCTGCAGCATTTGCCTGCTTATGTTTCATGGGCAAAAGTATCTCTTACATTCCTATAGAATGAAAAAGACAAGCATGACCAAATAGTATGCACAGAAGTAGAAGATAACTCCAAGATATCAAGGCAACAATCACCACCAGAGTCTCCTGGACCTGGGCAAGGTACTTTCCCAAGTTGAGTGAGCCCACCGGGTCTTCTCGTCAACTACTGCTTGGAGCCATGCTGACAGCTCCAGAAATAGTTCAAAGATTGTGTGCCTTTCCTCTTTGTCCTAAGGGAGTTTTAATGAAAGCAAATAATTCTGTCATCTCTTTCACAGAATCTCAGGATGCTGGTCAGAGAGACAATAACTTCTGCATCCTCATCCCACCTCCTTGAATCATTGGGCCCATTCTTTTAAAGAAAATTATTGAAAGAAAGGAACCACACGTCCATTGCTCATCTCTCTTACTCTTAAATGATTATGCCCTTTCTATGTCCCTCATCCTGATTGTGTAAAGCATCTGGAAATCAAAGTAATTAAAAAAAAAAAAAACAAGCAGAAAACAACTAGCAAGCATGAACTGCTGACATAAAATGGAGTCTGGGTGTGCAAGGGTGAGTAAAATAAATCTCCCCGAACTCACGTTCCCTCCCCCAGACTCCCTGAGAGACATACCCAGTTGGGCTTCAGGCTATGATATAATTAGAACAATATTGCCCAGTTGCAAAGACATGTGCCTGTTTTCATAAAATGGAAGCATCTGCTGAAATGATTTGAGGTGTCCCATCACTAATTAAAAGAGCTTTCATTTATAGAGGGTACACCATATGGAAGCTGTTGATTCTTGGGTTGCTAGATGTGAATGAGTACTGCGGGAGCTGTGGGGCAGGTGTATGGTGAAGAAATCCGGCAAAACAGAGCTCAGCCTTCCAAAAATTCCCCTTGCCAGGAGGTGTGCGGGTGGGGTAGCACTGCTGAACGTGTTTTAGCGAGATGTGGAAACACAACACCTTGTACTGGGTTGCACATGCTGCAGTTGTAAACAGTTTCCAGGGAGCCCGTGATGCCCACTTTACTCGCCAAGTTGCTACTTTGTGTCTTCAAGGAATTTTTCAGACCAAACAGGATAAGCTGTAGAACTTGGAGAGCCTCTGTGCAAAATGAAAAGGCAGGGCCCCTTGTGGAAAGTCTTTAAGAACTTCAAGAAGGTAACAGAGTTCCTAAGAACCCTTCTGGGTACAGGTCTCTGCAGTGACTCCAGCTGTATGCCAATAAAGCTTGTCTTTGAAGATGGAAAACAGGATCTTATGGAGAAATTGAGTTTAGGAATAGAGATGTTGAAGCAGGAAGACATACCAAGCCATAGCCACCCTACAAGGTTTTAGACTATATGGGACTTTCACATCCACAGTCTTCTCTGAGGACAGACAGACAGAGGCACAGACTTACTCACATGTCACCTTACTGTGACAGAGCTGTGCCAGCACCCAGATGCTGACTCTTAGCCCACATGCTACCTTATGACTTCTAAGAGCCATGCTTTGCATCACCCACTTCCAGTCATCTGTACTTCATGAATCAGTGTGCATCCCACTTATCCCAAGGAAGGAGCCCTTTGATTTTATAGAATAAAGTCAGTTCCGTATGACAGCTCCAATCAACACAAGGTTCAAAATTGCTAGAAGGAGACAATGCAGGTCTTTGAGGCACGGGTTTCCAGCCAAGTTGGGCTAGAGGATGGGCAGAGGATATACTTTTCTTCAGAAAAAGTATTGAAGAGCAAGAAGTAACAGCCATTAAACTAAACAAGGTATCACGTTCAAGGTTAATATTTTGTTCTCTTTTTCATTCAAGGGAATAACTACATTCTAAAAGTCACTTTAGGGTGTGAAAACATTTCTAATTTTAGATTCTAGTTTTAAACAATTGCTTTAAGACTTCAAGAGACACAGAGTATCCATTGGCGACATACTCTTTAAAAAAAGAAAAAAAGAAAAAGAAAAAGAAAGAAAAGAGCAAAGCTATAATATATCAAACTTTGCAAGAGGTAGATAAGGTTGTGCTATGATACAGTGCCCTAAAACCAATGACCTAAATTTTTAGCTTAAGAAATGAGAAAAAGAACAAATAAAGCCAAACTAGACAGAAGGTGAAGAATAAAAACTGATTTAATCAAATACAGGGGAGGAAGTTAGGGCTAATTATTTGAAAATCTCAACAAAACTGATATACTTTAGCTAAATAGTTTAAGCACATACAGAAAGATAGAAAGACACACATGCCACCAATATTCACTGTGGAAAAGGTTTTCTACTGCAGAATCTCTGAAGAGTAAGGGAACAAGAAAATAGTATCAACATTTAAATCAACCAATTTAACAATTATATGACACATGGACTGTTCAAAAAATTTCAGTGCGCCAAAATTGACATAAGAAGAAATGGAAAAACTAAATATTGCTATATCCATAAGTGACAAAGAGAACTCCAGACTGAAATGGCATAATAGGTAGATACTTTAACCCTTGAAATTTTAATAGACTTGGAAAAGTGTTTGAAAAAATAAACACATATTCTTGGTATGAAAATTGGAAGAAAACCCATTTTAGGTTGAGCATCAATACATAGGAACAAAGCAAAGTAAGTCATAGCTAATACCATATGTAATGTGAACATCTGAAAGCTTTGCTTCCGGATATCAGGAATATTCCCAGAATATCCACCTTCACTACATTGAGCCTGTGTTTTTCTAGCAGGTCTACTGATTGCATTAAGATGAGGAGAAGAAACTACAAACAAGAAAATAAAAATGTAAAACCTCCTTCAACTGTAGTTGATGTGATTATGTAGAAAATTCTATAGAATCAATAAAAATGATAACTACATTAATGGATGAACTTAGTGAGATCATAGGTTAAAAGACTATTTTGCAAAAGAAAATTTTATTAATATGTGCCAACAACAACCTAGTGAGAAATGAAATTTAAAAAAATCCATGTGGATCTGTGCCTCAAACTACACTATGTAGGAATAATCTACCTTAGAGGCCAAATACTGTTCTGCTGGGGTAATAAAACATAGCTGAGAGAAACTTACAGAGATCAGTCTCAGTGGGTGAACAGAGGAGTTTCCTCATGTGTTAGAAGGGCCAGTGCTATCAGATGGCATTTCTCTCCATATTCATTATAATTTTAATCAGAACTTTTGTAGTAATTAAGAAGATAAAATGTATATGTAAATTCTTAATTCTGCTTATACATTTTGAGCATTATATAGAACTGAAAAGTACCTCAACTATTCTGAGAAATTTTTATTTTCAACAGTGCTATGGGACTTACAAGACTTAATTTTGTGAACATGACCATTTGATATTGATGAAAGGATACATATACCAAAGACAGAGAATAAAAAAACACAGAAATCTTAATTCGGACATAATGGTCCATGCCTTTAATCCCAGCACTTGGAGACAGAGGCAGGCAGATTCTGAGTATGAGGCCAGTCTGGTCTAAAAAGCAAGTTCCAAGACAGCTATGGCCATGCAAAGAGACCCTGTTTAAAAAACCAAAATAACCAGCCAACCAACTAACCAAAAAACAAACAAACAAACAAACAAATAAGTGGATCCAGAAATTTACAATTTATTTCATAATTGATTTATTTTGACAAAATTACTAAGGCAATTCATTAGGAAAGGAAAATCTTTCAAAAATGAAGCCCAGGTATTTTTTTGTGGTTAAAAAAAGTGACCATTGAACTTTCCTTCACACCATACAAAAATAATTGACTCAAAATACATCATCTGGGCTAAAGCACCAGCTCAGTCAATAAAGGCTTTGCCTTGTGACCCCAGGACCCAAATTCAACCCTTATGTTCCCCTTCTCTTCACCAGCTTTTCCTCTTCCACATTTCCAATAGTTCCATTTTACTTCTATGTCTTTCCCCAACACACACACACACACACACACACACACTAGATCCCATATTTAAGAGACAACACAACATATGATATTTGTTTCTCTAGATCTGACTTATTTTACTTAACATTATGATCCTTACTTCTGTTTACTTTCCTACAAACCATACAATTTTCTTCTTCTTTAGCACTGAAAATGTGTGTGTGTGTGTGTGTGTGTGTGTGTGTGTGTGTGTGTGTGTGTGTATGAAATCTTCTTTATCCACCCATCCACTGGTGAATGTATAGGTCAATTCCACAACTTGACTCTTCTGAATAGTTCAATAGCAAACATGGCTATAGGTATCTTCATAATAACCTGTCTTGGCTACTGGTATATTGCTGTGAAGAGATACCATGACCAAGGTAAGTCTTATAAAGAAAGAATTCAACTGTGGGTTTGTTTACAGTTTCAAAGGGTTAGTCTGTAGTCATCATGGCAGAAAACATGGCAGCAGGCAGGCAAATAAGCAGAGAGAATGACTCTGGGCCTGCTGTGGGCTTTTGAAATCTCAAAGCTCAGTGTCACACCTACTCCAATAAGGCCATGCCTCCTAATCCTTCCTAAAATAGTTCCACTAACTAGGGACCAAATATTCAAATGTACGAGCCTATGGGGGCTATTTTCCATTCAAACTACCTCATAACTCAACTTCAGTTCTTTTGAGTATATATCTAGCAGTGGTGTAGCATGATCATATGGACATTCTCATTTTTAGTTTTGAAGGGCATCCATATTTTATTTCTGAAAGGACATCACCAATAAAACAAAATAAAGTAAAAGACCCTCATCTACTGTGTAGAATATCCATTATACACATTTTGAAGAACTTGAATTCTGATTAGACAAAGAAGTCTCAAATTTCAATAAAAAGACAAGCCCATAAAATGTGTTAAGAACAAAAGATCATTTTCAAGTAACCAACAAATCCACTAGGAGATGTACAGCATCATTAGTCACCAGGAAAATGTGAATTGAATTAAAATCACATTGAAGATCACCAACCAACCTCTAGAAGGTCTAAAATATAAAGATCAGCCATGGCAGTGTTGGAGAACATACCAAGGACGTAGAACCCTCATATACTGCTAGTGAGAACCAAAGTTAGACAGTTGGTCAGAAAGTTGAACATGTATCTGCCCTTGACCCAGCTACTCTACATTGGGGTAGAAATGTAAATGCCGGAAGACACATACATATTCATAGCTGCTGTATTTGACACAATAATCAAACAAAAACAGAAAAATAAAAACAACATAAGCTCTATCCACAGATGAATGGCTAAACAAACATAGTATGTTCACTCACTGAAATTCTACTCAGAAATACAAATTGGTAACCGGTTTGTGAACACAGCATGCATGCAGCTCAGCATAAGTATGCTTTGTTAAAATAGGCTGTATAAAAAGAATATGCAATGTATGTATCTACTTATAAAAATTCTAGAAAATGCAAAATAATTTACAATGGCATAATATAAATTAGTGTTTGCCTAGGAACAAGGGTATGGGGATGTGTGGGCCACACAGAGGTAAAAAATGACTTTCTAAGGTGGTAAAACATTTTTGAGCTGTTGTGGTGGCTTAAAAAGGAAGGTGGCTAGATCTCAGAGAAGTGCCAATCTGGAGATCTCCTGAGGCAGGTCTAAGCATAGGATATCTGTCTCATGACTCCTTTTCCTCTTCTATGACACCATTAAAAAGTGCTTCTGCTGAATCCATGCACAAGATACCAAACCAGACAAATACGAACACATCAGAATGCTTTTGTGAGCCTTGCTAAAGAGATTCCTGGTGATGTTAGTAACAGGCCCCTATTTTCTGGATGCTATCAGGTTGAACCCAGATGCCCTTTGCAAGGGCGTTCTACAACAAATGCATTTTATATTTTGGGCATGCTATTCTCAGCACTGTTTTCAGAGTGTTTTTTACCATGTAAAGGGAATTTTTAAAAACTTCACTCAGAAAGTGAATGAAGAATTAAGATTGTCAGACAGCCTGATCTCAGAGCTTAGCCTCTAACTGAGTTTTGGCTCTGTTGTTATTTCTTTAACCTTGTAGGCTTTCCACCCTTGGACTCAGTGTTGTCTCCTTGGCCTCTATCCATTTTATCAATGTTGGTTTCTTGAAGCAATGGATGTGTAGATGTGTCTACTCAGTCATTTATTTATATCAAGTCTGCAATAGTGGAGTTGCCACAGAGCATCCATCTAGGTCTTTAGCCACAGTCATGCAGTGTATAGCAATAGTCCCTCTGGGTTGCCGTCTCCAACAGGGACTGTGTATTTGATGAAGAAGTTGTTCTTAAAGACCTGTATGCAACATTTTTGAGGATTTACTGAAATGCAAAGTCTAAGATCTCAAGGAGTTGTTGTAAGTAGATTAGAGGCGCATGATCAATATACCCAAAAGTATGAACTGAGATGAACATGGTGACAGAGTTGCCTAAAGAACTAGGGCAGTGGGCAGTTGGTCAGGAGGGTTACAGAGGTCTTAGGAAGCAAAGGATAGAATCAGAAAATGTCCAGGTTGAAGGGTAGAAGGATAGCTTCAAGTTTCACCCTCATCTTCTTCCCAAGCCCTGTGTTTGTGTGGTAGATGGATTCTGGCTATCTCCTTCATGATTTCCACCAGATTTTCTGGAAATCTCTACGTTGGATTGCTTTTTATACTTTTCCTTGGATTTCTAGAGAGAAACAGTACAGTATCACTTTTGTGCTTTGAGTCTGAAAAAGAAGCCAATTGAGTGGCTATCTGATCCAGTTCTTGCTAAATAACCAGCTACAGAGAACAGGAAGGATCCTATAATCTGCTTAGACCTGAAGGGAAAACTGATTGTTTTGCTCAATAATATTTGGAATATGTTAAAATTAAAATGCTTCCAAATAAATCAAAATTTCTAGTATAACCAACCTACTTACTAAAATTACCCTAAATTGCCAAATATTTAATGGGGAACACTTCCTTCTTTGGATTAGAAGTATCAGAAATGAATGTCTAATTTATCTTCAAGGAAGCTTTTTCCAAACTCTTCTCTGGTGCATCAGCACTTCCTTGGGGCCTTTTACCTCATCAACCTCTTTTGCCTCAAGGGGGACAATCAATCAGGAGGTAGGCTCAAAGTACAAGGTTCAACCACAGGGGTTGTGCTGTCTGATCTTGGAGAGGATCACTCAGGGAGAAACTCAGGTCTAAGATTAGGGAGAGAAAAGAACATTCAAAAGAATTACAGCATAAAATAATTGTTTACACAGGGCACAAAAAGTAGAGGTAGACACAACATGAACACCAATATCCTCCCTAAAAAGATGGAAAAGAAAGTTGCTTAACTACCACAGTGGCAAAATTGGGATCTGAGGAGATACAGTGGAGCAGAAAAGTAATTCAGTTAATTTGGGGGCCTTGGTCTGCACATCCATGTTACTTCCCATTAGGTTTAGAGAACCCATGGGAAATCCTGTAGGCAAGACCATATGCCAGCCACAGGGCTGGACAGGACAAACGCCACTGCAGCAGAATCAAGATATGTGTGTTGAGAAAAAGTGGAAGCATGTGTGTGTGTGCAGGTGCATGTGTTGGGGGTGTGTGCACATGCACGTGTGTTGGGTATGCATGTGGAGGCCAGAGGATGATCTTGGGTTTCATTCCTCATGGCCATCACCTTGAATGAAGTCTCTCATTTGCCTGGAACTTGACAAGTAGGCCAGGTTTGCTGACCAGAACGTCCTGGAGATCTGTCTCTCTACATCCTCAGCACTGGGATCACCAGTCTACATCACCTTGTCTGGCTATTTTGATGTAGGTTCTGGGGAATCCAAATCAAGTTCTTGTGCTTTCAAAGTAATCACTTTACTTAGTGAACAATGTCCCCAACCCTAGCAGAGGGAATTTTCAAGGAAAGCAGCAGCCAGTGGATTTCCATGGGCTCTGAGTAATGCAATTTCTCCAGCTTGGTCCTCAGGGCATGGGGATCTGAGATGATCTTCCACTGTCCAGTCAAAATGGACACTGGTTTACAGCGATAGAAGGGGATAGCCCCAGACCTGCAGTAGTTCTGGGCATTAATCTTTACCTCTGAGCTTTGTATACTTATAGGGTTATGTCCCAGACTCATGACAGCATGTGGGGTAGATTTTAGTGCCTTAACAGCTAGCGTGGGTCTATTATGTTGCTCAGATGACAATATTATTTGCAATAGTCCTTAGGATGAGCCACCTGTTTCCAACCAGCTTGCCTGCCCACGCACAGCCCATCAATTTACCACATTAGCCTCACTGAGCATGTTTCTGACATTCAAATACCCACACACCATTCATGGATTCTTGTTTAATGCAGAACACACATCCAGTCCCTGTATCCCCTTGTCTGAGCTAGAGCAACTGACCAGTCCCTACATTAGGTAAGCACACGTTGCTTAGCGTCCTTTAGAAGGAAAGCCCCCTTGACGTGTTGGTGATACCGGATATGTCTTCCTCCTCCTTTTGGGTTCCCACAGAATCATGTGTACTTCAAGGCCCACAGCTGACCCTCAGAAAATATGCTCTTCAAGGAACTGTCTTTAAAAACACTATTTTTTTTTAAAGGTGGTGGATAAAGCATTTAGGGTGGATAAAGATGCAAAAATCCCCAGGCTCTTCTTTCCCACTCCTACCCTAGACAACTCTTACTGCATTTGATTCCTGTATTATTAAGAAGATGAGTAACCAAAATTCCCTAGCTTAAGAACACTCTCTATGTGCATGTATTTAATGGTCACAGCAACTTAAGAGTTAGGTGTTTTAATTATCTCCATTTTATGAACGCAGCACCAGAGACAGAAGAAATCAAGGTGACCTGCCCACAGTGCCCCCAGAAGCCAATAGCACCATTCTTCACTGCATCCATTCTTTCCAGCATAGTTTGCTTTGTGAGCTTTCTTTCCAAGCCATGTTAGGATTGATTCCCCCATGTCTCCTTTATCCTAAGATGATGCCGAACTCGTCTTGGTAGCATCACAGTGGGAGCCAAGCCAACACGCACAGAAGATCAATTTGTGAACCAATATAATTTATCTAAATTTGTTTGGGATCAATGGGGAGTCCTGTTCTGCAAGCCCATGAGGAAAATGGAATATAGATCAACCTCTCTAGCTGAAAATTCCAGCCCATTGCCCACAGAACTTTTGGCCGCATTGATAGGAACATACTGGCTGCATCCACAACCCATTGGGAACAGCTTAGCAGTGCTTTGATATTAATACTAATGGACTTTTTGGACAGTTATTGTGGAGCAAGGGCTGTCCCAGAAGATGTATGCATGTTTTCTCACTCAGTCCTCCCGAGAGTCTGTTGATGTGGATTCGATGATTGCTCAGGTTTGCAAAGTTGTTTAAATTTTCACAGGTAGAGCGTGATGGGTGCAGGCTCTATGCATTGTTTGACCTAATCCACGATCAAGATCAAGCATCTAAGTGGGATATATGTGCAGCTTTTGCTCAATACTGAATTTTTTTCCTGGAGCTGGATATGGAGCTATACCAAGAGATGTGGTGTGCTAGGAAGCAAGTGAACCGAGGGTTGTGTCCCAACCACAAGCTAAGCCAGGTCAGCTTTTAGGTGCTCAGTTCCAAGTCTGTGGAACGCAGTGGTTCTCTGCCTCAGTTTTCAGTGCATTGTGTAGATTTATCATTGAGGGTAAGATTATCCGGGCACAACTATTAAAGGGTGGACATAAATATGGACATTGATGTAAGGAGAGTTACACTTAGAAGTATTTGCCATTATTCTGTGCAAGGTCCCATCTCTACACTTTAGACTAACATCATTTATTAAAGCTCACGAAACAACTCATTAGAGATAGGTTATATAAATATAACCTATAGGATATATATATATTAAATATAAATATAAATATAAATATAATATTAATTTTATGATATATATATATATATATAAATCCTCACTTTAAAATTAGAGAAAAGGAGATGCTTCAAGATTAAGTAATGCAAAGCTAGGAAGAGGCAGGATCCATTCTCTGATCTTCAGATTCCAGAGCAAGCACTCCATCCGCTGAGACTCAAGCTCTTTAAGCTGCCCAGTTATAATCACCTATGAGTAGATTTTGCTACAGACAAATGTCATAGGGAATCATGGAAAAGAGGCGTGGCACACATGGTAGAAGGGACCAAATGGAGGGTTTTTCCGCAAATTGGGATGACTGCATGGCCCGCACTTGCCTCCTTACACGTGCTACGCTGCAATCCTTGTAAAGCATCTTTCCCTTCATCCTCTGCTAAGCCCAACAGAGCTGATCATATGTTGTTGCACCTGGGAATTACAATCACCTGAGCTCCCTACCCTCCTGGCTTGCCCTACATAAAGTGAACTGAGTCAGTCCTGCAGCACTGGGCATTCTCCATGCTGTGCTTCACTGTTTGTGGCTGTTACATCTGTGGTACATAACAGAAATTAGTGACTCAACTCCCCCAGGAAATAGTGCTACTTTGTTTAACCCCAGCAGAATGTTTGAGTTTGATTCTCATGCTTATACTTACTACCCAGGTGATCTTGGACTAGTTATTTCTTCTTAATCTATTTAGAAGGGTGGAAGGTTCCTGTAACAACTAGATGAAATGTTTTATGAATTGCTTGTCACATAGTAAGGTCTCCAGAAATGAAGAGGAATACTTGTTACCACTCTATTGCTGTCTATACAACTTCAAGTCTATCGCCTCCTCAAGGACAAGGCTCCCCCTACTCATGGCTGTCTCTTCAGAGCCCACCACAGTACCTCTGTCCAATAGATGAACAAAACCCATTCTGGAATGGCTAAACTTGGTGTCTTTGGTTCTCTGATATCTCTCTTATGCCCTCTCTTTAAATGTTCAGACCTGGAATTGGCATGGGGGCCTTTCAAACCTCCCTTTCCCTAACTTGATCTTGTTACTCTTCCAAGGCCCCATAGGTATTTCATTTTCCACCTCTAACTTATGAAGCATCCATTCCTCAGTCTTCCCATTCCCTCTGATTGATCACTCCCAGGGCTCTGTGTCCAACATGGCTTTATGTAGCTACACAAGCTGCAGTTCAGTGGTGTGTGCAAGCTTTGCTTTCATTTTGAATCAATGGAATTTTTTTTTTTTTTTACAAAAATCTTACCTTATTCCTCAAAGGTCCATAAAGCCCTTCATGGTGCTCAAGAGAATCATTCGCTCTAAGATTTTAAAATTGCTTCCAAGTTACTTATCATTCATTCAGGCTTGTACTATTCTTTAAAATTCTTATTGATTTTTGAAACAGTCCTTTAATTGATATCAAAAAGCAATTACATTTTCCAGGCTGTAAATCTGCTTCATTGCCAGTATTAAATTCATCATCTCTGTAAATAATTTTTCTCTTATTATGCATACATATTAGCCAAACTATAAATAGCATCATTAGCGTACCCATGGTTGCCTTAACAATCAGTGACCCTTGAATTTGATTTAGAAAAATTGATTCCTGCTGAATTTTTCACTTAAGTGAAATTGCCATCCCCACTGAATGTCTGGGAAAATGAAGGCATTAGAGAGCCTTTGCCTTCTATTTCCTCCTGGACTCTAATATAGCAATTTAAAGCAGAGATTTGCATACACTCACCTGTTGTTGAACAGCCCTACTAAAGGATCCCTGCCTTAGCAGCACGCATATTTGTTCCTGTCTGATTCTTCAATGTGAAGTTTTATAGGATTTCTGTAAACACACAGAGGGTACACAGCACCTTCATCTTGAGGTCTGTTTTCTACCAGTGAGGAAGCTGAGTGGGATTCCAGGGAGCAGAGGAGGCCTGTGATTCTAATGGGAAAGTCTTTAGCCCCTGAGATTGATCCACAGAGGACCTCTTGGCAGCAGAAAGAAACCCCCATGGAACAGGAACCCAGGGTGATGTCTAAGGAATGCCAAATGGGACATAAGACAGGTAGGCATGTGGGGTTCTAGGAAAACATGAGGGTGTCTGAATAAGACACACTTTGTTTTTCCTTTTCTCGTCATTGCCTTTGGTTCTTTCTTTTTAATATTGTTGCATGTTGTTTTCTTAGTAAATGTAAAACTGGGGAGAGATAAAGGAAGGAGGAAGTGTTTCAGTTAGAATAGCCTCTCTTGACCTTGGTGAAACTAATTTACCAATCCTAGCCCTCTACAAAGCCATGATGTGACAGGGAGGTGTGTATCTTGTGTTAGATCCAAGAGAGATCCCAGCTCTCCTTTAATGCCTGGTCTTTTGAATATACTGGGGAGCTTTATAGCCCATGGTTTCCTTGAAGTCAGTGAGGGAACATCTCTCTAAGATGCCCAGCATGCAAGAAGCACACAGAGCCCCCTCCTTCCACCTCTGTAAAACAGGGATATTTATTTTCATGCTGTCTAAACATTACATGATTTAAACGACATAGGAAACTGCTTTTAGAACTATGAAGTGATGTACCTGAGCAGTTTTATTAACTGAACTGAGACAAGACTTCAAAGGAAGAAAGCAGATGACTGCCCAAGGGACCAGAAACTGTAATGTCGTCTGCCCAGTAGTTTCCCTGCCTGGATGGACGTCTTCTTTACATGATTATGGGTATCTGAATGTCTCCTGGCTCATCTGCACTACCCTGGCTCCTGATACCTTAGAGGTACAAGGACTTCTAGCTATAAACAGCCTGTCTCCAGGATATGGGGGAACATGGTTGACTCTGCTTTAGTCTTCATTAACTAAAACTGACTTTGAGAAATATTTCTTTGCTGTTCCAGAAGCAAGATCCTTTTGTACATAGGTCAAAAGCAAAAGTACTTCTGACATATACAGGGAGATTTCTGAAAGGGACACCAAGAAAATCCAGACTAAAGGGGTCTCACATGTCCTCCTGTGTCCTACCTTGCTGACAATTGTGGTTTCACATGGAATTTCACAAGGAATGGAGAAAGAAGGGTTTTGGAGCAGAAAACTCTCACATGTGAAAACAAATACCAAGCTTCAGACGCAGGAAGTACTGGGAATCACACGCAATGTCAGTGACTAAGCGTATCAGCTTAGGGATGCCACAGTAGAATTGAAATAGATGAAATAGACGGCGTTTGCAGTTCTCCTTCTTCCCTTCTTCCCTGATTCTAGTCAACTGCTCCCTCACACAGAGGCAACCACTGTACCACTATCCTAGGGTGTTCTCATTCTAGGATCCAGGCTAAAGAATCATCTGTCAAAGCAGGATGCAATGACCCTAAGACAGATCTGTGCCCTTCTAACAGCCTCTTAGAGCTAGCCCATCAGAGTGTTGATTCATTCACAGTCCCTTTGGTTAAGTTCAATGTCAATGAAGTGGCCAAGAGTCCTTCTCCAATGGTCCAGGTTTGGTACAGATAGAGAAAAGATGTAGATATTGCTTGATAAACAGTAATGTACCTACTCCTGGAGTAGAACATGGGTTAAAAGGGACCTCCATTCTCCCAGCATCCTTCCGAGATAAATGCAGGTACCACTGAGAATACAGAATGGGTTGATTCCCAGACAGGAGGTGCTGAGCATTCCCAGACAGCCTAACCTGTGAGTAATGAGCTTTTGTGTTCTAATGTTAACTATTCCAAAAACCACCTGAGAAGGCCAGTATATAGGAGCCACTATCCAATGGGAGTTTCGATCCCAGCAGAAGAGAAAGGTATGTACTAGACCCATGGGAAACCTCACTCTGGCACACTTGGTTCCAGAAAACGTGAATTTTCACAGCATCCTGGTTGAACAAGGCTCATACTGGCCCCCTCTTTATATCCTCATGTAATTGGGAGAACGCTGGCCTTTTCTTCATAGTTATCAGACACACAAATTGCTGTGTAGCCTGTCCACTATAAAGCCTTCAGCTCTGTGAATGCTTACAAGCTCCAGTCAGATCTTTGCTTCAGGATGCCCCAGTTTTAGTTCCTTCAGTTCTGGAGACAAAATACAGTCTTGGAGTGATTTCTATAATTTCCTCATCTCTTAGGTTAAATAAGGAGAGAAATGCTTTTCACAGTTAAAAGATGTGATAAGCCACGCCCTGTTGACATGATCTGCATAGATTCTCTCTACAGACCTTGGAGCCTCAGCCCTACAAAATCTGGAGATGAAGAAAAGATCACTCAGCATTCCCACCTTGTTTTGAGATACGGAGCTACTTGACCCAAATCATGTCAATGTAAGTTATAAATATCTTTATTGAAAATGTTCTTATATTAGCCTTGATAGAGTTGGAAGATGGTATAAAATGTTCACTTGATTATCTTCTACTACTTTGTGCATTTGTCAATATGTCCTTTATAATAAAAAATAAGGTGAGAGTGCTTAAAGAAGCAAACCATGCTTCTCTAGGGAGACAATACTTTAGCAAAGACCTGAGGAAAGAGAAGAAGGAAGTTTGTTACAGGCCCAAGGGACAGTTGGTGTAAAGCCTTCAAATCACCAATGAGTCTGACGTTTTCTAGAAATGGGCAGGAGCTCTGTAGGAGCAGACGGAGGAGGGTGGAAAGCAGAGGAAGATGGGCTGAGGGCAGAAAGACAGGGCAAGACCCTGTGGGGCCTTGCAGCCATGGTGAAGAGGCTACAGGAAGATTTAAAGGACCCTACAACAAAGAGTAATTCACATTTTTATGATTTGTTTTTATTTCTTTATTTGCAAGTGTGCATGTGTGCATAGGGAATGTGTGCCCCTATTCATATGGGTGTGCATATGGGCATGCAGATCCATGTTTGCCTATGTGTGTAAATGCTTGTGAAAGCCAGGAGTCAGCACAGAGGGTCTTCCAGCACCACTTTCACCTTCGTTTTCTGAGACAGAATCTGTCACTGAATCTGGAGTTCAGCAACTGATTTAACTGACTGCTCAGCAAGCTCTGAGGAGCTGTCTGTCTCTGCCTCATGCTCACCCTAGCAATAAAGTTACAGACACTTTTACATGGGTGTTGGGGACCCAAACTCAGGTCCTCATGCTTGCAAGGCAGGCACGTTACAGCTCCCCATCCCTGATTCACTTTTGAAAGTTCATTCTGAGGCTGGGATTGCAGCCTAGTCGTGGAGTACTTGCTTCGTATGTTTAAGGACCTGAGATTAAACGTCAGCATTGATTTAAAAATAACAAAGACTTCTATACCCATTGTGTGGAGATGCCTGTACTGGGGTGAGCATGGACAAAGGGGACATTTACTATGGTCAGAGAGAAATTGTGTGAGGGAGAGACTATCAGACCTCTTTCATGTCTTACAAGGAGATTGAATCTCAACCCCATTTGCCATTAGATATTGTCATTGATTGTGTGTGCGTGATCCCTCTCTCTCTCTCTCTCTCTCTCTCTCTCTCTCTCTCTCTCTCTTTCTGTGTGTGTGTGTGTGTGTGTGTGTGTGTGTGTGTGTGTGTGTGTGATCCAATTAAATCTATAAGACATGTTATGGGCCAGAGCAGTCAGGAGCATCATGTGCTCTTGCTGTCTCTGCACATGTGCTAAATAAAGCAACACACTGAAGAACTGCAAGACACAAGCCACCCAAGCTCCAAACCCCCATAGAAAGAAAAATTTCTTGCCAATCAGGAAACCTACATCATACTGTAATCTGAGGGGAAATCAGTATTTATTGTGTAAAACAACCAAAATCAAGAGGTTTGTTTGTTGTATTCACAGAACCAGAGAGGATGCTACAGAGACACTGGGGAGAAGTGACCAAATTTAGGAGACCCGACACTTTGAGAGTTGAGGCTCTGGAGGCAGAGCTAAGCAATGATGCATCTTGACTCTGATTTTCAAAAGCCTCCTAAAAAGAGAATGTATCTCAATTTTACAGTTGTTAAAAAGGAGACTCAAAGAAGTCACACAGGTAACAAATAGCAGAAGCAGGATAAGAGTTACAGGACTGCTTCTGCCTTATGCTGCTCTGTGGCCGATATATTAGGGAATGGTTACTTTTGGAGAAAATAAAATACGGAGAGTAAAGACCACTGGATACTCTGATTTCACTGTGGAAGCAGAAACAAGGCATTGGAGGAGAGAGCTTCCAGTCTGAGCAGCCCCTGGGTGGTGCCTGATAGGCTCTCTGCTAGAGTCAGATGTCGATTCTTCATACCTGTGCTGTAGACTGTGATCCCTTCAGGTCAGGGCCCGGGATTTGATCATCTCCAAACCCTCAGGCATGGGAAGTCTCAAGGTAGAGCTCCACAAACCCACACAACACATGCTCATGGAATAACGGTGGTTGGGTTAGGCTTGAGATGAACGTGTGTCCAGGAATAGCATGCTCAGTGATGCTGGAATCCACCGAAGTGAACACAATGTCCCAAAGGTGGGACTGGTTGCAGAATACTGAGACCCTTGGTGCATGACTACTCAAAGTTCTGTCAACACAGGTCAACTCAGGCCTCCTTCACAGGGCACAGATGCAGTGAGTCTCAGGTACGTGGTTTCCTCTCCATTATAGGAGACGGTATACTGGAAACTGAACAGAAGAACTCACCTTGACAATAGTCTTCCTCTCACTGCAGTCCTCCTGGAAGGACATTCATTTCTACCTCAAGGATTATAACAAGGATTATATCAGTGTTATAACACTAGCCACTGTCATCACTCGGCTGGCAGGTGTCCTTCTCACAGAAGAGAAACACGAGTGTGTCTGCCCATGCCAAGCAGAGTGACAGTCATGCCAGGCTCGCAGACGGCTGCAGGGATTTATGGCCAGATCTCCTTCTTTGCATTTATACTGCATGGCTCCTGAAGGGGAAACCCTTTTTTTTAAGACATGAACGCTGCTGGGGAGGATGATGGAGGAGGAGAAGGGCCTGCGAAAGACATTGAAACAGATACAGTTAGTTGTAAAAAGCGTGCAGATGGGGAGAAAGACGCCCATTCTAGAAGGGGATCCTCTGATCAGTCCATTGAGCTTGATTCAGCCTTTTGCCAAAGCCCATGACCTGTGGGACCGGGAGTGGGATAATCACCCTCCCCTCTGCTCAGTAGACTGTGTCATGTGTTGAGAACCACCCACTCTTTTTCCACCCAGGCCATGTTTCCTTTCAGGTAAAGTATACACTTCCCCACCCTATTGACTGCAGGTGTAGTTGAGAGACTTGCTTGGGGGAGAAATATGTGTGGCTGTGATGTCAGCCATGTCTGAAGAGAAGTTTCAAATATACCTGTGGGATTCAACTCATGTGCTCGAGAGATTTCCCAAATACTACCTCACTGAATGTGTGAGCGCACACATGTGCTTGTGCAGGGGAGGAGGAGGAAGGGCTAGCTAGGCAGATTTCATTTCCCTCACAATCAAGTGTGGAGGCTGAGATCGAAAAAGTAGAGGATAACTCCACAGCCTCACAGAGTTTCAAGCCAGGCCTCAGCTTTATGAACCAACAGTCCCTTTCGTTTCCTATAGCTTCCTAGTCACACAAAGTCTGTTCCATTCTCTCGATAACATGATTCCTAGGGGACCCAGCTAAGGAGCCAATGGCCCACTCCTGTCTAGACACCTGGACCCTTTTGCTAAGAAGGATCCATCCCCAGCACTCACTGTCTTAAGTTAAGAAATAATGAAAAGCTCCAGGAAAGACTCTGGTCTGTCAATCAAAACACCCATGTCAGCCTCACCTCTGCTCCTCATTAGCTGTGACCAGAAGGCAAGTCACTTAACCTTTTATCAGAATTGCAATAAGGATATTTGAACTCTCCTCTTTCAGAGATCCTGTATAAACCAAAAAGAGTAATTAATAGGTATGAACGTGCACTGCCTGTGGCAACGTGCCGTGAAAAACGGGAGCAACGTTGTGCATTGTGGGCCTTGAGAAGGCCGAGAAGCAATGACAGATAGGTGTTCTTCCAAGGTCAGCATCCAATGGCATTCGCATCTCTGGTGTTTACGGCCAAACGGTTGGGAACACTGGGCTGGTCCTCAGCATTGCTCCAACCAACCAGAGGATGAAAGTTGAAAGTCGAAAGGAGGCATGCCATGTCAAAGGGATGGCTTGGCAGGCTTGGAAAGGCTGGCAAAAAGCTACCCTGAACAATAGGTCTCAGGATGCCAGAGCAGCTCAGCAGGCCACAAAAGAAAAATGGCAAACCTCCCTTGCAGACTGAGAGGGATTCACCCCTTAGTTCTCTCAGTAACCATTTCAGGATCCTCTTTGTGTTTCAGTGTCCCACACTGAAATAATGGGAAGGCATCTTGAAGAGAGTTTCTCTTCCTGCTGGGAATAGACACAAGCATCGTAAGGCCTCACCCCAGAGGGAACATTAAAGCCCTAATGTTGTGAAGATTCCATTTGAGTTGGCCTTGACTCCATTAAGCTGGGGAGTAACATCTTAACCCTGGACCACACTTCTTCAGACATGGATTCTCATGTGTATGAGAAACAACACACAAGCGCCCCCCCATCTCGTGTGTGTGTGTGTGTGTGTGTGTGTGTGTGTGTGTGTGTGTGTGTGTGTGTGCTTGCATGAGCCCTGCGCCATTGAGTGAGAGAACCTGTGGAAGGGTCTGAGTTGAGGTAAGAAGGTGAGTGTGTTTGTGCGCTTGTGTGATGAGGTGTAGGTAACTAATGAACTGGAGTTTGAGAGGAGACAAGCATAGCATAGATAATCCTAACAGAGGGGCCACATCTTCCCGTGCAGTCACAGGACAGAGGTCTTTGTGCCTCTTTACTCTCAAGGTATTTAGCCTGCCACAATGGAAGCTTGCTGCTTCTATGCAATTAGAACAAGGAAATACCTCATTGTAGCCTGCCTTCTTGTCCTGTTTTTACTCTGCTTTGTTACACACAGCCACGGGCTGGATAGCTCTATCTACTCCTTCCCTGCTAGTGAACAGACTACCCTTGGGGAGAAAAGACAAATAACTCAGGTCCCACCAAATTCAGTCCTAGACAATCTGTACCCGAGAGTGTTTGTGGAAAACATAAAAACGTGACATATTTTCAGATGATTCTTTCTAATCTCACAAGTCTGAAATGGAAATGTTGGCGGGTCGCAGAAAATTAGTAACTTGGATCTAGGGAAGCCACTGTGGAGCTCTCTTCACATGTGCTCTGGCATAGTTCAGCTTTATTTTAAATTTTGGAGAGGCCAGAAGAGCTTGGCTTCTTTAAGAAAAGACTCCTGAGAAGAAGGGCATACAACACTGTGCGTACTGTGCACGTTCTGATGCCCAGTCAGTGCATCGGATAGTCTATTCATCAGCAAAGGCAGGGCGGAGGAGTGAAGGGCACGGGCAGGGGGCAGAGAGCAGGAACTTCCTGTCAGTGACTCAGTCCTTAGGTAACCACAACCTGATTGGAAGAGGAATCAGACTGCGGACCGTAGGAGCTTTCCATTTTCTTTGCACTCTGACCACAAAAAGAAAGGAAACAAAAGTCAATTGTTTCTTAAAGGGACACAAAAGCAGAGATCCTTTGCAAAAGGTAGCCAGGAAGAGCACATTCATGGACATGGCCCAGAGGGGCAGGCTCAGGACAGGCAGGAGCTGGACAGGGAGCTAAAGGGGGTCCTGGAGAGTAGGGGAAAAAGGAGGTCAAACAGCAATTAATGAGGGACTGCGTTCAAAGGCACCAAGCAGTGCCCCACCTTCCCAGTTCCTTCCAGGCCCCCTTGAATCCTTGAACTCCTTCACCTCCTATGGGGTGACATTAATTAATGCATCCTGTTGTTCATTTAAAAGATTCCCTTTTATGGAAGAATTGTAACTGCTGGCTTGTGAGTGCTGCCACCGACGTACCAGCTCCTTACACCTGGAGAAGAGCATCATAGCCCCAGGGCCATCCTGGGCTGAGCTCTCCCTAGGTAATCTTGACAGTAGCCAACTCAATCATCCTGCGCTTTCATGGTAGGAGAAAGATGTGGTGGAAATAACAGAAATAGGAGACCCCATAGGGTGGCCTTCCAAGGATACATGTCACCAGAGGGGGGGAAATGTAACATGTTTAAACAAGAAGAGTTTGAGAGTTGTATTGCCACAGAGATAACTTTGAAATTAGTGTTAGGTGAAAAATGTATGAATAGTGGTATTACATGTGGACCATATGTTTTTGCATTTTGACGGGATGAAACCATAGTATTTGGCTAATAAAATACAAATGAGGCAGATAGAGAAGCTTCCAGAGTCCAACCCTGTCCAGATTCTATCTAAAGCAGAGTATGTACAGGAGTCTCTGGGATCCCTTTCCCACAAGCCTCATTGATGCTTTGACATCTCCCAAGCAGGAGAAGATCTTGTCATATTACCTTACAAGCATCCTCTTTACTCTATAGGCTCTCTAACACACAGGATATCTTGGCTACTAGTTTAGAATACTCTTCATCAGGAAACCACAGCAAAACTGCCATTTCTAACCTTGGGACAGTCACCTGGGTGTGACACCTTTAAGACCTTTGTTTTTGGTAGTTTGAAGAAAGCATACTGTACACTATTTCCCATCCAGCCGCTGATGATTAAATTGAACATTTTAGTTTGCCCAGATTCTAATTTAGAACAAAGATGGGTCAGTAGTGTTTGAGTTTGGATGAGTTGATGGATGAGTGGACGGATGGCTGAGTTGGTAGAAGCATGGGCATTATATGGCACAACCTTCTTCTCCTAACACTCAGTGACCTGCTCTCATGTTGTTGGGGTCTTGCATAACCAAAATTGTATACCCTTTCTCTCCCATTAGAATCTCCACAGCTATAGAATCAGCAGCCAGGACCCTAATAGGGTTTTCAATAGAGCAGATTGGGGTATTTTTGGGCCAGCTCTCACAGAGCCCGGCTGGCTTACAGAGCTGATGTGAACCAGAAGAGTTCTACCTGCCTGGTTATGCTTTCTCTGGTTCTTGGAGCCAGTTGCCCTGTCTTTGTTCCTACCACAGACTGTGATGACATTTTCTAGGCTTACCCATCGCCTCTCACTCCATATGCCTTTTTAGTTCCCTTGGCCAAAACACATTCTCTGTAAATGACTGAGAAACTCATTTATACTATAGAGTAAATGTTTCACAGGGTGTTGAGTCTTACTTCTTTCTCTCCAGAACTTCTGAAATTTAAAAGAGACTTCATTTTAAGTGAAAAACAAAAACAAAGAAATATCAGATGTGGCATTTGAGGCAGTTTGGCCTTGACTCTTCCTGGCTGAGCTTGAAGCCCTGCCTAGGTCAGGTGTCCGCACAGCTCTTTCATCCTTTGGGTGACTATGTTCCTATAGTTCTCATTTCTAGACAGACTTGGGGCCTGCATCATGTGACTTCCCAGATAACATGGATGACCAACCAACACTTCGATTTCCTAGTCCCCATGAGCTCTATTCTATAGTGGCTGCATAGCCCCCAAACCACCACAGTTTGGTTTGATGGTTTGTTTTATATATAAGTCCTACTCTCTGTGTAAGAGGGTTGGTCAACTTCCCCCAAATGGATTTCAAATCTCAACTTGAAATCCTTTAATACAATGATACTGATGGCTCCCTGTCAGTCCATGTCCCCCTTTTATTCTCTTCATCAAACCTACACCACATGTTCATCATTCCATTACGTTTCTTATGAGAACTCTAAACTTCCAGCTAGACCACGTTGCTTTTCTTGCTCTGGGTTGGGCATGGCTGCTTGGTTTTACTGGGGATGTGTCACCATGGGGCAGATCCATTTATCAAGGATTCGTGATGGTCACCCTCAGACAGACCCTAAAACTGTTCATCAAGCACACCACTTTCCTCTTGTCAATGCTGAGACACACCTCCTTCCTTATTTGCCTCTCTCAAACCTCTGGCTTCCCCTAACCCCTCTCTTTAGTCTCTTGGCTTACAACCCTGCCTCCTTCCTCACAAAGAACACTGGGTCCATTACACAGCGTGATCTTGCCCTCCCACTATCAAGCACAGCAGCCCACCCACTTGCCTCCTGTTCCCTGGCCTTTTCCCCTCCTACCAATCAGGTCTGCCTTGTCTCCGTGCCTCATGATCCAGCTTCTATTTGCTCAGGAAACATAACACGAAAACTTACCCCTTTTCTTCCCTACCCCCTCCCAACTGTACTTTCTAAATGGTGTTTAAATAATCATGAGTTTTTCCTCTTAAAAATTAACCCTTTTCCACCTTGAATATGCCAGCCACCATCCTTTAAATTAAACTTCCTGAATTGCTCCATGCTTTCTGTTTACAGTGCTGACCCCCACTTTTCTCACCAGGCAGGCTTGGCAGCCCATCGCTCTCCTGAAGCAGCACTTGCTTTCCTCATCAGAGCCCACTGTGTCCCAGGTCCAAGTTTTAGTCCTCAGTTACTGGCCCGGGTGGACACAAGCTGCTTCTAGTTAATCTTTTCCCTTTATTCCAGTAACACATACTTCCTGCTCCTAACTTTCTCAGCAACCTGGTCTCTGTGGCCTTTAAAAGTTTCTCAGGATACCAACTACTCACTATTGAGTATTCTCCACGCTTGGTGCTGGGCCCCGCCGTCTCAATACTACATTCTCTTTCCCTGTGAACCGTGAGCCTCAGGGATTCAGATTCTAGTTGACCCAGAGGAACTCTGAAATCTACCTTCAGCACGGGACTTCAGTTCTTTCACTCTATTCAGCCAGGCGATCAGGTCTGATCCTGAATAACCTGGTCAAAATCCCCGTCTCCATCCTCTGCACACCCTCACCCAGGTGTCTGGGGATCAGAGTGCTTCTTCTGCATTTCAGTGTGTGGTTAACTGTGATGTCCAGAAGTCTACCTAAAACCCAGGGTATGGGATCCCCTCTGTGTGTGATCATTAAAGGCTACACGTTTTATTTAGCAAAGTTGTTATTTTAGCAAAGCTTCAAGCTCCTTAGTATAGAGAAGATAGTGTCTAAAATTTATAATGCATTAATTATGCAAATTATTAAGCAGCAGGCATAACACAATGCCCACCACACAGGCTGTATTTCTAATGGCAACTTCAGGATTATTGTTCTTTTATTCGACCTTGATGACTCTTTATTACATTTTCCCCTGGGCTGATCCTAAAACATTTCTACTATTGCCAAGTCTTTTATGGGCTGAAAATCAACTTCTCTACACATCTTGCTAACAAGATCCTCGACTGTGCTGTTCCTCAAGCTCATCCCTCCTCTGGCAGGCAGGGAGCCTTCTATAGAGAGCTATACAGATCTCTTTCCTGCAAGACCAAGACTTGCCTGGCTCTTTACAGGACCCAATAGGATGCTTTAAAAGGAGGCTCATCTCTCCTGCATCCATTATCATCCTATCTTTCTCTTTTTTTATTTTTTTTATTTTAGATACTTTATTTACATTTCCAATGTTTCCCCTTTTCTGGGTCTCCTCTTTGGAAACCACCTATCCCCTCTGCCTCCCCGCCTCTATGAGGGAATTCCACCTCCCTCCCACCCACCCACCCATACCCATATTCCCACCTTGACATTCCCCTTTTCTGGGGCCTCTAGCACCCTCAGGCCCAAGGGCCTCTCCTCTCTCCCTGATAGCCATCGAGGTCATCCTCTGCCACATATGTGGTCCGAACCATGGATCCCTCGATGTGTATTCTTAGGTTGGTGGTCCAAGCTCCAGGACGACGTGGGGGGGGGGGGGTGTGTGTGTGTCAGACCCATTGGCACTGTTGCTCCCTCCATGGGGCTGCAAATTCCCTCAGCTCCTTCAGACCTTTCTCCAACTCCTCCATCTGGGACCTCACTCTCAGTCCAGCAGTTACTGTTAAGTTAAACTTGGGCATTCTGAACTTTTGGGCTAATATCCAGTTATCAGTGAGTACATACCATGTTTGTTCTTTTGTGACTGAGTTACCTCGCTCAGGATGATATTTTCAAGTTCCATCCATTTGCCTGCAAATTTCATAAAGTCATTGTTTTTAATAGCTGAGTAGTACTCCATTGTGTAAATGTACCAC
>CM052706.1:20411314-20476284 GCA_028551405.1 Uromys caudimaculatus
TTCCCTGATGACTAAGGATGTTGAACATTTCTTTAGGTGCTTCTCAGCTCTTTGAGTTTCCCCAGTTGAGAATTCTCTGTTTAGCTCTGTTCCCCATTTTTTGATAGGGTTATTTGGTTTTCAGGAGTCTAACTTCTTGAGTTCTTTGTATATATTGGATATTAGCCCTCTATCAGACGTAGGATTGGTAAAGATCCTGTTGGTGGCCGTTTTGTCCTATTGACAGTGTCCTTTGCCTTACAGAAGCTTTGCAATTTCATGAGGTCCCATTTGTCTATTCTTGATCTTAGAGCATAAGCCACTGGTGTTCTGTTCAGGAACTTTTCCCCCATACCCAGATGTTCGAGAGTTTTCCCCACTTTCTCTTCTATTAGATTCAGTGTATGTGGTTTTATGTGGAGGTCCTTGATCCACTTGGACTTGAGCTTTGTACAGGGAGATAGGAATGGATCAATTTGAATTCTTCTACATGTTGACCTCCAGTTGAGCCAGCACCATTTGTTGAAGATGCTGTCTTTTTTCCCTTGGTTTTAGCTCCTTTGTCAAAGAGCAAGTGACCGTAGGTGTGTGGGTTCATTTCTGGGTCCTCAATTCTATTCCATTGATCTACCTGCCTGTCACTGTACCAATACCATGTAGTTTTTATCACTACTGCTCTGTAGTACAGCTTGAGGTCAGGGATGCTGATTCCCCCAGAAGTTGTTTTATTGTTGAGAATAGTTTTTGCTATCCTGGGTTTTTTGTTATTCCAAATGAATTTGAGAATTGCTCTTTCTAAGTCTATGAAGAACTGAGTTGGAATTTTGATGGGGATTGCATTGAATCTGTAGATTGCTTTCAGTAGAATGGCCATTTTAACTATATTAATCCTGCCAATCCATGAGCATGGAAGACCTTTCCATCTTCTGAGGTCTTCTTCAATTTCTTTCTTCAGAGACTTGAAGTTCTTGTCATACAGATCTTTCACTTGCTTGGTTAGAGTCACACCAAGATACTTTATACTGTTTGTGACTATTGTGAAAAGTGTCATTTCCCTAATTTCTTTCTCAGCCTGTTTATCCTTCGAGCATAGGAAGGCTACTGATTTGCTTGAGTTAATTTTGTATCCAGCCACTTTGCTGAAGTTTATCTGTTGTAGCAGTTCTCTGGTGGAGTTTTTCAGGTCACTAAAGTATACAATCATATCATCTGCAAATAGTGATATTTTGATTTTTTCCTTTCTAATTTATATTCCTTTGACCTCCTTTTGTTGTCTAATTGATCTATCTAGAAGTTCAATTACTATATTGAATAGATAGGGAGAGAGGGGGCAACCTTGTCTAGTCCCTGATTTTAGTGGGAATGCTTCAAGTTTCTCTCCATTTAGATTGATGTTGGATACTGGTTTGCTGTATATTGCTTTTACTATGCCTAGGTATGGTCCTTGAATTCCCGATCTTTCCAAGACTTTTATCATGAAGGGATGTTGAATTTTGTCAAAAGCTTTTTCAGCATCTAAGGCAATGACCATGTGGTTTTTTTCTTTGAGTTTGTTTATGTAGTGGATTACATTGATGGATTTCTGGGTATTAAAGCATCCCCTGCATCCCTGGGATGAAGCCTACTTGACCATGATGAATGATCGTTTTGATGTGTTCCTGGATTCCATTTGTGAGAATTTTATTGAGTGTTTTTGTGTCAATATTCATAAAGGAAATAGGTCTGAAGTTTTCTTTTATTGTTGGGTCTTTGTTAGGTTTTGGTATCAGTGTAACTGTGGCCTCAAGAATGAACTGGGTAGTGTTCCTTCTGTTTCTATTTTGTGGAACAGTTTGAAGAGCATTGGTATTAGATCTTCTATGAAGGTCTGAAAGAATGCTACAGTAAACCCATCTGCTCCTGGCATTTTTTGGTTGGGAGACTTTTAATGACTGCGTCTATTTCTTTAGGGGTTATGCGACTGTTTAGATGATTTATCTGATTTTGTATCTGTCTAGAAACTTGTCCATTTCATTCAGATTTTCCAATTTTGTTGAGTATGGGTTTTTGTAGTAGGATCTGATGATTTTTTGAATTTCCTCACAATCTGTTGTTATATCTCCCTTTTCATTTCTAATTTTGTTAATTTGGATACTGTCTCTGTGCCCTCTGGTTAGTCTGGCTAAGGGTTTATCTATCTTGTTGATTTTCTCAAAGAACCAGCTCCTGGTTTTGTTGATTCTTTGTATAGTTCTTTTAGTTTCTTCTTGGTTGATTTCATCCCTTAATTTGATTATTTCCTGCCTTCTACTCCTCTTGTGTGTATTAGCTTCTTTTTATTTTAGAGCTTTCAGGTGTTCTGTTAAGCTGCTAGTGTATGCTCTCTCCAGTTTCTTTTTGGAGGCACTCAAAGCTATGAGTTTTCCTCTTAACACTGCTTCATTGTGTCGCATAAGTTTGGGTATGCTGTACTTTCATTTTCATTAAATTCTAGGAAGTCTTTAATTTCTTTCTTTATTTCTTTCTTGACCAAGTTATCATTGAATAGAGTGTTGTTCACCTTCCATGTGTATGTGGGCTTTCTGTTGTTGTTGTTGCCTTTGAAGACCAGCCTTAATCCGTAGTGATCTGATAGGTGGCATGGAATTTTGTAGTCTTCTTATATCTGTTGAGATTTGTTTTGTGACCAAGTACATGGTGAATTTTGGAGAAAGTACCATGAGGTGCTGAGAAGAAGGTATATTCTTTTGATTTAGGATGAAATGTTCTATAAATATCTGTTAAATCCATTTGGTCCATAACATCTGTTAGTTTCACTGTGTCTCTGTTTAGTTTGTGTTTCCAAGATCTGTCCATTGTTGAGAGTGAGGTGTTGAAGTCTCCCACTATTATTTTGTGAGGTGCAATGTGGCTTTGAGCTTTAGTAAAGTTTCTTTTATGAATGTGGGTGCCCTTGCATTTGGAGCAGAGATGTTCAGAATTGAGAGTTCTTCTTGGTAGATTTTTTTCTTTGATGAGGATGAAGTGTCCTTCCTTATCTTTTTTGATGACTTTTGGGTGAAAGTTGATTTTATCCGATATGAGAATGGCTACTCCTGCCTCTTTCTTGGGACCATTTGCCTGGAAACTTGTTTTCCAGCCCTTTTCTCTGAGGTAATGTTTGTCTTTAACATGGAGGTGCGTTTCCTGTATGCAACAAAATGCTGGGTCCTGTTTATGTATCCAGTCTGTTAGCCTATCTCTTTTTATTGGAGAATTGAGTCCATTGATGTTAAGAGATATTAAGGAATAGTTATTGTTGCTTCCTGTTATTTTCAATGTTATTTTTATGTTTGTGTGGGTATCTTCTTTTGGGTTTGTTGAAAGATTACTTTCTTGCTTTTTCTAGGGTGTAGTTTCCCTCCTTGTGTTGGCGTTTTCCATCTATTATCCTTTGGAGGGCTGGATTTGTGGAAAGATATTGTGTAAATTTGGTTTTGTTATGGAATATCTTGGTTTCACCATCTACGGTAATTGAGAGTTTTGCTGGGTATAGCAGCCTGGACTGGCACTTGTGTTCTCTTAGGATCTACTTGAGATCTGTCCAGGATCTTCTAGCTTTCATAGTCTCTGGTGAGAAGTCTGGTGTAATTCTGATAGGTCTACCTTTATATGTGACTTGACCTTTTTCCTTTACTGCTTTTAATATTCTTTCCTGATTTTGTGCATTTGGTGTTTTGACTATTGTGTGGTGGAGGAATTTCTTTTCTGGTCCAATCTATTTGGAGTTCTGTAGGCTTCTTGTATGTTCCTGGGCATCTCTTTCTTTAGGTTAGGAAAGATTTCTTCTATAATTTTGTTGAAGATATTTACTGGCCCTTTAAGTTGGGAATCCTCACTCTCTTCTATATCTATTATCCTTAGGTTTGGTCTTCTCATTGTGTCCTGGATTTCCTGGATGTTTTGGGTTAGGAGCTTTTTGTATTTTGCATTTTCTTTGACTGTTGTGTCAATGTTTTCTATGGTATCTTCTGCACTTGAGATTCTCTCTTCTTTCTTGTATTCTCTCTTGTATTCTGTTGGTGATGCTTGCATCTATGATTCCTGACCTCTTTCCTAGGGTTTCCTTCTCCAGGGTTGTCTCCCTTTGTGATTTCTTTGTTTCTATTTCCATTTTTAGATCTTGGATGGTTTTGTTCATTTCCTTTACCTGTTTGATTGTGTTCTCCTGTATTTCCACTTTCAGGGCTTCTAACTGTTTACCTGTGTCTTCTTGTATTTCTTTAAGGGAGTCATTTATTTCCTTCTTAAAGTCTTCTATCATCCTCATGAGAAGTGATTTTAAATCTAAGTCTTGCTTTTCTAACGTGTTGGGGTATCCAGGGATCACTGTGGTGGAAGAACTGGGTTCTGATGATGCCAAGTTGCCTTGGTTTCTGTTCCTTATGTTCTTGTCCTTGCCTTTTGCCATCTGGTTATCTCTGGTGTTAGCTAATCTTGCTCCCTCTGACTGTGGTTTGTCTCTCCTTCAAACCTTTGTGTCAGTACTCCTTGGAGACCAGCTCTCTCTGAGAGGAATTTGGATTTGGAGAGCTGTCGTACAGGGTCAGCTCAGGGGTGCAGACAGAAACTAGAAGGATCCTATCCCTAGCTGTTCCATGGTTCCTGTGTCCTGATGGGTCTGCCAGGGTCCCTCTTGATGGAGGAATTTGAGCAGAAGTGGTGATCTTCCTGTGCTCACAGGTGTGTCAGCACTCCTGGGAGACCAGCTCTCTCCTGGCACTGAGTATGGAGCCCTGTGTCACATGATCAGCTCCCTGGTCACAGAAGGAAACTGGAAAGCCACTCTTCAATTCCTGAGGGTTCTGGACTGGTCCCGCTGAGCAGAGGTGCTGGCATTACCCCCCCCCACACACACACACACACACAGAGGCTTGTCCAACACTCCTGGGAGGGTAGCTCTTTCCCTGTGCTATTTGGGTATGGAGCTCTGTGGCACAGACTGAGGTCCCCGGCTGCAGAAGGAAACCAGAAAGCTCCTGTCCCAGGCTGCTTGTACGTCCGTTATTGCAACTTTCAATTTTAAACTTTTGAAAAGTGATGGGACTATAAGGCTGTGATGACTTTTAAAGTTATACTAAATTCAGTTTGCATTATGAGACAGTTATGAGCCTATGTGGGCCAAGAACTTCACTCTTTAACTGTTAAGTGTACTATGTAGGCTCTCACATTTGTAGGTTTGGTCTCCTGCTGATGGTGGTGTTTGAGGGGTTGTGGAACCTTCAGGAAGTCAAATTCCATTGGATGAGATGGGATTACTGGAGGGTGAGCTGAGGCTTCTAGCATGGCATTGCTTCCTGGCCAGCTTCTGCTTCCTGTACTCACAGCTCACATCCTCCTTCTGTCCACTCACAATTCCTTCCATTTTCCTATGTAGATGGATCCTGGGAGCACTCACTCATAAGCATTTTTCATGCCAACCTCTGTCTCTGGGTTGGCTTCCTCAGCAAATCTTCCCTGTCCTTATTTCAGGTCTAGCCTCTTAGCCACTCACCCCATGGGACCCTGCTCTATCTCTTACCACTTCAAAAATAGTCCTTCCTGCTATATTGGGCTTTACCTTCAACAGAGGTGGGTATTACTGTCTTTCCATCTCCCACCACCAGCCTTGATATGGGATTCTCTCTATCCTGCAAGCCCATCTCAGGTGATGCCTCTTCCAAGAACCATGTGCGACTTCCCCAGGGAAAGTCCCCTCTCCCTCCTCTGAGTCTTATCATTACCTCCCACTTCCTGACCTAGAGCCATATAGTGTCTCCTGAGTTGGTGCGGTAGTTATTGGTGAGTTTGCCTATCAATCCTTTCCTTGTCTCCCGTCTACTCCACAGCTCAGGACCTGACACTACAAAACACATTTTCCAGTGTTTAGCCCACTGATTTCTAGCTATGGCCAGACAGAGAGATGCATGGTTTAGGGTTCTAAACACTAGAAGAAAGGAGAATTTGAGGAATTTTTCTGCTTCGGATAAGGACATGCCTAGCAAAGAATAAGTTCACTCTAGTCTCCATATTAACCAGTTAGAACCAGTTCTGGAATTCCAATCCCTCTATCTCCTGTTCCCTTTGTCTCATCAGGCTTGAGAGCAATGGCTTCTCCTGTTAATCTCTGGAGCCCCTGTATTCAGTTCTTCCAAATCTGTTGTACCCATTCTCTGGCAGCAAGTCCCTATTTGGTGTAAGGTTCATTCTGGTATTGTCTTGTACCCCATCACTAGATAGAGATTTTCTTTTAAGAATAGAATCAAAGCCCAGCATCCAACAATATGCAAACTCTCCTTGTTTGTAAGGAGCTAATAACAAACACATTCTTTGAAGAAGCTCAGAAGGTAACTGAGATGGTCCCAACTTCACACTCCCCAGAGTCACTTAGAAAAAGCCATGGACGCCTTGTCATTTTGTAGGGAAACCAGCCTTAACCAGCTTAGCACACATTCTTCACCGCTGGAAAAATTCATCCCCTCCCCCCCCAGTATCTCCTGACATGAAAGTTTACAAACCTTTAATGTTGAAACAAAACGTGTTTAACCCAGCTGATGTCTCAAACAATTATCTCCAGATCTTGCTCGTGGTTGGAAAGATAAACACTAATGGTAAAGCTGTTTGTAAATATTTTGAACAGATGCTAAGTCTTTAATTATTTTTTTCATTAAAAATTGACAACAATCGATAGCTCCCACTGATGAGCTAAGGGTGTTTTGTAAGTGTAAAAGAGGATATATTCTTTTTAATAGCAATTACTGCTCTGTGATGACTGGGAAATTGCACTGAGGTTTGAAAGTGTATTCGCAGCTATGCCCAGGGGACTGCAGACAGGGATGCCTACTGTATCATCCACCTTATTTAAAACTTGCAATAGGAAATACAATTCAATCTAGCACATTTCTAAAGGCCAATGGGAAATAGATTGGGCAGCAGAGTCGGGAAATGCAAATGTGGTGCCACACTCTATCTGAATTTCTCTGCCTGGATTTTCTTCCTTTTTTTTTTTTCTCTCCCTTCCCCAAGGCCAGTGGTGCTGACTCAGTAGAGCATTAAACACAAATGTATGGGTTCAGCCCTGACCAGCCATTAATCAAAGTGTAGCCACAAAGACAGTGCCCACAGATTAACAATCCATTGCAAGGTATCAGGCTCTTGTGGGGAGAAATTAAAGCAGGCTTTTAGAAGTACACAAGGGCACAGGCTATTTCTTAGACTCACTCAAAGGTCCTAAATGGTTGAAAAAATATTGTCAAAAGTCATAAAGATGTGGTATACTTTAAAGATATGCACTTAACAAATTGATTTGTTTAATGGAGTGAGACAATGATTGTACTCTTTGGCTCGTTTAGAAAAAATACACAAAGTCAACATTTGAGACATCCATAAATGTGAAGACTGAATGAAGGGCTTCCCATCCCTACCCGTACAGCCCAGAAACATGAAGGAAAACTAGCTCAGGTCAAGACTTCGCCATCTCTACTGTAGTTACATGTCCCATGATGCACCTGAGAACCTCAGATGCCCCTGTGAAAAGAATTGGCTTCACTGCTGCAGTATCCTGAGTGCTTCCGTTAGAGCCCAGTGCTGTTCAGTCCAGAAGGCAGGTGCTTTCCCTGTCAGATGATGCCTGTGTCCTTGGACAAGGGCAGCCTCCTGCTGGAAAAAAACAAAAAAACAAAAAAACAAAAAAAACCTGAACTCTTCCCAGGGCCCTTAGAGGATGTGGGATGAGTGCTTCCTTCTCCGGGAGCAGGCAGACGGAAGGAAGGCTTGAAGATGATTCCTCCTGGGGTCTCACAGGCAGCAACTGCCCTCTTCTAGTTCCCTCCCCACCTCTTTAATCTTGTTTGCAGCAACCTCTTGATGTGATTCACAGCTCAAGTCCCACCAGGAAAGATGTTCAAAATGTCCCCCGCTCTAGTATTCTATCCCTCCAGCATGAGAGACTCTGCTGTCACCTTTATTTAGAGGTAAGCCCTAACCTGCTGGTCCCTGCCCCTAATATCACCAGAGAGAGGCGGAGCACCTCAAGCAAGGAAGTCAGAGGAACCTACGGCAACGGTAACCTAGCAACAGTGTCTCAGGATTTGAATGTAATTATACCCCGAGCGTGATAAATACTCAGAAGGGCTCCTTATGTGCAGATCCTACTAAACAAGCCTTTGAAATTACCCTCATCAAATATTGATAGAAAAAATGTTTTTGAGAAGAAAAATTCTTGATATGCATGGACAAGTAAGCGCTATAGGAAGGTGAGAGGGCGTTGGTCAGAGCAGCTCAGATGGCCTCCACGCTACTCTCTCAGGCCACTCAAAGATCCGGATGAAAGACTGGAACTAGGGACCAGAGTTTTCTCACAAATATGGTGGGAAATATAGATACAAAGGCCAACAGTCTACTGGTGAGGTCAACTGACTGACCTACAAATTCAGGACTCATTTTTCTGGTCTCAAGATTGAGCATACTGAGCAAGGCAAACTCTAAGCATGAATGTGATCGAGACCCAAAGAACATATTTAAGGGGGAAGAGGAGTCCAGATATAAGGAATGACATGGACAGAAGTTGCAAAGCCTTTGCCTCCTCAAAACCAAGGTTACGTTGAGTCAAACAGATGCAGAGCTTGTGCAAGGGCTCACACAGAAGAGTCCAGTCTACAGAGGCTCCTCTTTACAGAGCCTAAGCTTCATCCTGAGGGAACCAGAGCCACTGCAGATGTGGGTGGTGTGGCGGTTGTGTACAAGAGAGAGGGATGGCAAGGGCAGATGAGTATGGCCAGGATAGGTTTATGGCTTCCATGAGGAGGGCTTTTGTGCAGGATCAGAGAGTGATACCTGTCCAGGGGCTGATGGAAGGTAAGGACTCAAAGACATGTGGCCTCGTGACACAGAGCTGTTGATGAGTCTCCATTCAGGTGTTTGCACAGACTCCTGGGACAAAGCCAGGAGATCCTGCCTCTCCCCTGTCATGTCGCTGCATACAGGACCCTGGGTAGCAGGATGCTGAGAGAGAACAGGACTCTGAGTAAGATGAGTCTCCAGTGAGAGTCTGGAAGAGGTTGAGGAGAAAGAGCATGGGATTTCCCAGTGGGAGAGAGGAAGTCAAATTTTTGTCTTAATGTCAGGTTATCAGAGATATAGATCTAAGGACAGGTAGAGAATCAATTAGGACAAGAAAAGATTATCTTGGCCTGTTGAAATAGTTCAGAGGGTAAACACAAACATGACAACCTAAGTTTGATCTTTGAAACTAAATAAAAGGTCGAAGGAGAGAACTGGCTTCACAATGCTGTCCTCTGACCTCCACATGGGAACAGAGAGGTGCGCAGGGACACACACACACACACACACACACACACATACACCCCACACCACACACACACACAGATACACACGCATAAATAGACAAAGAAGAAAGAAAAAATCTCCTACTTAAGACACAGCCTTTATTTGAACTTCCTGTCTTACTTGACCTACTGTGTGACACACATAGCCTGAGTCTGGGTGACACAGAGCTAGCTGCAGGGTTTATAGACCTGTTTCCCCCTTATTCTATTCCAAGGAAATCCCCCTTCTAGGATGCCTCCCTGGGCTGCTGAGTGTGCATCTTCTGTCTGTGTTAGCAAAGCCCTCTTCCTTAGATGTGGGATCTTTAAAAGGCCACAGATCTCTGGTTTGTGCCTGCTCAACTCTTTTCTGCTCTGAGCTTCCTTGTTGGCACTGCCTGGGTGGAGAGGTGGGGCTGCAGCAAGGCAGAAGGTCTATATGGCCAGCTGTGAAATTCAAGGTGGGAACAAACCCTGCTGTACTCTTCACCCAACTCATTTTGTCCAGGATTCTTCCCAAACAACAGCATGATTCATCTGACAGCTTCCATGCTGAGCTATAGTGTTTAGGTGGACTCTGTTTATAGAAATCTTCAGAAAACTGGCTAAAGGGAGAGAAAGTATTCCATTTTCACAAGACCTTCTCCAAGGATCCCTGAAAACTTTACACACCCCAAGGGTATTGTTTGTGTGTGTGTGTCCGTGTGTGTGTGTATGTGCATGGGTGTGCACATACATGTGGAGACCAGAAGTAGTTGACTATATATATATATATATATATATATATATATGTATGTATGTATATGAATATATTTGTTCATTGCTTTTATATATTGCTTTGTCTATTGCTCCATTTTGGATCCAAAGTCTCTCACAAGACCTAGAGACCAATGACTGAGCAAGACTACCTGGCCAGAAAGCCCCAGAGCTCTTCCTGTTTCTGCCTTCTCAGGACCAGGATATAGGCATGTGTTTGTACACCCGACTTTTTACATGGGTGCTGAGTTGCTGATTTTAAAATTCCATGCTCAACCAATGGGCACTTTACCAAGTACACCCAGCCCCTATAGCATGTTCATTGTCGAGACACTGTGTAGTGATGAAACCATAAACCTTAGAAAACTATCAAGGAGCATTTTCTCTTAAAATCGGTGGCAAGGGAAACATGGTTGCTATTGGAAAGAACTGTATCTTCTAATTGTGCCACTCCCTGAGCTGAGCATATATAAACCATCACAGATGTGTTGAGGAGAGGACATCAGAGAAGATTCCCAGAAAGCTGACATCTCCAGAGGAGCAGTCAGCAGGAAGAGAGGTGGAAGATCTGCTGTTTGGATCCAGACTCCTGAGTTTGGAAGGCATTTGCCTTGCCTTCTGTACATTTTTTCAGATTCAACAAAAGACTTACTGCACATACATTTACACACACAGACACATACATACAGACACACAGAGACACATACAGACACACACACACTATACTACTAAATGGCTCTTACAGTTATTTGAGATTAAATTTCTTGTTGGGAAGTAGAGAGCGTAATCTCTGTCTGCCATCAACATTAGAGGACTATGGTCTATCACAGTGGACACAGGCTTGAGTGTCCAGTCATGATGTGGATAGAAGACTGTGTGTATTCAGAAGCACTGGCTGTGAGGGGCTGGGCAGGGAATAGGAGAACCACAGAAGACAGTGTATGAGCTAGGGTAGCCCTCTGCAGAGTTGGTCACATGCAATGAGAGACAGAGAGAGACACAGAGACACACACACAGAGAGACAGAGAATGACAGAGAGAGACAGAGACAGAAACAGAGAGAGAGATTACCAAATGGCTGGGGGAAAGAGGGTCATGTAGGCTAAGTCACCTTAACAGGAACAGGGACTTCTAACCAGGGAACACAACCAACCCAAGGAACCTTGCAAGAAGGGAAAACTCCTTGAAACCACACTATTCTGGGAGAGATTTCCCACTAGCTAGACCTAATCAGAATCCAAAGACCAGAAAGCCCTTCAACGTGCAGTTCACAGTGTAAGAGGTCTATGGGGTGATCTCTGTGAAGACTTCTGTGAAGCAGGTCCTAGCTTCATTTCTGTTGCTGTGATGAAATACCCTACCTAACACAAGCAGCCTAGAACTGTCATGGTTAGCTTCAGCATTGACACAAATCTAGAGCCATTAGTAAAGAGGAAATCTCAGATGAGGAATTACCTAGGTCAGACTGGCTTCTGGCCATGCCTGGGAGTCATTTTCTTTATCGCTAGTTGGCATAGGAGGGTCAAGCCTACTTTGAGTGGTATCATCCCTAAAAGGTAGCTGAGCCAGGGAAGCAAGCTAATGAATAACATTTCTCCAGAGTTCCTACTTCAAGTTCCTGCCTTGGTTTCCCTTGATGATGGACTGCAACCTATAAGCCAAATAAACTCCTTTTTCTCCCCCAAGTTGTTTTGGTCACGGTATTTTATAACAGCAATGGAAAGAGAAATTCAGACGGGGAGAAAAGGTTTTAGTTCCTACTTTTAAGTAAACACTCATTACTGCAGGATAGTCAAGCCAACAAGAACTTGGAATAGTTTGATCACTTGCTTATGTTCAGTTTGATATCTCCATTCTTATACTGTTTTTGTAATCACCCTACCTTAGGAATGCTGCCACCCACAGGGGCTGAGTCTTTCCATGTCAGTTAGCTAAGACATACTTCTGCCCCAGAACTGCTTGCAGACCAACCCAGTGTAGACAACCACTCACTGAATCTCTTCCCAGGTGATACTAGGTGATGTCAAGTTGACAATTAAAGCAAACCACCATATGGGAGTCAGGACTGCTCAGAGAAATCACATTATTGCCAACCAGTATTACAGACGGGTTGCTGGCATCATTTCCCAGAAAGATTCATGTTGACGTTAGCTATTAACCTATGAAGAGTTTAGCATTGTTGTAACAGCATAGCAATCCCTTTCGGTGTTAACTGACCAGCACAAGCCCATGGTGGAAGCTGGCCAGAGAGGTAGGTAACTTTCCAGCTAGAATACAAACCCAGGCTGCCTGGAGCAGAAGCAATTTGGTTTATTCTGAGAATGCTCCATGATCTGATATCTTTCCCACCCAAAGACAAGAAAAGTAACCTCTCAGTTCATACAGCCTTTTCTTCCAGTGTATTTATTCTTGGTGGTTTTTTTTTGGGGGGGGGGAGCAGATGCTCTACCATAGAATACTTATCTTCATAAGAGTTATAAAATATTTTACACATAAAAGGTAGGCAATGAGGGCTGGAATGATGGCTCAGAGATTAAGAGCGCTGACTATTCTTCCTGAGAAACAGGATTCCTAATCGTCCTCTATACCTTCAGTTCCAGTGGCTCTGAAACCCTCTTTTGATATTGGCAGGCACTACATGCATGCACTGCACAGACACACATGCAGGTAAAATATACATGTGCATAAAATAAATAATTTTTAAAATGTAGGTAATAATATGATAAATACCCATCTGTCCCTAAAGCCAATTTATTAGACTCTAGTAGTCTGTGGTTTTGCCTCGGATTACTTCTAGATGAAATGCTCTTATAGACACAATGGCTCCTCCACAATTCTGTTTCTCTTCACCACTCCAGAGTTAGCCATCAGCATGTATTTAGGGGTTGTCATTTGATCTCTGCCTGATGCTATGTATTTATGTACCGTAAATGTCAGTAAGCTAATGTCGGTCGTCTTTCATGTGCGTGTGAATGGTTTCACACACTATATCATACATTACTAGTTGCCTTTGTCACTCAAAATAATGTTTTTGAGATTTAGTCATGTAGATACATAAAGATTTATATCATTCAGCTATTACAGATATCTACTGTATAATAACTTCATAAATTATTTCTCCATTTTCCTGTTGATTAACTTTGAATTTGTTTCCATTTTTCTCTATTGAAAAATGATGCTAAGAATATTCTTTCATATATGTTTCCCATTTTGTTTGAATTTTTCTTTATTCTTGAGGTAAATGATGAAATATTATCATATTTACTCCCATTTTCCACCCTCCAACTCCTGTCATAACACCCCAATCATATCTGCCCCACAAAGTCATATTCTACCTTTTAAAATAACCCACTAAGCCAGTGTTTCTCAACCTGTGGGTCACAACCCCTTTGGGGACCACATATTAGATTACAATATGACCCACAACAGTAGCAAAATTACAGTTATAAAGTACCAACAAAGTAACTTTGTGGTTGGGGATCACCACAACATGGGGAACAGTATTAAAAGTTGAGAACTACTGCTCTAAGTCCAGTAGTTAGCTCTGCCAATATGTACATGACCATTACAAGAAAGAAATAGATATGCAAGCATGTGGGTAAGCATTTATTTATTGGCCACTGCCAAATTGTTGTCATCAACAGCTCTTAATTGGCACTGTTTTTTCCATTAATTAATTAATTTAATTTACATTCTGATCAGTGCTTCGCCTCCCTTCTCCCCTCTGAGCTCCCCCCTCACCTCACCTTCCCTTATGTCCCCTTCCATTTCTCCTCGAGAAGGGGAGGCCTCCCATGAATATCAACTCACCTTGGTATATCAAGTTGTAGTAGGACTGGTTGTATCTTCTTCTATTGAGTCTAGACAAGACAGTTTCCCAATTAGGGCAAAGGGCTCCAACGGCAGGTAACAGAGTTAGAAACAGCCCCTGCTCCTGCTATTAGGGGTCCTACATAAGGACCAAGCTGTACATCAGTTACATAGATGTAGGGGGCCCAGGTCAGTCCCATGCAGGCTCCCTGGTTGGTGATTCAGTCTCTGTGAGCCCCTATGGGCCTAGGTTGGCTGATTCTGTAGGTTTTCTTGTAGTGTCCTTAACTTCTTTCTTGGTTCTTTCAAGTCTTTCCTCCTCTTCGTCCGCAAGATTCCCTGAGCTCCACCTAATGTTTGGCTGTGGGTTTTTGCATCTGCTTTCATCAGCTGCTGGGTGGAGCCACTCAGATGACAAATATGCGAGGCTCCTGTCTGAAAGTATAGCATAGTATTATTAGCAGTGTCAGGGGTGGGCGCCTCTCATGGCATGGGACTCAAGATGAGCCCGTCATTGGTTAGCCATTCCTTCACTTTCTGCTCCCTCTTCATCCCTGCACCTCTTATAGGCAGGAGAAATTGTTGGCTGAAGGTATTATGGCTGGATTAGTATCTCCATCCCTCCACTGGAAGTCTCACCTGGTTACAGGAGGGCCATTTCATATTCCATCTCTCCTATTGTTAAGAGTCTTAGCCAGGGTCATAGAGTCATGGGAGTTTCCCTTGTCCTAGATTTCTAGTTTGTCCCAGAGAAACTCTCCTACTGATTCCAGTTCTCCCTCTCACCATCCTCCTCACACTTGATCCCTCCTGTTCACCCCTCTCCAATTCAGTTCCCTCCTTCCATCCAGGTCTATTTTACTTTCCCTTCTCAGTGACATTCAAACATCCTCCCTTGGGCCCTCCTTGTGACTTAACTCCCTTGGGTCTGTGAATTGAATCTTGTACTTTATGACTAATATCCACTTATAGGTGAGTAGATACCATATTTGTCTTTCTGGATATGGGTTACTTCACTCAGAATGATCTTTTCTAGTTCCATCCATTTGCCTGCAGTTTTCATGATGTCATTGTTTTTAATAGATGAGTAATATTAACTTGTGTAAATGTACCATATTTTCTTGATTCATTCTTTAGATGAGGGACATCCAGGTTGCTTCCAGTTCCTGACTATAACAAATGAAGCTGTTATGAAGATAGTTGAGCAAGTGTCCTTGTGGTATGATGGAGCATCTTTTGGGTATATGCCCAGCAGTGGTATAGCTGGGTTGAGGTAGTACTGGTCTAACTGGAAGTCTGCATATAGAGGAATGCAAATAGATCCATATCTATCACCCTGCACAAAACTCCCGTCCAAGTGGATCAAAGAAGTCAATATAAAACTAGATACAATAAATCTGATAGAAGAAAAACTGGGATATATTCCTGAACACATTGGCACAGGAGACAACTTCCTGAACCAAGTAGCAACAGCTCAGGCACTAAGATCAACAATTAATAAATGGGACCTTGTGAAACTGAGACACTTCTGTAAGGCAAAGGACACAGTCAAAAAGACAAAATGGCAGACTACAGAACAGGAAAGATTTTTACCAACCCTACATTTGACAGAGGGCTGATATCCAAAATCTATAAAGTTAGTAGACAGACAAACCAAACAACCCAATTAAAAAATGGGGTACAGAACTAAACAGAGAATTCTCAATAGAGGACTCTTTAATGACTGAGACTCACTTAAACAAATGTTCACTGTCCTAATTCATCACAGAAATGCATATCAAAATGACTCTGAGATTCTATCATACACCCATGAGAATGGCTAAGATCAAAAACTCAAGTAACAGCACATGCTGGTGAGAATGTAGAGCAAGGGGAACACTCCTCCATTGCTGGTGGGAGTTCAAACTTATACTAGCACTTTGGAAATTAATTTGGCAATCTCTCAGAAAGTAGGGGACAGCTCTACCTCAAGAGCAAGCTGTACTACTACTGAGCATAACTGGTACTTTTTTACATCTCCAAATTACTACTTTAGTCAGACATCAGATTTGTAAATCTAAAAACTGTGGTCTTCACTTAAGGTTTCAACATGCATTTTGCTGGTATTCAGTGAAGCTTAGTATCTTTCTGCTTTTCCATTACTTTCCAAGTGAGAACATTACTAAACATCCTATTTCTTACTAGCATGGTAGTATTCTTCAACATCAAATATTGAGCCCTCCCAGTTAGATTTACTCCTTTATCATTTTCCATCCTGTTACTTGATTTTTCTCTATGCTTTGGAGAAAAGATCAGAACTGTTACTTGGATTCACATATTTTTAGTTAAGATATTTTAAATTTTAATTTGAGTATAGTAATATTGAATATCATGATAATATTTCATAGCATATTTACTTGCTTATACTTTTTATTTCTTATTTAAAGTATTTCTCCTCCACTCACTGTCATAAAGTTAATTTACATATTTCATTCTAAGAGTGGTAGTATTTATTTTTCTTTTCATACTTAGACCAAGATATAAGAATCTAATTCTTCAAATGGAGAGAAGTTTGCTCAATTTATTGAACAAGATTATTTTGGGGATAGATTTTTTTCATGAACTATTATTTAGTTAATAAATGGTGTCTTGGTTAGAGTTTTATCACTGTAACGAGACACCATGTTCAAGGCAATCCTTATGAAGGGAAAAATTTATTTGAGGCTGGCTTGTAGTTTCAGAAGTTCAGTCCATTAAAATTATGGCTGGAAGCATGGTAGCTTGCAGGTAGACATGGTGCTGGAGTTCTACATCATAGAGCCGAGAGTTCTACAGCTTGATGTGAAGGCAGCCAGGAGGAGACTATCTTCCACACTGGATGGAGCCTGAACATAGGAGTCCCCAAAGCCCACCTACACAGTGACACACTTCCTTTAACAAGACCACATTTATTCCAACAAGGCCATACTTTCTTAATGGTACCACTTCCTATAGGCCAAGCATATTCAAACCACCACATGTTAGAATTAAAAATATCATTTGTGGGGATGGAGACATACATACATACACACACACACACACACACACACACACACACACACACACACACACAAACATGCAACAAAAAAAAACAGGGAGAGCAATTGAGAGAGAGATGAATTATACACTATCAATACAAATGTAACTATGATTTTATAATTATTAAAATCACTTTTAAAAGGAAAAAATTAAACCACAAAAAAATAACAAACATAATAAAAATATGACATACTTGACAATTCTAATAAAAATAATATGACTGAATTAGACAAAACATAATATTCATATTAAAATGTTAATGGGCTTCACTTACCAGTTTAAAAAAATGATTATTTTTCAAATTGACTCATCAGGCAAAATCAAAAGAGACACTTACATGGTGATTCAAAATGACTAGAAGAAGAAAGGTATGGGCAAATATTTGCCTGATTCACAAAAGCAATAACAAGCGGGGATTGTGACCGTGAGAGCAGCTGAGGAACGTTTAGTCCTGAAAGTGTTATGGCAAACAAGAGCATACTACAAACTTACACACATGCCACAATGAAGAGATAGTTATGTCTGTGAAACAACATAGCAGCTATCTGTATAAAACGGGAACAAGAGAGTCGAGAGGTAATAATACGAGATTTTAGCACACTGCTCATCAAATGGACAAAAGGACATAACATATCTAAAGAATCCAATTAATAAAATTGACCATTTGGACTATACATATACAAAAGTATATAAATATGCACATTTTGAGAGAGAGAGAGAGAGAGAGAGAGAGAGAGAGAGAGAGGGAGAGAGAGAGAGAAAACACGAGAACACCCTGGTACTAGAAGAGATACCTTCTAAAGAGCATACGTAACAGTTACAAGCTCTCCCTTGGTCTTACCTGTTTGCAAGATGAGTCCATGTTATGTTGCCAATAGTCTGGATGCCTGGACAGTATTTCCATCATTTCTTTTTCCAGAATTATCTAGAGTCATAGTCCCAAGTGTTTAGTGAAGCATAAATAAACAAGATGAAAGAGGTAATACCAATTAAAAGTGATCAAGTTGCTTAAGACCATTGATAAAGAGAACACTTGAAGAGACAGCCAGATGAAAACAGGGAGCGTTGTGTGTGACTAGACGCCTAACTGAGAACAGCAGACTTCCGCCTTGGAAGAATGTGTTTGACGGTAACAATGGAATGATGCCTGAAAGTATCTAAAGCAGAAGCCTGCCAGCCTACACTGCACACCTGGAGACAAGTGCTAAGACACGCTAAGACATGCTAAGACATGCTAAGACATACTAAGACATGCTAAGGCTGAAAGAACTCACTCCTAACTCAACAGAAGAAATAGCACCGGGTGTGAATCTGGGTGCACATGAAGAGACAAAGAACCCCAAAGTAGTAAATACCCAGGAATAAGCTGGTTGGATATGAGTCTCCAAAAGATATGTGCTTATCCAGTTTCTAGAAACTAAATAATAGTTTTAAAAGGGGGGACCTTTTAATATAAATAGGAATCTCAAGTCCACCTAGAATATTTCTGTGGGTCCTAAATATAGTGACAGGGACTCCTTTCAGTGTGAGGCAGATGGAAATTGGACAAAGAAGACCATCAACAGTTACACAGAGAAGGTGAAGACAAGGAAGGTCCTAGAATGCTGTGGCCACAAACCAAGGATTGTCAGAGTTGGGAACCTTCTGAACCCTCTTTCCCATTTGACATATATGCATTATGGTTGTTATGGGCACCTCACTTTGCTGCAGACCCCCAGAACTCATCTCTCCTTTCCGACTGTGTTGAGGGACCCCATCATCAGTGTCCTCTAATCCTCCATTCTCCTGCCCTCCTGGCTGCTGGTGACACTGCTTTGTCAGAGCAATGTCTTTGCTTCCCACTTAGGAATCGCTCCATACCCTTGCTGACAGACAAGCAGGCGCACACCTTGGCTCATTTCACTGTTTTAAATGGGATTTACATAGATAGTTATCTTATATTTGGATCTGTTGGTGCCTTTTTCTTGTACAGTTCATCATGACTATATATTTGTACTCCTTGCACATCAAATTAAAAGTGTGATCTTAATTGTAGACTTGATTTTAAAAATGTGGCTTCCTAAGTTTCTAATGTATCATTAATCATTTGACCTTAGACTCTCAACCATATGTCACTAGGATCCAAGGGACTGAAGGCATCAGGTTTACAACCCTTTAGAATGTCTCTTCCCAAAATATCTTCTCTGTAGTCTGGGTGGATCACAATTCTGGTGTAAACTGAACACATAGTGAAATTGCTGACTATGTCAAATTGTGGACTGTGGAAAGATCTCATTGGAGACTCTGAAACTACCAACCCACTAGTATCTGACAGAAAGTTCCATTTGCTGCTATGACTCACAGCACTGGTTAAACAGCAGCATCCTTGGGGTGTGGAGAGCAATGACAAGATGTCTGAGTCAGCACAGCTGTCTAGCATGGGCAGTGGGGCCAGCCAGGGTTTCCTGGTGATAGACTCTAGCACAGCTGAGCCCTCTGAAACCAAACGGCAGGGGTGCAATGTGTGCTTTCAGCATGATAAGTGCGCAGTCCAGCCTGCATTTTAGCATACTTCCTTTCTTGCTGAGCTCCTGAAGGTCTGGTGAATTTTTCCATCAGATTAAGAAGTCCATCACTGATGACATGACAGAAAGATGTTCTGTTATTCCCTTTCTGAAACATTAGCAGGTGTGATTTATTTAAGATTTAAATTTTAAATTATTTTTGTTGTGTTATCTTTTTGATTTTGTTATTGTGTATGTGCTGTCTCTGTCTCTGTCTCTCTGTCTTTCTCTCTCTCTCTCTCTCTCTGTGTATGTGTGTGTGTGTGTGTGTGTGTGTGTGTGTGTGTGTGGTATGTATATATGTGTGGTGTGTGTGCGTGTGTGTGTGTGTGTGTGTGTGTGTGTGTGTGGTATGTGCATATGTGTGGTGTGTGTGCACACATGCATGCATGTGTGTGTGTTCAGAAGCATATGTGCTATGGTGCACATATCTCGCAAGGTCAGAGCATAGCTCTTAGGAGTTTAGTTTCTCCTTCCACCATAGGTTGTGAGTCTCAACCTCAGGCTATGAGGCTTGCACGACAGGTGCTTTTATCTAGGAAGACATCTTTCCAGCCCTTCCATCACGATTTCTCAGACTTTGAAGCATCCTGTACTTCTTGGTCCTGAGCCCCTCGTGGAAGCTAAGGTGCCCAGCTGTCATCCAACATCAACCGTTTCGCTCAGACCGCCAACCTCCTCTTCACACTGCAGCTGATCACTGCCTTCATGTGTACTGCTTTTATTCTGCCAAACTGTAGTTTCTAAAAGTATTCTATGCAGTTTTGGTAAAGGCGAGACCCACTTTCAAGGAGTGTAATGCTCCAGTTTCTAAATAATATTTCACAGAATGTTAATTCTGTTGGCTATTCATTGAAATTATCTTAAGAGAGAATTTGTGTCTTTAAAAATTTGGGGCAAAATACAGAATTAAATGAAGTTATGCTTTTAAAATTTTTACTTACAGAACTGCTGGTTCCTTTTATACTCTTGTGTGTAGTATGGTTCAAGACACATTCCCCACATTTCATCTTTTTAAGCTCAGTAGATCATGGAAACTTCTTTAAATGTTCTCATTAGATTGTGTAGAACCCTCTGTGGGAATACCAATAAGGCCCAACAGCTGGCTTATTGTTCAAAGTGGTACAGTGCTATTAAAGAGAACAATATTTTGTATTTGGCAGAAAGTCTATGTGTTCTTTAGTCTCAGAGTCTAAAGAACTCTCTTTAGTGGTCCCCCTATGGCGGAGTGTAGGAGTCTGCTCTACACAGTGTGCACTGACATGTCTGTGAACCTAGAACAGTTGGCCTGCTACATAGCTGAGAAACCTGGCACCTTCACAAGAAGGTGGGCACTGAAATAGGAGAATGAGGAATTGATTAAAGAGACACGCTTTTCAGGCCCAAACTGCAAGAACTTAGGTCTGATTGAATGTGCATGGTGGTAGAGAGGACACATCAAACATTTGTTCCTTCCTTCATTCCTGTGTTCGTTCATTCATTCATTTAATGAGTATGAGTACCTACCATGTGCCAGGCACTACTGTTCTAAGCACTATGGCTATACTAATGAACATGAGCTTGAACTCGTATTGTTCTTATGCTTTGGAGGGAGACATCCGGGAGGCATTCATGAACACAGAGAACACCTTGGGAGAAGTAGCCTTAATGCACACACAGTGTGGGTACTCCTGGCACTCTGGAGTGAGCTTGGATACCTGGTGGCTAGGTACACAAGGGTGAGAATTTGTGAGATGCAGTCTCCAGCTGAGTAAAAGATCTGGGTTGGTAGAGAACTCTAGCAATACAAGTGGGCATTGAAGCCGTGAGGACATTTACAGTACCCAATCGAGAGTCCGGATAGCGAATGCACAAAGAGTTGAAGAGCTCTCGTGTTTAACAAGAGGAGTAAATAGGGGAACAGAAAGCACAAAGCAATTTTCAACAAATACCTAGTGAATAAAAATAAATGAAACTTGGCCTGAGAGACTGGAAATGAACCAGGAAAGAGTAGAATTAGGGAGTAGCAATAGGTTTTTCTTGGGGGTGAGGTGAGGGGGGGTCGAGCCTGGTCAACTGCAGCAGCATTAAAGTAGGTCAAGGGCCATGGCACAAAAGTAAATATGGGTATGTCTTCCTCTGCTTCATCTATTGGCTTCTCTTTAGTTCTTCTGGGACCACCACCATACCACACTCCCACCCCCACCCTGCCCTGAGAACCCTGTTGTTAAAATTGCACTCTGGTCTTAATCTCTTCATCACTGTACCCAGTTTCTGCTTCAGGTAAAGTCTGGGTCTCTGATTTCACTTCCAGCTTCTTGCAAGACTGTAGCTGGCTGGAAGCTTCCTCAAAGGAAGAAGACTTGTTCTACCATACCTCAATTCTCCTAGGACGCAGAGATGGTTATGCAAGGCTCCTTATCTCCTATGTGTTGTCTACTGACACCATGGTATCAAAATACCAAAACATTGGCACCCAAATTCCACTTTGATCCTTTAGCTCATGTTCACCATCATTCCTGGTGGTTTCCATGTCCCCATCAGTGACATCTTTAGCCTAGAATCCCCTCCTTTCCTCTCTGGTTTCATAATTCACCCACTTCCGACTCCTACAGGCTGTGCTGTGGCTCACCCTGGGTTTTATGATGGCTGAGGATACTCCCTTTCATGATCTCCTGAACTCCTGCCCCATGGCCCACAGTCTAGAACCCTCCCAGCCACTTCCTCCTTATTTCCCAGCCTCTCGTTAAAGTTCATCCCTAAGTAAGAGCTGACAGGCCCAGGGCATCGTGCTTGGAACCTGACCCCTTGCTCACTTCCCTAGCTTGTTCTGCTCCACTTGAAAATCTGCTAAAATATTAATCTGATGATGGCATCACTCCATTAAATTCCATTCACCGATTCTCCATTCCCCGTGGAACAAAACACAACCTTATAGCAGGTCATAGGGCACCCTCCTAGGGCAGCCTTCCTAATCTGCCCTCCTCTCCCTCCTCCAGTCTCTCACCTTCTATGCCCTCCTTTGCTCTCTGCCCCGGACACACCTGCACTGTATGATAATTGCATACACACCACCGCCACCGCTGCCAGGAAAGCCTCTCCCACCATCATCTATCATCTTTCCGGCTTTGTGCCTGGGCCTTAACAAAAAGCTACTATTCACCATCTTGGGCTTGACATACTCAGTGAATCTACTATATCCCATGCAGACCTCTGTTGGCATATTTTTTTGGTCTACTTTATTGTGTTCTTATATCTTCCAACCTTACAACCCTATTCTTCCCTAGTCCCATCCAATCCTTTGACACTTGGTAGGAGAGAAAGAAGATTAGAGGGGAAAGGGCATAAACCTCTTTAGAGTTATTCCTGCTGACTAGCAGCATCAGGTTCTTTGGGGCAAGTCTAATCTCTGTGGTCAGGATGTCTCCAAACAGCAATCCAGCAATTCAGCCATCCAGCAATCCAGCAATCCAGCCATCCAGCAAGCCATCCATCCAGAAAGCCAGCAATCCAGCCATCCAGCAAGCCAGCAAGCCAGCAAGCCAGCCATCCAGCAATCCAGCCATCCAGCCATCCAGCCATCCAGCCATCCAGCCATCCAGCAGTCCAGCCATCCAGCCATCCAGCAATCCAGCCATCTAGCAATCCAGCAATCCAGCCATCCAGCCATCCAGCCATCCAGCCATCCAGCCATCCAGTCATCCAGCAATCCAGCCATCCAGCAATCCAGCAATTCAGCCATCCAACCATCCAGCCATCCAGCCATCCAGCCATCCAGCCATCCAGCCATCCAGCCATCCAGCAAGCCATCCATCCATCCATCCATCCATCCATCCATCCATCCATCCATCCATCCATCCATCCATCCATCCATCCATCCAGCCATCCAGCCATCCAGCCATCCAGCCATCCAGTCATCCAGCAATCCAGCCATCCAGTAATCCAGCAATTCAGCAATCCAGCCATCCAGCTATCCAGCCATCCAGTTATCCAGCAATTCAGCAATCCAGCCATCCAGCCATCCAGCCATCCAGCCATCCAGCCATCCAGCCATCCAGCCATCCAGCCATCCAGCCATCCAGTAGCAGCAGTGAATAGCAGCCGCGGCAGCAAGCAGCAGTGGTGGCAGTGGTGGTGACTACAAGGATGACAGTAGGGATGGGGAAAGCAGCAGGGGAAGCAGCAGCCTCCACAGGCCCTCTGGTGTTCCCCTATTTATACCTTCTCCAGAGTCGCAAGTGTAGACTATCTGAAGCTGGCAAACATCAAGCCCCTCCTAGACTAGCATGAGACAACCATAGTTGGTGGCTGTGGACAATCTGAAGCAGTCCCATATCCCACACCTGGGATGAAAACATAAATGTATTCATACAACATAACTTGGTTTTTTGTTACTGTTGTTTGTTTTGTTTTGTTTTTTGGTTTTTAAAGGAGCAAGATTCTCTCTACAGGCCTAAGACACGGATCCCGTGTGATTACAACGCAGTTCTGCTGCCTCTCTCTCTGCTGCTTAGCTGCTGATGTTTGGGAGGACAGATTCATATCTGCTCAGAGTAGAGGTCATCAATATATGTTTGGTGGGTGAAAGAAAAATTTAAATAAAAGATTTTTTTAATTTGAGATTAAAAAATTATTATTAGATATGACAGATAATGAACTTGAAACAAAAAATCAGAGGTGGCCATGAGGATGGCTCAGTGGATAAAACAAGTACTTGCTATGCGAGCAATAAGGACTAGAGTTGGAATCCCCAGAAGCCACATAGAAAGAGGTTGCAGTGGCAGCCTGCCTGTTGGGAGGCAGAGACCCAGAATCCCTGAAGTGAGCAGGCTAGACTATCCTATTTGGCAAGTTTCAGGTTCAGCAAGAGACCCTAGCCCAGTAAATAAAATACAAAGTGATCAAGGAAATGTCATACAATATCTTCAGGTCTCCACATGCATGTGTACACAAGCATATGTTCACATACACATATGTATGAACACACACACACATGCGCCCCTTCACCCACACCCACCGCTGTGTGACCTTGGCAAGTCAGCCATAACATCAGAGGCTGAGTATTTATCTCTTATTCAAAATGCTTGTGGCCCTGTTGGTTTCAGATCTGAGGACTTCAGATTTGGACATGTTTTCAAAGAATTACGTCTGAATATGTCCAGTTGGAATGCTTAAAATCCAAAGTGCTTCAAGATATAAAACTCAAAAGTTTGGCATTCTGCAGCGGTTTGAGTTTCAGATTTTTAGATTATAGATTTTTAATATGTAATCTCATTCTCAGGGTGCTTATCAAAGGTCAGGCATGGTCTCAGGCAAATCCAGTTATCATTCATCTGTCATCCCCATGTAGTAGCCCTACACAGTTAAATATCATGTCCCAAATCACAGATATAATTGAGAAACTGTAGGATTCAACCCTAAAGTCCAGATACCAGTGGGAATTACTGTGTCCTAGTACTCTGGTGTTTTAATCTGACCTAGCAGTAGCTCCCAACTGTTTAGTGGACTGTAGCAGATGATTCTTAAATGTGGCTTCTTATTTCATGATAAGCCATTAATTCACCATCCCTCCTTCTAATCTGCCTAAATCTAATCATTTGAACATGTTTAGCAGCTTAAAAGTAGCTGTTAAATAGAATCAAAATTCAACACGGAGTTGAAGCCAATTAGAGATCTTGGTAGTGTTACTCTGTTCTGATTCTTTATTATTATTAAACCAGAATTCCAAATTGTTCCTGCCGGAGAGACAGTAGGGCCGGGACAAAGCCTTGCCTCCTCTGGGCTGGGGATGGCTGAGCGGCATTGTTAAGCGCTCCTAAGGGAGGCGCATGCACCCTAATTGCTCTGGTCTGCTTCTGACAGTCAGGCTACCTGAATTAAGTGGGAGGACTGAAATTTTCGGTGGAACCATCTGGGAACTCACCTTTAACCTTCCCAGTCCAGCCCCTGCTCATTATAGAGAAGACCCTGTCACCTCCACCTTCCCGGTATGAGTGTGCGGGCGTTTCTTTTTCTGTCAGAACCGGGCAGAGCTTATGAAATGGGCGACCTGGAGGCGGGCAGCAGGCAGTGCCCTCGGCACCTGAGCTCAGGGACCTCAAATCCAGTATTTAACAACCGCCGGCTAGGGCACTGCTCCAGTTTTAAAGGAAACTTCCAAGCCTGGTGTTTAATTCTTGTTTTCCAACTTACTGACTCTATACAGTTTAGAAAGTCACCTTAGACCCCAACTACCTTACCTGATGTGGCTAACTTACAGAAAGGAAGCCAACAGCAGCTTCTGAGGAGGAGGAGGAGATGGGCTATTGTAAGATGTGAGGCCAATCCGACTTCAGTTCCACACACAGCATCCGATTCTTAAATCACCCAACAAAGGTTTACTATGTGTATCTGTGTGCCATGTGCTGTGTCAGAAGAAAACGGTTAAACTGAATTGAGCATCACGTCAGCCCTCAGACACTAACCTTCTGTAGAGGAAAAAGATGAACGAAGCACAGAAACAGACGGGACGTACAGTGCGAAATGGAAGTAGGACGTGGGGTGGATATCAAAATCAGAGAGGACTATAGAGGCTTCTGGGTGGGTGCAGTTACAGTTAGGTTTTAAAAAGCAAGATGGAATGTGAGAGAGATGACTCTGTTCTTGAAAGGTGGGTGTCCAGCAGTTGCAGTTGTGTGAAGCCTACTCACTAGCCAGAGCCTGTGTGTAAGAAGAAGGATGTCACAGAGACTCTAGACTAGAAAGTGCTCTTCTGCAGAGAACTCTGTCTCCCTGGGAGTCAACTTGATGACCCACACCCAACGTCAGGGAGACAAGCCAGCAATCTCCTGTGTTAACTGAACGAAGATATAGCAAAGGGGTGACAGTAGGAAGAGCTGGAATTCTTTATGGGTATTTTGTTTGTTTGTTTTTGTAAGAGCAATTGATTGTGAGTTCATGTGTATTCGTGTTTTGCCTGCATGTATGTAAGTGCACCACATGTGTGCAGGCTGGTGAAGAAAGGAGCATAGGAGACTCTGGAATTGGATGTATGTATGTTGGGAACCACCATGTGAGTGCTTGGAACTGAACTTCCCGCCTCTGCAAGAGCAACACATACTCTTAACTGTTAAGCTAATCTCTCTAGAGCCAAGAAGACATTCTTTTAAATTATCAAAATGAAAATAAATGGCCAAAAGAAAACAAAGAAAGGAGTTGATGAAATAGTCCAGTTATTGCTGATCTATTCACTATAGCAAAGAATTTGAATCAATCTAGTTGGCCATCAACAGATGAATGGATACTAAAATTTATTTATATATATATGCATATATATCTATCATATAGATTCATATAGATATTCATATATATGAATACTACTGAGCTCTAAAGAAAAATAAAGTTAAAATTTTGTGGGAAAATTGATGGATTTAGAATGTATAATATAAAGAGAGATCACACAATCTCAGGAAGAAATATTCTCCCTCACATGCAGAATCTAACTAATAATATATGTATATATGTAAGCAAATGTATATGTGGGTGTATTATAACTCAAAAAAAGAGAATGAAAAAGGCTAACTACAAGGCGGTGAGGAAGGACTGGAGGTGAGGGCATGGGTTATGAAGGAGGATAGAAAGCCATTTGTTTTTCTACTTCTAATCCTGTCATGGGTTTGGTGTTGGAAGTGCATAAGCTATATTCAGTAGTGAAAGTATAAGATTTAATGGAAAGCTTCACCTTTTCAGATGCCAATCCTAACTGTACAGAAGTTCATTAAGTTGTACAGACTTTGGATCTGGTTCCTTTTGGTATGCACTGTTTCTATTTAGTTGCAATTTTTATAAGTTTATAAAATCAAAAGGAAGAAGCAATAAGAATAAAACATCCACAAAACTGGCTTCGCAGCCATTACCTTGCTGTAGTCCTGACCTCCTTCGGTCATTCATTCTTCACACACACACACACACACACACACACACACACACACACACACACACACACACAAGCATCTACATCTGCAGACACACATATACACTCACATATCAACCTGTTAAAGGGAATGACCTGACCATCCCCACTTTGTAGGTGAGCAACTGGAAGCACAGGAGTTAATAGGCCACAGCTACTCAAATATTAAATGTCTGGCCCCGGATTTGAGCACAGCTAATATCACTAAACCAAACTCTGTGCATCTAACCTCCAATGCCAAAAAAAAAAAAAAAGAGGAAAAGAAAAGAAAAAATGTTAAGTCACCAACAAAAGAAGAAAATTGTTCTGATCATGAATGTCCTCTTTGCAAATGAAAGGGTTCAGAGACCTGAAAATCCAAAAGGCAGTTAGTTACTCATATGCAATGTTGACAGAAAGAAGAAGTTAATTCACAACCAACTTGTCAGCCCCAGGACGGTGGTACATGTGTATAACCACAGCCCTGGGGTGAAGGCAGGGGAATCCAGAGGTCAAGGGCAGCTTTGGCTATATAGCAAGTTCAAGGCTTTCACCACCCTGGGCTGCATAAGCCCCTGTCTCTTTGAAAATTGGAAATGGATTTGTAAGGAGAGGGGAGGAATAGGGGCAGGAGGGGGATGAGAATTGGGGAGAGGTTACAGGGATGAGTATACTGACTACACATGGGTGAAATGTCAACGAATAAATTCAGTAAAATTATTTAAGTACAAACAAACAATAAACAATTCATGTCCAATGCGTAAAAGACAATGCTATCATAGTCTTGCAAGGGCCCAGTCTGCAAGATTTACTGGAATCTGTATGTTCACCAACTGACGGATGAAGCAACGTAAAAGTTTAAGGACTACAAAATCCAGACAGAAGAGTACTGCTAGTTAGTCCTAACTAGGTTACAAAAGAGAAAGCCTAAATAGTTGTTACGAATGTATATAGAATTGAACACGGGTGTCAAACATCATTATTGAAAAAATGTACCTGGTATATCGAATGATAATTAGATTTCATTACTTTAGAACCTCCGTGATGCTAGGTTGGTAAGGGGAGGTTGGAGACAAGCACACTAAATTCGGTATTTTAAAGTAAAGCTTCGAAAGGTAACATTTAATCCTTAAAATAGATTGAGGAATGTTTTGAGAAATATACTAGGGACTGAATAAAGAATTGAGAAACTACCACATCAACCTCAGGACAAAAAACTGATGAAGACACCTGCACTCTCACAGCTGGGGTGGAGGATGGCTCAGTGGGTAAGCACGGGGACCTGAGTTCAGATCCCGAGCACTGTATAAGAGCTGGGTGCAGAAATGCACACTGTAACCCCCATGAGTGGAAGCAGACACAGGAGGCCCTAAAGGGCTCAAGCCTATCTGAAACAGTGAGTTCCAGGTTCAGGGAAATACTGAATCTCAAAAAATTAGATGGACAAGCAGTTGAAGAAGACTGCCGTACACCAATCTGTCCCTGCCTCCACACATGCACAAAGAGGTCAGGCTTCCTGTCATTAGACAGACATGTTTTGACTGTTCATAAACAAACAAAAACAGGATTTTAGTGTCTTTCTGAAACAAGGCATATAAAAGGTTGAAAATCAGAAAAAGCAACAAAATGCATAAGCAAACAAGTATTAAACGTTGACTGTAACGGTGATGGTTAAAAATAGAAACCAGAGCAAAAAAGCAGTAAAGTATTAAGAAGCATGAAATTAGCTTTAATGATTAAAAATTTAAATTAAGTGATATGAAAAATATGTGAATTTAGTATGAAATTTAGTATGAACTTAGTGTGAAAACACAGTAGTCATTGGCTGTCATATATGTAAAAATACCTTATCAAAATACTTATAGTGCAAATGATAGAGGTGTTACAAAAGTAAGGAATGCTAGCCTCTATATATGCTGGGCATCAAGTCAGCATCAAGGTGTGAAATACAGTTGGTGTTGTGAATAGAACAGTGTAAGAAAATATGGATGCCAGTGTATGCATTTGCACTTATGAATATGTGTACATGTCATATGTTAGAAAGTTTTACTTTATGAGCAAAGATTATACAGCTGTTTTCCATGGCCCATGTCACACTTGAATGATTCTGTTCATGTATTTTCCAAGAGGAATAAAAACAGTCCTACCACGTTTATAAAGAAGAGCTTAGTTGGAGTTACCTCACTAGAAAAAATGTTTCTATCAAAAGTCATAGGTTGCTAAACAAAAAATTCATTGTCCGATGGTGGATACCTCTTCACAAACTGATGACTAGGGATGTCCTAGAGACCACCCCAAACAGTACACACTGTTATCACTGCTCTTGTTTGTCCACCAGCACTTGGTGATGAGACACTATTGCTAAAAATATCACACACTTTGGTCACAGCACAGGAAAAAAAATGAAGTTGGTGCTGGCCAAGAAGCTTCCTCCCTGCTGACTAGCTTCCATAGTACCAGAAGGAACTGTGCAGGGTGCTTGGGGTAGGGGTGGGAGTAATCAACAGCCTCACCCAGCTATGAACTTTGTGAGTTACAATAATATCCATAATACACGATATGGTCAAGCGTGCAGTACTGGTACAAATGTTATAGAAGTAACAAGTGGCTTTCTGCTTGGAATTAAGGCCTGTTCCACAGGAGAAAATAAACGCCTATTACAGTAAATCTGGCCAAGGACTCATGATTAGGGAGCTCATCTGTCCCAGGGGTGAACCTACTACAATTATCTTGCTAAATGGACATAGTATCCAAATCTCTTCTCAATGCACATCTTCATATATTAGTGAGGTACTCAAACCACATCAAACAAGTTTCTTTATGCTGCGGAAAGTGGTTAACCTAGACGACAGGTCAAAGTTCAGAGAATAAGCGTCAGGAGCTTTCTTAGCCACAAATCGCACTGAGGACCTCTATATCGCACAGGCTTGGGGACACCAATAGAAGAGGGAGCGGAACAATCGTAAGAGGCGGGAGTTCGCAAGCACCAGAGCGAAACAGTCGTCTGCAAATTGCAGGCTGCTGTGCTCAAGAACAGCTGCTGGGGCTGCCTGCACAAAACCTGCACAACGCCAAGCCAGTCGACATTCCTGCATGGGGAGGGGAAGAGCTCACTGTCTTCCACTCCTAACTGAGGAGTACTTGGCAGTCAATAGTTGCTAGGAGAGAAATAGCCAATTTTCCTTAAAGCTGTGGTCCCTGGTAGGTTGGCTACACTCCAGTGGATAGCCTCAAGCCCATGAATTTACTGACTGCACAAATTGGACTTGGTGGGTTACAGAAAAACAAGAAATTACATGAAGTTGGGACTAGGTGGCGAGATGGGGGAGGGGATCTGGAAGAGAGTGGGGAAGTGGGGTGATTATAATCCAACAGTATCATCTAAATGAATAAAAATGTGGGAAAGACTTAGAATTCTCAGGGGCAACTTATTATTGATCTATATTATTTGTAGTGAAAGAAAGACAAATATTAATTGGATTTAGAATACAACAGGAAGGATCTAGGACACTGGGTGAGTTCAAAGTGATCTTAAGGAAACCTAATAGTTCTCAAATGCTTAAAGCTTGAAACACAAGTGAAGACAACTGAACCCTTCAATTAAATTAAAAATTTGAATTAAAATTTGAATTAAAATTAAAATAAAAATTGAATTAAAAAGTTAGCTCAAAGAAAAAATAGACCCTAAGCTAAATAGAAAGTATGAAGTTATCTATACAACTGATGAAAGTAAAACCAAAGCTGATAATAGATTTGCTAAATCAAAGTTAATAAGAAATACTGAAATTTAGACTTAAGAATGGTACATACCCAAACTTGGTGTGAATTTAGAAAAGAAAAAATTGAGGCTGGAGAGATAGCTCAGTGGTAAAGAGTTGGTATTGCTCTTACAAAGGACCTGAGTTCAGCAATCAGAACCCACACTGGACAGCTCCCAATGGCCTGCAGCTCCAGCAGGCAGGACACCCAGGCACACTGGACAGCTCCCAGTGGCCTGCAGCTCCACCTCCAGCAGGCAGGACACCCAGGCACACTGGACAGCTCCCAGTGGCCTGCAGCTTCAGCTCCAGCAGGTACTACACCCTCTTCTGGACTTTGCAGGTTTCTGAACTTTCATGTGCATGTGCACATAGTTTTAAAACATATATATTTTAAAAATCTTATCTAAAACTCTAAAATTTTCAGAAAGCTAGAATAAACAATAATTTTCTAGAAAAATGACTGAAGATTGAAGAAAACCTAAGTAGATAAACAATTTGGGGGGACATTGGGAAGCCCAATTCTGGAGGGCACTGGCAGCCAAATTGGGTACCACAGATTAATGCATTAGACCGCAAATGTTTGCAAAGAAACGAATTTGAAACCTTAAATGACAGTGTGTGCCACCCAATGTTATATATGTATCTATACATTTATTTGTATAAATCTTACACGAAACCATATATGCATATGAAATATTTCTGATATATTTTTAGGCTTGAACATATCTGCTTTTGAAAAATAATCTCATGACAAAGTAAACTCCAAAATAATCTCTAAACCATGCTTGCTTTTGACTATAAATGTAAGAATTTAATTGCCTAAAGTACAATTAAAGGGACCATTTCAATAACCTAACTGAACTGATTTGACATTAGAATCTATCATGTCATTTCACTAAAGAATAAGATTCATATTTTATGGAGGATAAAAAAGGATTTGATAAAATTCAATTGCACACAGAAGAATGTTATTTTAGTATAATGAGTGTATCTTTAGGCAGAGGCATACATACCGTGGAATGGATTAAGTTGCTAGAAACAAATGTTGCATGATGAATACTATTCTGTACCTCTAAACTCTAGAAATGTATCCCAGACTCTGTATTGTGTGGGTTTTTTTTTTATTTTAAAGGTACAATATTCTATTTACTCTTTAAGAATTTCATGCACATATAGAATGTATCTTGATCATTCTTGCCCTCCCACTTCTAATCTTTCTATATCCCCCCAACATCCCTCTCTCAAATTGATATCTTCCTTTTTTTATAATCTGTGGAGTATAATTAATTAGTGATCCCTATATGTGCATGGATATGAAGCCATCCACTGAAACAGATAACTTACCAGGGAGCATGTTTCTAAAGAAAACTCTTTCTCTTTTCAAGCCATCAACTGTCAGGTGGGGCTCTGTTCCCCTTCTGGACAGATGCTGTATTGTTGAATGGTTTTATCTTCTGTGGGTCTTGGGTAGGAAACCTTAGATATTTCGAATTCATGAGTACAATAGCTCTTTTATGTCCAAAAGACACTGTTTCATCTCAGTCCTCCCTGAACTCTGGCTCCCACAGTCTTTCCACCCCTCTTTTGCAATGGGCTAGGGGTGAGGGGAGGCTATGTGATGTGGTGGCTTGAATAGGTATGGCCACCATAGACTCATGTGTTTGAATGCTGGCCTATAGGGAGTGGCACTATTAGGCGGTATGGTCTTGTTGGAACAGATGTGTCCTTGTTGGAGGAAGTGTGTCACTGTGGGAGTGGGCTTTGAAGTCTCCTATGCTCAAGCTATGGCCAGTGTGGCACATAGTCTCCTCCTGCTGCCTGAAGATCAAGATGTAGAACTCTTAGCTCCAACCACAACCATGTCTGCCTGTGTGCTGCCAAGCTTCCTGCCATGATGATAATGGACTAAACCTCTTAAACTGTAAGCCAACCCTAACTAAATGTTTTCCTTTGATCACAGTGTCTCTTGAAAGCAATAAAACCCAATACAAGACAGGTGAGTACTTCACAGTTGTGCAGTCTTTGCATTTTGACCACTTGTGAGAAAAATTTTTAACTAATTCTTAAGAACACCAGCTTGCCGGGCAGTGGTGGCTCACGCCTTTAATCCCAGCACTCGGGAGGCAGAGGCAGGCGGATTTCTGAGTTCGAGGCCAGCCTGGTCTACAGAGTGAGTTCCAGGACAGCCAGGGCTACACAGAGAAACCCTGTCTCGAAAAACCAAAAAAAAAAAAAAAAAAAAAAACCACCAGCTTATCTTAAAGAACCCAGCTAACAGCACAATTAACATCGAAATAAGAGTGGCTTTCTCTGTTGGATTCTGGGAAAACAGAAGATCATCTACTCTGGGCTATACTAACTATCTCAACCCTGATGACAAAAGAAGAACATATTTGAAAATAATACCTAACATTGCTATGTTTTGAATTATCATCGTCTTATTGTTCTGGCAAGCTGCAAGGAACTAAAGATCTTTCAAAATGAGTAAGAGCATTTAGTCAGTCTCTGGGTAAAAATTGGGTATACAAAAATGAGTAACTTCCTCATATATTAGCAACAACTGGCTAGAAGAACAAAGAAGAGAAAGTATTGAATTTACAACAGAGAAAATATAGATGTGCAGGAATAAACCAATCAAAGCTTATTTAGAGCCTTTATAAAGATTTTAAGACCTCACAAAGGCATATAAAAGTGTATTTGAATAAATGGAAAGAAATACCATTCCCTTGGAAAGTAAGACTTAATATCATAAAGGTATCAATTAAATCATAAATGATTTAAAATTTAGCCATCAACTTGTTTCAACACAGGCAGCACTGTGTAAAAAGTATATCTAGATACGTGAATTCAGAAGACAAGAGAGAAAATTATGAAAGCTAATGACAAGAGCTGAACTCTACCTGATATTAAAATACATCATTAAAAATCTATCACAAAGCTACAGGAATTAAAGTGACATATTACTGGTGCAGAAATAGGTGGCAAAGGCAAACACCAAAGACAGTTTGTGTAAGGGAGGTGAGACTTTGCATTCCTGATCTTCCTTTATATCTATAGCACCTAAGCGTGTGGCCCTCGAGGGCCCCACCTTGCCTGTTGCTCTCACATGTTGATTGTCTCAATTCTTTTGGTCACTTTAAGTACTTTCTCTGTGCTTTTGAATACCATATGATGGTTCACTTACCTTGGATACTTCTTACCTTTCTGACTCAGGAAAATCATAAAAGAACTCAAGACCAAGCCATTAACATTACTACCCAAGATGCACCTCTCCTAATTCAGAAATAGGCACTTCCTTCCTTAAATAGTTGTCATCAAAATCCTAACAGATAACATATAGGCATCTCAGATTTCTTAGCTATTGTGAACAATGCTTCAATAAACACAAGAGTTTGAAATGTATGAAGAAAATGCCATGCCTTTAGATCGTGGATTATTATTAGACTATTAAAAAGAAAATCTAGTCCTTGTGACAACATGGGTGAACCTGGAGACTACTGTGTTAAGTGATGTAAGGCGTGCACAGGAAGACACATATCACTAGACCTTACTCAGAGACGGGATCTAAAGTTTTTGATCACATCAAAGTTGTGAAAAGAATGGCAGGTACTATTGCTCAGGCTGGGAACAGTGAGAAGGAAGGAAGAATGAGAAAAGGCTAATTGGCTAAAAGTTAACGTTAGGTAGGAGTATTATGGTTTGGATCCTAAAGGTCTACCCAAGGCCACATGCTGAAGGCTCTGGCCATAGGCAAAGGTACCATAGAGGGTGTTTGAAAACATCAAGCAGTGGGTCTCACTGAAGGAAATGAGTCACTGAGGACACTTCCATAAAAGCTGTCCTGGTATTCCCCCTTTCCTCATTCTCTTTCCAAACCACTGTGAGGGTCAGCATTTTCACTACAGCACGTGCTCCTGCCGTGATATTCCTCACATCATGGTTCAGAAACAGCAGCAGCAAATAAGCTTTTCCTTGTTTTCGTTGACTGCCTCGAGCATTTCATCACAGTAATGGAAAGCTGAACAGTGAAGTAACAAGCTCTGACTTGCTGTAGAACTACAGGGTGGTCACGACACTGAGGATGTACTGCATCTTTCAGAAACCAGAAGAAAGAATTTTTGAATGCTTTCATCATAAAGAAATGACAAGTGATGAGCTAGACATCATGGCACATGCCTATAGTCCCAGCACACAGGCAGAAGGTTGAGGTAGAGGTAGAGGCACAAGGCTGCACTTTGAGTCAGCCCAGGCTACAGAGCAAGCCTCTACCACAAAACACAACAAACCAAAAACATAAATCAGGATATAGATATGTTTAACATAATTTAAATATTAAACATCAAAGATATGCATTAAATTAATATGCACTATTTGTTGTTTTCAAAATTCATCAAAAATTTTAAGAAATTCTCATTTTTGAATTTAAATAATAATTTTTAAAATCTGTATAATTACAGAATAATTTGACACCTCTCTTCCTATCACCCTCCCATCTGACCTTTCAGGAAAGATTATGAACACACACTTAAACTACTATCTTTTTTTTGTATTAGATATTTCCTTTATTTACATTTCAAATGATTTCCCCTTTCCAGGTCTCCCCTTCGGAAACCCCATATCCTATTCCCCCTCCCCCTGCCTCTATGAGGGTGCTCCCCCACCCACCCACCCATTCCCCGTCTTCCCACCCTATCATTCCCCTACACTAGGGCATCTAACATTAAATTATCTTAAAAACAGCTACTTCTTAGGGTTCCTCTGCCCTTCCCAGCCTAAGTTCCATGGCTTCACTACAGGCCACTGCAAGGCACTTCTCCCTGCTGTCTTTGATTCCTCTCTGACCACTTAATCCATATTCTCTATGGCAGCCAGACTGATTCTTCTAAACATCATAACTACTTATGCCTTTTCTCTGCTCAGGACCCATAAATAGAATAAATATGCACAATGTCACTTTAGCCACAATGTTCTGTAGTTCTGTACCTGGCTCTAGTGATCTGTTGATCACTGCTTAATAACCAGAAGTTTTAAAAATTGTGCACCCATATGCATGCACCTATGTACACACACACATACATGCACACACATGTTTATTATAAATCTTATTTAACATAAAAATGTGTAGCACATAACTTTTAACTAGCAATGAGCTATGCATTATTTACTTCATTGTAAATTCCATATAATTAGTGAATTTCTTAAGCTTCACTGTGTTCCCCAGGCTTGTAATTTTAATAAATCTATGGCTACAATAGATAAGTGAGGACAGTTTCTGGTTGGCATGGCTCTTTATATTAATGATTAAGAAGAAAATGAAACAATGAAAAAACACGGGGAACTTACCTCCTTCATCAGTGATGTGAACAAGGTTTGGGGCCCAACTGGATAATACGTAAAAATTATGCATTATTTACTTGTCTTGTTGCTGTGACTAATACAAAAACAAATTAAGGAAGAATGGGTTTATTTTGGCTCGTAGTTTGAGGAAAAGTCCATCGTGGCAGAGATGTCATGGTAGCCAGAGCTAGAGGCAGCTGGTCAGCTTGCATCTGCAGTCAGAAGGCGAATGGAAATGAAGGCTGACGCTCACTTGCATTCTTTCCTATTCAGTGGGAGCCCAGGCCATGGAATGGTACCTCCTACACTTAGGGTGGGTGTTCTTACCTCAAGTAACTTGTAGATAATTTCTCACAGTCAGGCCCTCAGATTTTTCCATGGTGATTCTACATCTCATTGAGTTGACAATCAAGATTAACCATCAAAGATTATGTGGGTTCAGTGTTGATCCTCAGAAGGAAGTCTGGTTCAACACAATTCAGTAGCCAGTGTTGGCTCAAACTTCAAGAGTCTGGCACCAGGCAGCTTATTTTAAGCATATTTAAATACAGCACAATTTTGGAAAACAATTCCTTGTGACAATCAACTCAATTTTGTGTACACAATAAAGCTTAAGGCATCACTGCATAGAAACTTTTCGTAAAGTACACGTGATCTCTTCTATAAAGATGGGTTCCGTAGATTGACTACAAGTGGTATCTTAAGGGTCTGGGAGAGAATCTTGTGTAGTTTCTATCATACAGAGATGGCAAAGGTCACCAAGTTATTAACCACCTCCACACCTGTTTGTAAAGTACATGTGACATCTCCCATAAAGATAGGTTCTTTTGACTGAGAAATAATGCTCAAGATAAGGGTCTAGGGATCGAGTTTGGGGAGCCTATAGATAGCACAGAGGTCACTGGGCTACTACCCACATCTATTCCCAGCCTTCTGGGAAGAAAATAGGTTATATATCTCTTCCTTTGAAGAGATAGCCCTGCATGTTTCCCTAGTATTTATCTGTGAATACAAAAACCCCTGTACCCCCAACAAGATTATGTCACAATTTTTGTGCTGATCACAGTGTAAGTGCTAGGAGCATGACATAATACAATTCAATCTAAATTATTTAACATATTCTTCATAACTTTAGATCTAGGCCAGTGGTTCTCAACCATTCTTAAGCTGGAAGCTTTTAATACAGATTCTCATGTTGTGATAACTCCCAACCATAAAATAACTTTGTTGTTACTTCATAACTGTAATTTTCTTCTGTTATAAATTGTAGTGTAGATATCTGATATGTGACCCCAAAGAGGTCACAACCCACAGGTTAAAATCCACTGGTCTAGACCTTCAACTAAATGAAGTCACTGTGCATTTTCAGAATTTGCTGATTTCCATGGTTTATGTATCTTCTCTGTGGGCAGCTTCCAACTTGCTGTTACTAGGTGCACAGCCATGGAGCATGCACGAGGTTATGTGCTGTTTCCCCCATTCACACAAAACAGTTGCAGTCAACTTCAACAAGCAGAGGTAATACTCAGATGCCGTAACAAGATGTTTTCACCTTCGAGTTTTGGTGCAGTGTACTTCATTTTAATTTTATATAATTTAAGTTGTGATAATGACTGTGTTTAACAATTCACGATTTCTAAAAGCTTTTTATGTGTCTCTTCCAAGCAGGTGAGCACAGATGTCGGCTCCTGTTCCCATCGCTCTTCCCTGGGCCTCCCCCGGCTCCAGCCATAATAGACTTCATGCTGTCCTTCAACCCATTGAGCATCTTTGTCACTAGCTGTTCCCATTGAAACACAGGAGCCTGCCACCCGTGACCCTACAGCCACACAACTCATCCCCTACATGAAAGTTCTTGCTCAGAACCGGTCATCCACTGCTACTTTCCCACACATAAGCAGCGATTCAGACCGACCCTGTACCGGCCTCACGTGGCTTCTTAATGTTGATAGCTTTCTGGCACTTTGCAAGTTTTATTTGTTGATTTTGTGACTCCATCGCTCCCTCCTGGTAATTAAATCTCATGATGAAGGTCAGTGCTTTTAATTGCTTCTGTTTTCCAAACATTTTTTTGTTAAATAAATTTAAGAATTAGCTTAGTACTATCAAAATTAGGACCTGGGATGTCAAAGGGTCTACAAAAAAAAAAAAAAAAAAAAAAAAAAACAACCATTAAAAAGGACAAACGAGCAATATCATGATTATTTAGAGGCTCTTCTAAATCTCTGTGACTGAAAATGTGTAATAAAGACAAAATGTGACATATATGTCTCATGGATATATGTGATATAAATAATGAAAAAGATGGGTTGTTTTTTTTAATGCCTATTGCTTTTCTATAGGTGAATATAGAAATAATAAAGACAAAAGGATATATATGACATGGATATAGATGACATAAATAATGGGAAAAGGGTTTTTTTAAATGCCCATTGCTTTTCTAAAGAAAACATATGAAATAAACCAATAAGTAGATTTCTACATAGTTTTCTAGCAAGCCATCCACAAACAGAGAGATGTTAACAATCTGATGCTGGCACAGTAAGTTTTATGCATTGTGGACCAAAATATAAACAAAGTCAACCATTCAGAAGGAAAATTCTGTATTTCAAAATACAGAATGCCCAAGCTCTATGATCCAGTGTTTTTACTGCTATGACTTTACACTGATGATACAATCAAATTTGTGAAATTACTGGTTTTTAAAATACCAAAGCTGGAGAGGAATAAAACAAATGTAAGGAGAAAGAGGAAGAAGATGAATAACAGAAATTAGAAAACTGATCTGTGGCAATCTTATGAAATGAAATTTAATACCGATATAAAACAAATATAATCTTGACAGCCTGGAGATGCCCTAGTGTTATGATGTGAATATCATGCCATAAGTTTATGTGTTTAAATACTTGTTCCCCAACTGGGAGCGGTGTTTGGGAAGGCTGTAAAACCTTTGAACAGGGGCCCAGCTGGCAGATGCGGGACTGTAGGGACATCGCTAGTGGGTTATAGCCATCCTAAATTCTGTTCCAAGCTCTCTGCTTTCTGACTGCCAATACAGGGTAACCAACTACTTCCTCCTCCTGTGGTGGCTGCCTCTTCCTTCCTGCCCTTTCCTACCATGATGCAATGAACCTTCTTAAACCAGAAACAAAAATAAGTTCTTCTTTCCTTATGCCATACTCAGGTATTCTGTTACAGAACTAAAAGTTTTAAAAAGTACTTAATATAAAAACGGTGCCAGAAGTGGGGTCATCACCATGATAAACCCAACAACATGATTCATGGATGCTTTAAACTTACTTGTGGGAGGAATGTGAAAGACTATGCATCTGTAGGTTATAGATGGCACAGAATGCTCTCATCAAAGTTTACTGACGTCATTAAAGGTATACATTGAAGACTTGCTGGAGAGGATTTAAGACTAACAGGCATACGTGGTGCATTCTGGCAAAACATCTAGGTATGTTCTGCCTGTGTTAACTTTGCTTAGAGAGACATGAACAAATGTCTGTTCCATTCAGATTTGGGCACCAATGAGAGATCTAAAAAATTATTCCATCCAAATCCAGCTTGGTGAAAATTTTTTTCACTTTATTTACAGAATTATGAGTAAGGGAGGGGTTACTAACAAAATTGAAGATGACCTCCAAAACAGCCACATCACTAAAAAGCTCCATCCTGCATGGATAATGACTTCTTGAAATCTGTGTAGATTGAGGTTCGCCTTAAAATAGCTTTTGATCTCATTCACACACACACACACACACACACACACACACACACACACACACACACACACTGGCACCTCATAAGTCCACATACAGACATACAGCTAGGGCAGAATTACACAAAGCAGAAAGAAGTGAGCAGCTGTCATCTCAGGAGGGACACTAATGATCCTTCCCATGTCCTCCAGCTGAGAGGAAATGTCAATAAACCCAATCATATGAGGGCCTACCTAGAGCAGGTTGTCATAGCTGCTCTACCACTTTAAGATGGTAGGAGCCATGCTACCCTGAGAGAAAAGTGCTCTCTAATACCACAGCCTGAAATCTGGTGGCACTATATTTAAAATGAATTTGCAAATTTTATGGCCAAGGACATTCCAAGACATTATTAAAATCTAGGTTGTGGCATGATTACTGCTTGTGCCCTTAGCCAGACTTCCAGTGAAATGGAGAGGAATTAGAGGAAGAAGGATTAGGAGAGGGAGAGAGGGTGGTGGAGGGGAGGGGGCAATAATGAGACAAAGATAGAAGAGAGTGAAGCTGAATGGTTTTAAAAGTTTAGTAAGAAAAGGACCCCAGTTGAGCTGAAACATGCTGGCTAAGTAGGTAAGAACAAAGAAATTATCATAGAAGAGATTAGCAGCACGATGAAGAGAAGCTTCACACTTTGCCATGGGACAGTGGGAATGGAGCCTAGAGAACAGCATTACATCATCTCTCCAAGTCTCCAGGTTGTAGAAATTACAACCTGTTGCACATTAGCTTGAAGGAGAGTAGCTGAGTAGACAGAGCCTCCATGGGGCTTCTCTGCTCCAAACTGGACACCTTTGGAAAGGTTTTCCGTGGTTCAGCTATGTAAGCGCCAGGCTGCTAAAATCATGGCCCAAGAGGGGCAAGTTGCCTCCCAAGTTGCCAGCATAATTTGGTGGCATCGTCCACAAGGTCTGATTTTTCAGGCAGGCAAAATGCAAGAGTGAAGGGGTCATGGAAGCTTGTGTCAAGGTTGAGATGGATTCTCTACATGGACCTTGGACACATGGAACAATGAAGGAGAATCCTGTGTTTTAATGGATACCTGGGACATAAGAGATTGCCAAAACATGGGACATTTTCCAAGGAAAGCTGCAGGTATTAAGAGGAGTTGGCATAAAAGAGCTCTATGTGCCCCAGGCAATAGATCAACATGGGCAGACCCAAATCTGTCGGGGTTCTAAATTGTTTTACTACGTGCCCCACCAAGATGCCAGACTTTGGAGCTACAGGGTTGTATATTTGTCCACTAGATTTTTATCTTGATTTGTGCTGCTGTTCTTTTTCTGTGTTCTCATTCCTCTGGTTTGGTCAGGAATGTCTACTCTGTGCCATTTTATATAACTTGTTTTTGGTTGTTGTTTTTGTTTGTCTCTGTGTTGGTTGTGTTGTGTTTTCCATGGTTGTTGTTTGTCTTATACAGGCTTACTTTAAGAGATTGTCTTGTGTCTTAGTCAGGGTTTCTATTCCTGCATAAACATCATGACCAAGATGCAAGTTGGAGAGGAAAGGGTTTATTCGGCTTGCACTTCCAATTGCTGTTCATCACCAAAGGAAGACAGGACTGGAACTCAAGCAGGTCAAGGAGCAGGAGCTGATGCAGAGGCCATGGAGGAATGCCACTTACTGGCTTACTTGCTTCTCCTGGCTTGCTTTCTTATAGAACCCAAGACTACCAGCCCACAGATGGTACCACTCACAAGGGGCCCTCCCCCCTTGATCGCTAATTGAGAAAATGCCTTACCGCTGGATCTCATGGAGGCATTTTCTCATCTGAAACTCCTTTCTCTGTGATAACCCCAGCTTGTGTAAAGTTGACACAAAACCAGCCAGTACACCTTGTGTCTTAGAAGAAACTCTGGACTCCTGGCTTTTGACTATAACTGTAAGACCATGGGAACTTTGAAGTTAGACTAAATGCATTTTTCATTATAAGATGGCCATATGCCTATGGCAGTTAGGGATAAATCTTCTTTATATTTTAAATGTGAACTGTTTCCCTGAGTTTGAATATTTAGTCCCAAACTGGTGGTTCTGTTTTGGAAGTTATGGAAACTTAGAGACGTGGAACCTAGTTGTAGGACCTTAGGGCATGGGCAAAAGGCTACAGTTGACCTTGTTTTGGCCCAAATGTTCTGTTTTCAGATTGCCAAGAACAGGTTAGCTGCCTCATGCTCTTGCTGCTTCAATTAAAAGCCACTCCCATTTTCACAACTTCCCCAGTATAATGGACTCTGTCTTCTCAGACCATGAGCCAAAAATAAATCTTTCCTTCCTTAAGTTGATTCTTCAGGGTAAATGATCATAAAAGCAAGAAAATATGTAATATACCTACCAAATAAACATGTCCATCCAGAGGGACAATCTTGGAGTGTCTCTTGGGGAGTGTGGGCACATTAGACAAGAGTCCTCTTGTAGTATCAGTCATGTGACCTGGGTGACAAGTTGCTGTCATGCTACCTCTCTAGTTGACTGGAGTATCTCTGCCTCATAACTCGGGCAGCCTCAAACTCTGTATCCTACTTGATTCCAGCCATAGGCCCAGGAATAACCCCCTGCAGATTCCATTGCATTTTTAATCAGGATGCTAATATAGTGTGCTAATGATCAAAAGCTCAGAGGGCATTTTTTTTTAAATGTCAGAGAACTTGACAGAATGAGTAGAAAGAATGTCAGAAGGTGAGAATGAGGCAGAGTCATGAGTCTGGGGCAGTGACAATAGCTCACAGGTATAATTGGGCCATCTGCTGTGATGCTCCACAGGAGTCTGGTTCCCTGTGGTTTGTGCAGAGCTAAGAAAGGAGTCATCTAGTTGGGCTGAATGCTTTCTAAGAAAGGTCCAGAAAGTGCAGGTAGACCCTTCCCCAGAAAAGAGCCAGCTATTCACAGCAGGAGGTCTAGAATAGAATTTCTTGAGCTCTCCTGCAGTTAAGATTTGCTTCCCAAGCATCTTTCCTATGACTAAAGCACCTTGCACTCAGTGAGAGCTTCAGCCCTTGGGAATTGTCTGAACTCTAAGAACATCAGAGATTGGAAAGTTGCCAAAGATGTGGGAGAGAAAAGAAGTGCATTCAAAGGAAGTATATTCAAACACTGCATGTGAAATGTGAGAACCAAGCCCAGCCATGAAGTTCTACAGGAGTGCTCAGTTCTGTTATAGGCACTAGCATGGACATGCACCCCAAAACTAAGACCAACTGACAGTAGGGAGATTTCCACTACAGAAGATATTCACATTTAGGTAAAGACCACACAGGAAATGGGGATCTGTGTCTGCAGAATTTCTGTTGACATTTGAAGACCAGCTCTGGGCCTAGCAGAGAATGACAAACCCAACAGAGCTCCTCAAAGCAAACAAATAAACAACAACAACAAAACCAGGAGTGGAATAGTGAATAAAACAGGTTCTTAATTAGGTAAGAAATAAGAGCTGTCAATTACCACTTTTTTCCCAGTTGTCAATAATGACAGGAAATCAGGGAAGATCTTTGAGGAAATTTGCCATGAACTTAGGGAAGGAAACCTTCCTCCTACTTGGTCACATGAGAGTACCCCAAGAGCTTTCCCAGAGAGGAATTTCCTGCAAAGTCCTCTGAAACTGGAGCATATGGGGTTGCTTTGGGGGCCTTGGAACTCTGTGGTCAGACGCTGGTTTCAGCAGAGTAGCCTGCTGAGCAGACCACTCTTACCAGCCAACAGGTGTTTCTTTCATGGGGCATCAAGAAACTAAAATCATCACTAAAGCTCTAATTTCAAGTGACTCTGACATTAACTGAGTTCAGGCCTCCCGACTTCACTAGTCCTTGACTGTCTGTAGATGACTGTGGTTGGCTTCCATGTATCTGTGTCTGAATGCATGCTGTCTTAAGTACACAGCATCAGAAACTGGTGGAGCAGAGGCACTCTTTCCATATGCTGTCATCCCGTCCCCCTTTCAGCTCTTCACCATGTCACACCACATGTCCTCTGGAGTGACCAGGCCAAGCTTTCTTAAGGACTTTGGCAACCTTTTCTTTTCTCCGAAAAAAGCCAAAAAAAAATTCCCCATGTCCTCTCATCTCCAACATATGTAGTGAGACTATGCTCTCCATGAGCCTCTCACTGTGCTGGATAAAGGACAGATGTTCTTTGGCAGACAGGACAACTCCTCTTGCTTTCCCTAGGGCCCCCTCTACTATCTTCTCTGCTTGCCACAGAGATGACATCAACATGGAGAGGAATTTAACCCAAGGAATGCGATGGTTTTAACAGAGCCGGAGAAAATGTGGTTGGCAACAGCGTCATTCCACATTTATGCTATAAAATTTCAAAGCATAAATTGAACATGAGCAGGAAATAAATTACTGTTCATATTTTCCTTCACACTCTGCAGGAGATATTCATCTGTGGGCAATAAAAACAAAGCACGAAACAGCCTTTGAGGGTCCCTAGAAGCCAGCATCAGGAGGCAGTTTTGGCAGAGGCACCAGCAAGAGTGATGACTTAACCAGCCTTAAACAAAGGCATTAGGGGATGTCAGAGTCAGGAAGCTGAGCACTGTCTCCATGCAAACTGATAGAGAGACAGGGGACTGTGTGGACAGTCACATGATCACAGCTGCTTCTTTTGGGAAGACATTATAATAGACAGGCACTGAGCATTCAGCTATATAGAGAGTGACCAGGAACAAAAAAGATCGTTCATGAACCTGAGTGGCAACAAAACCCACCTAGACACTCCAAAGACTCCTCCCATGCACCAACCAGACAGCAAACAGGGATGTGAATGTGTCTTCTTCATCCTCATCTAAATCTACACTGGCCACTCATGCCTAGACCTTGCACATGAGCCTGTGAATTTTGTGAAATATACATTAACCAAGTTGTTATACAGACAGTACTTGATTAGATGCCTGAACACCCTGGGGGAAACCCAGGTGCTGTCCTGAGGTGGAGAATTGTGTGCAAGTGGTTTATGAGAATGTGCTCTTGAGAAGAAGGCTGGTAAGAAAGTCAGGGACACAGAAATAGGATGACGGAAAAGTGGGATTTTAGAGATTGTTGTAAGTGAGGACCCTTGAAGCCAAGATGACCTTCAAAAGTGGCCTAATCCTTGGCAAGGGGACTAGAAATATTTATCCCTTGGTCATGGGCTCCTTCAGGAGAAGGATGAAACCTTGGCAATGCCTGGGGAGGAGCTCCACTATGAGTTGTCAGGAATAAATAAATACCCTTTGATAAAAGGAAGGTGCCGAGTATCATGACACACAAGATGGAAAATATACAGTGTATAAAAGGAAAAAAGCCTTTGTCACAAAGGCTAGAGGATTCCACGCAAATGTGAAGTGTGCTGAGGGTCAGATGGATGTATATATAAATATATCTCCTGTTTCATACAAGAAGACAGTGGATGTATTCAGAAAATACACAATCTGTGGCGAGAGACCTCTGCCTGGGCCACCAGGCCTCCATAGCCAAATAGCACTGGGGGAAAGCTAGCCTCCCAGGAGTGTGGGAAAGCCCCTGAGAGGGGGTAAGACGGGCACCACCACTCAGCAGGACTCACCTGGAATCCTTGGGACACAGGGACTGAGGAACAGCCGGGGGTAGGAGCCTTCTGGTTTCCATCTGTGGCTGGAGAACCCTGCCTCGGCTACCAGGGCTCCATACCCAAATAGTGCTGGGAGAAAGCTAGACTCCCAGGAGTGTGGGCAAGCCTGTCTGCTCAGAGGGACTCACCTGGAACCCCCAGGACATAGGGACTGAGGAGTGGTCTTTTGGTTTCTTTTGGTGGCTGGGGAGCAGATCCTGTGACACAGGGCTCCATATTCAAATGGTGCCAGGAAAGAGCTGGTATCCCAGGAGTGCAGACACACCTTCAAGCACAGGGAAGAACACCACTTCTGTTCAAATTCACTGAATCATGAGCAACCCTTGCAGAGCCATCAGGACACAGGAACCAATGGACAGCTGGGGACTAGATCCTTCTGGTTCTGTCTGCACCCCAGAGCTGAACCTGTACCACAGCTCTCCAAACCCAAATTCCTCTCAGAGAGAACTGGTCTTCAAAGAGTATTGACACTGAGGTCAAGCCACAAGTTAGAGAGAATAAGACCAGCTAACACCAGAGATAACCAGATGGCCAAAGGCAAGGGCAAGAACATAAGGAACAGAAACCAAGGCTACTTAGCATCATCAGAACACAGCTCTCCGACCACAGCAAGCCCTGGATATCTCAACACACCAGAAAAGCAAGACTCAGATTTAAAATCACATCTCACGAGGTTGATAGATTTTAAGAAGGAAATAAATAACTCCCTTAAAGAAGTACAAGAGAACACAGGTAAACAACTAGAAGCCCTTAAAGAGGAAACACAAAAATCCCTTAAAGAATTATAGGAAAACACAAGCAAACAGGCAGAATTACAGGAAAACACAATCAAATAGATGAAGGAAATGAATGAAACCATCCAGGAACTAAAAATAGAAATAGAAACAATAAAGAAATCAAAAGGGAGACAACCTTGGAGTTAGAAAACCTAGGAAAGAGATCAGGACTCATTGATGCAAGCATCACCAACAGAATTCAAGAGATAGAAGAGAGAATCTCAGGTGCAGAAGATACCATAGAAAACATTGACACAACACTCAAAGAAAGTGCAAAATGCAAAAAGCTCCTAACCAAAACATCTAGGATATCTAGGATACAATAGAAGACAGAACCTGATAATCATAGGTATAGAAAAGAGTAAAGATTCCCAACTTAAAGGACCAGTAAATATCTTCAACAAAATTATAGAAGAAAACTTCCCTAACCTAAAGAAAGAGATGAACATAAATATTCAAGAAGCCTACTCAACTCCAAATAGATTGGACCAGAAAAGAAATTCCTCCTATCACATTATAGTCAAAACACCAAATACACAAAATAAGGAAAGAATATGAAAAGCAGTAAGGGAAACAGGTCAAGTCACATGTAAAGGCAGACCTAACAGAATTACACCAGACTTCTCACCAGAGACTATGAAAGCTAGAAGATCCTGGGCAAACGTCATACAGACCCTAAGAGAACACAAATGCCAGTCCGGGCTGCTATACCCAGCAAAACTCTCAATTATCATAGATGATGAAATCAAAATATTCTATGACAAAACCAAATTTACACAGTATGTTTCCACAAACCCAGCTCTACAAAGGATAATAGATGGAAAACGCAAACTCAAGGAGGGAAACTACACCCTAGAAAAATCAAGACAGTAATCTTTCAACAAACTAAAAGAAGACAACCACACAAACATAAAAATAACATAAAAAATAACAGGAAGCAACAATTACTATTCCTTAATATCTCTTAACATCAATGGACTCAATTCCCCAATAAAAAGACATAGACTGACAGACTGGATCCATAAATAGGACCCAGCATTTTGCTGCATCCAGGAAATGCACCTCCATGTTAAAAACAAAAACTATCTCAGAGTAAAAGGCTGGAAAACAATTTTCCAGGCAAATGGTTCCAAGAAACAGGCTGCAGTAGCCATTCTAATATCAGATAAAATCAAATTCCAACCAAAAGTCATCAAAAAAGATAAGGAAGGACACTTCATCCTCATCAAAGGAAAAATCTACCAAGAAGAACTCTCAATTCTGAACATCTATGCCCCAAATGCAAGGGCACCCACATTCATAAAAGAAACTTTACTAAAGCTCAAAGCACACATTGTACCTCACACAATAATAGTAGGAGACTTCAACACCCCATTATCATCAATGGACAGATCTCGGAATCACAAACTAAACAGAGACACAGTGAAACTAACAGATGTTATGAACCAAATGGATTTAACAGATATCTATAGAACATTTCAACCTAAATCAAAAGAATATACCTTCTCAGCACCTCAAGGTACCTTCTCCAAAATTGATCATATAATTGGTCACAAAACAAACCTCCACAGATATAAGAAGATTGATATAATCCCATGCCTCCTATCAGATCACTACGGATTAAGGCTGGTCTTCAATGGCAACAACAACAATAGAAAGCCCACATACACATAGAAGCTGAACAACGCTGTACTCAATGATAACTTGGTCAAGGAAGAAATAAAGAATGAAATTAAAGACTTCCTAGAATTTAATGAAAGTGAAAGTACAATATACCCAAACCTAAGGGAAACAATGAAAGCAGTGTTAAAATGAAAACTCATAGCTTTGAGTGCCTCCAAAAAGAAACTGGAGAGAGCATACACTAGCAGCTTAACTGCACACCTGAAAGCTCTAGAACAAAAAGAAGCTAATGCACCCAAGAGGAGTAGAAGGCAAGAAATAATCAAATTAAGGGCTGAAATCAACCAAGTAGAAACTAAAAGAACTATACAAAGAATCAACAAAACCAGGAGCTGGTTCTTTGAGAAAATCAACAAGATAGATAAACCCTTAGCCAGACTAACCAGAGGGCACAGAGACAGGATCCAAATTAACAAAATTAGAAATGAAAAGGGAGACATAACAACAGATTCTGAGGAAATTCAAAAAATTATCAGATCCTACTACAAAAGCCCATACTCAACAAAATTGGAAAATCTGAATGAAATGGACAAGTTTCTAGACAGATACCAAATACCAAAGTTAAGTAAGGATCAAATAAATCATCTAAACAGTCCCATAACTCCTAAAGAAATAGAAGCAGTCATTAAAAGTTTCCCAACCAAAAACAGCCCAGGACCAGATGGGTTCACTGCAGAATTTTATCAGATCTTCAAAGAAGACCTAATACTAATACTCTTCAATCTATTCCACAAAATAGAAACAGAAGGAACGCTACCCAATTCCTTCTATGAGGCCACAGTTACGCTGATACCAAAACCTCACAAAGACCCAACAAAGAAAGAAAACTTCAGACCAATTTCCCTTATGAATATCGATGCAAAAATACTCAATAAAATTCTAGCAAACCAAATCCAAGAACACATCAAAACGATCATTCACCATGATCAAGTAGGCTTCATCCCAGGGATGCAGGGATGCTTTAATACCCAGAAATCCATCAATGTAATCCACTACATAAACAAACTCAGAGAAAAAAACCACATGGTCATTTCATTAGATGCTGAAAAAGCATTTGACAAAATTCAACATCGTTTCATGATAAAAGTCTTGGAAAGATCAGGAATTCAAGAACCATACCTAAACATAGTAAAATCAACATACAGCAAACCAGTGGCCAACATCAAACTAAATGGAGAGAAACTTGAAGCAATCCCACTAAAATCAGGGACTAGACAAGGCTGCCCTCTCTCTCTTTATCTATTCAATATAGTCCTTGAAGTTCTAGCTAGAGCAATTAGACAACAAAAGGAGGTCAAAGGGATACAAACTGGAAAGGAAGAAACCAAATATCACTATTTGCAGATGATATGATGACTTAAGTGACCCGAAAAACTCCACCAGAGATCTCTTACTGCTGATAAACAACTTCAGCAAAGTGGCCAGATACAAAATTAACTCAAGCAAATCAGTAGCCTTCCTATACTCGAAGGATAAACAGGCTGAGAAAGAAATTAGGGAAATGACACTCTTCACAATTGTCACAAATGGTATAAAGTATCTTGGTGTGATTCTATCCAAACAAAGTGAAAGATCTGTATAAGAACTTCAAGTGTCTGAAGAAAGAAATTGAAGAAGACCTCAGAAGATGGAAAGATCTCTCATGCTCATGAATTGGCAGGATTAATATAGTTAAAATGTCCATCCTGTCAAAAGTAAACTACAGATTCAATGCAATCCCCATCAAAATTCCAACTCAGTTCTTCATAGACTTAGAAAGAGCAATTCTCAAATTCATTTGGAATAACAAAAACCCAGGATAGCAAAAACTATTCTCAACAACAAAAGAACTTCTGGGGGAATCAGCATTCCTGACCTCAAGTTGTACTACAAAGCAGTTGTGATAAAAACTGCATGGTATTGGTACAGCAACAGGAAGGTAGATCAATGGAATAGAATTGAACATCCAGAAATGAACCCACACACTTATGGTCCCTTGATCTTTGACAAAGAAGCTAAAACCATCCAGTGGAAAAAAGACAGCATTTTCAACAAATGGTGCTGTGTCAACTGGCGGTCTACTTGTAGAAGAATGCGAATTGACCCATTCCTATCTCCCTGTACAAAGCTCAAGTCTAAGTGGATCAAGGACCTCCACATAAAACCAGATACACTGAATCTAATAGAAGAGAAAGTGGGGAAAAGTCTTGAACACATGGGAACAGGAGAAAAGTTCCTGAACAGAACACCAACGGCTTATGCTCTAAGATCAAGAATCGACAAACGGGATCTCATGAAATTACAAAGCTTCTGTAATCAAAGGACACTGTAAATAGGACAAAATGGCAACCAACAGATTGGGAAAAGATCTTTACCAATCCTACATCTGATAGAAGGCTAATATCCAATATGTACAAAGAACTCAAGAAGTTAGATTCCAGAGATCCAAATAACCCAATCAAAAAATGGGGAACAGAGCTAAACAGAGAATTCTCAACTGAGGAAACTCGTAGGGCTGAGAAGCACCTAAAGAAATGTTCAACATCCTTAGTCATCAGGGAAATGCAAATCAAAACAACCCTGAGATTCCACCTCACACCAGTCAGAATGGCTAAGATCAAAAACTCAGGTGACATCAGATGCTGGCGAGGATGTGGAGAAAGAGGAACACTCCTCCATTGCTGGTGGGATTGCAAGCTGATACAACCTCTCTGGAAATTTGCATACACAACTAAAAATTATTTTAAAAAACATTGAAGAAATAGCAGATTAGAAAATATTAGAAATATAACAAAACTGGTCAGGCATATACCAAATGCATTTAGTTAAGGCATTACCTATATGCAAGTTACAAATTAAAAAACAAGGTGTTTGACAAATAATGTGAATAAAATGACACCAGACATTTAATATAAAAATGTGATTGACTGGGACTGTAATATATACCTTTAATCCCAGCACTTGGGAAGCAGGGGCAGCAGGATCTCTGTGAGTTCAAGGCTAACCTGGTCTACATAATATGTCCCTGTCTCAAATCAAAACAAGTGAACAAAACAAGAGCAAAATCCCTGGATGATTGGATTTCTAGTCCTAGCACTATTTAAAGACTAGAATTAAAGAAATGTTCTTGGTACCAAATATATAAACTATAGTATAGTATATTTAATTTAAAATTTGTAAAAAAGAAAAAAAAGTTCATTATTATATTTATTTATTTGTGTGTGTGCACATGAGGAAGTCAGGAACACTTTCAGAAGTGAGGTTTCTCCTTTTGCCATGTGGGTTCCAGTGTTCAAAGTCAGGTTGCTAGGCTTGGCAGCAGTATCTTTCCAAGAACTGCATCACTCCAGTCTGTTGGGGTTCAGGAATCACAACACAAAACATAAGAACACCGATTTCAGTTAAGTAAGAATAGTTCATTGAATGCATGCCCCAATACTGATCTATTAGGTCCACAAGGGTGTGAATTCAATAAACTATTCTTGCGTAAGTGAGATTGGTATTCGTATGGTTTTTGTGGCGATTCCTGAACTCTGACATTTGGTGCATTGGCTGGGAATGCCCCTTACCCTCAAGCACACCTCCATTATTGCTACTGTATGCCGCCAAGATGGCTTCCTCTGTGAGGAGGTAAGTTTCCTGTACCTATGTAGTTCTTTTTCTTGGTTTGGTCTTGTTTCTGGTTTGGTCTAGACTTTTGGAGACACAAGAGGAGAGCTGGATGCAGCAAAAGCTCCTAGGGTCAGAGGAGGTCAAGAGACATCCTGCTTCCTCTTTGGCTCCCACTGGAGGAACCCCTGGTTCTGGTTCTGGGTCCCTTTGATAGGACATCTTGTCTCTTCCCTCTCCCCCTTGCCCCAACTCTATTGGTTGTCCTTGTCTTTCAGTTTATGTTTGTAGTTTCGTTTTGTTGCTTGGTTGTTGCTCTGTATTTCACATTTAAAAGAAATAAACAATGATTAAAACTTCATCTGCTGACTGTTTACTCCTTGATTTAGTTTTAATTCAGTTCATGGATTTTTAGAAAAAAAGCAGTTGAATTGAAACAACAAAGACTGGTAAACTGGTGCTCCTCCCTTGACTACTGGAGAAGCCCTGCCTCTGGCCTGGATCAAACGGACAGCAAGTCGGGGCAGCAATAGTTTCTCTGCTTCTCTGGTAAGAAAGCTGATGGCTAGTTCTGCTACAAAATCTATGTGCCCATGGGAATTGGATCCAACAGGTAGCAAGGTGCTTCTCCCTTACAATTAAAATTTTGTCTGTCTGTTTCAAATGTATAAATGTATGTGGCCCACTACATATTTATTTCTCACTGGTCTTAAATATATAAGTTTACTATGTTCTTCATGTCTTGGTTATAAAATCTTGGCTTGTAAGTCATGATGTATGGTAAAATCTGTAACATTGGTAACAGAAAGTTGGCTTAAAAACATATAACTCAGGGATAAAGCCATTCTGGGCAACAGAACACGGCATGAGCCAACCCATGGAAATAGATACTTTTAAATTGGATAATATTTTTATGTAGTTCCTGTCTTAAAAGCCAGTCTTCTAAATGATAGGATTTAAAAATATTTCTTTAATGGGATATTAAAGCTGTACCTTCATATGTTCATATACAAGAACTTTTCTTGTTGGCAGCCAAACTTTATAACATCAAAATATTATACTTGGTATTAATTTTAGAGACACTAGAATGTTTAAACTGTTAAATATTGATTTTGTCTTCTAAAAATTATGGTTATGTTCCATGACTTCATTCTTAAAAAGATGATACTTTATTTTTATATTACAAAAGCAACTTTTAAAAATTATAGTTAAATATATAAAGCTATGGGACATTTTAAAAGTTGCTGAATGTTTTATTGGAATGTCTTTATTAATATATTATGGTTACAATGAAGGAGGAAATTTTAATGAAAATAACTATAATAATGATGGAAACTATAATTAATTTTGAAATTATAATGGACAACAGCAATCAAATCATGGACCCATGAAGGAGAGACAATTATGATGAAAAAATCTCAGACAATCCCTGTTCTTATAACTCTGGATCTGAGGATGGAACTAGTGAATAAGATAACAGGAAGTTATCATTTAAAGGTAATCTACCATTGTGTTAGTTCATTAATTTATTTATTAGTTAGTTAAAACTACTAGGTCTCTTATTTAAAAGAACAAACAGTTTGCTTTTTCATAGACCTCATGTTACAGAATAAACGGATTTTAATGTAACTTTTTACTATTCCTTCATTTATAAAGTCTGAGGATTCAAAAGCTTCTAAAAATATTTGAGAATCTAAGAAAATGTTTAAGAGTCTAAGAAAATGCTTGAGGTTGATAAACACAAATTATAATGTTTAAAGGTCTAATATAAAAACTGGGGACCGTTTCATATTCCCCTTGCATGCTATTGTTATTTCAAAGTTCAGAATTTTAACATTGATCAATGGAGTTCAGATTAGCTAATGAAGCATTAGCAGCTCACAATTCAGTCACAAGCTCAAAAGTTTAAATTCCCCTTGGCTGTCTTCTGATTTCTGTTCAATCTGTATATCTAGCTCTCTGGATTGAGACAAAGAATGTTCCATGCCTTTTGACCTAAATCTATATCTTTTATTAAGTTAGCTGTTGTCTTACAGATACCTGCTAACTACTTTTTTCTAAAATATGGATGTCAATGCAATGGTAATATTAATATACATCCTTTTGTAAGCTAAAATACACATAAGATTCTGGGGATTAAAAAAGTCATTAAGACTTGGATGTACCTGCCACAGATCAAATGAACTTCAGATAAGTATACCCGCCTCTCCTTGAAAGTGGGATTTTCTCTTTGGTCTTGAGATTCCTTACCTTCCCCAATTACTACACAATTTTAACTTCTGTCACTAGTCTATATTTGTCTTAGCAGATTTTCGCCTGGCTGACAGACCCCATCCAGGGATTACCTGTGGACTGCAAGCTGCTGAGATCTGGATTGGCTGAAAGCTGCTGTTATCCAGTCCAGTTGATATGATTGCTTCCTGTCTTTTAGTTGGATCAGCTAATCAGACCCTTCTGATAAATGACCCATTGTCTATCCTTTAAATTGCCTTTAAGCCTTCCTGCGCCCTGATGACAATGTCCTAATGTCAGATGGAAGTAGTTACAGAAGAGAATACATCATCCATTGTCCCACCTAACAGGCTAAAATGCTAAGTCAAAAGGAAACTCCCTGGCATAAGGAACAAATGGCTACCTATAATGTCAACTGACATACCACTAAGCAGCTCATTTACACTGTCAGCTTATGGTCTTCCAGACCTAATATAACTCCCTGGCCTCAAAGGAAAATTTTGAGTGAATTAGGCTTCCAGGAACAACTGAAAGGAGGGGGATATTGAAGCCTTCTCCTTTTAACACAACTATAGCCATTTTGTATTTAGTCTCCATTTTGCTTATAAGGTGAAATTAAGTTCCGATTCTCAGACTCTGATTCTCAGACATAATTAAATATAGATGACAATGAAAAATTCTCCTAAAAGGCCATAACACTATGGTTGTAATACTCATGCTGTGTTATCTCAATGCTCTGAAACTCCCCTGTTCACCACCTATCCACCACCCCTTGTATCTCACTTAGGACCAATCAGATTCAAGGTTAGCTGATAATACTTTGCCTAGTTAGCCAAAATGTAGTACTGCCTTCACCTTTGCCTTCTGAATCTATTTTTTCCTATAAAAAGCTGCCCTAAGAACAGACTGGCATCACAATTAGGCTCCTGAGTCCTTTTTTGTAGTCCTGATCAATTAGTCTTGTGGTGTGCTTTCAATAAACTATTCTTGTTTAACAGTGTCCATATCGTTTGGGTGGTGATTCCTGAATCCAACACAGTCTACTGCTCAACTTGTAGACAAATCCATGGAAGAGTCTCCCTTCTTCTAGCATTTGTTTATTGATGACATAGCTTTGGGGAAGGTGCTTGTCAGTCTTGTGAAGTTTTTGTGCATTCTTTGAGCCTTATAAGCCTCATCCTTGCCTGGAAGACAGAATGTTTTTTTCAGGGAAAATAGTCCACAATTCTTACAGAAATGCCCAGAAAGGGTAACTGTATTGTTGTCAAGTTGAATTCCAGGATGCATGCTTGCTAATAAAATACAAGAAAGAAAGGCCAAGTGGTTATCTCAGCCTCAAAACTGATGTTTTCATAAAATCCAACCTAGTTTAATGACATTCCCACATTCAATTAACTTATTAGAAACAAAGCATTGTGGTTAATTTGATGACACGTTTACATGATCTAGAATCACCTAGGTTTTCAGGGTATGTCTGTGAGGGATTATCTAGATTGAAGTAATTGAAGTCAGGAGACCCAGTTTAACTGAGTTGAAGTGGGGAGACCCACTCTGATGGTAGATGGTCCAAGTCCACGGGTACGGTCCTGGACTTCATGAAAAGGAGAATGGGGACTGAAGGCAAGCATTAACTGCTCTTTTTTTTCTAACTGGGACCAGTTTTCATCATGGGACCAGTTGCCTCACACTGCTGCATTCATGAATTTCCCATCACAATGGACTGTGACCTCAAATTGCAAGTCAGTAATAAACCCTTCCTCCTCAGGATGCTTCTTTCCAAATGCTTTATTGCAGCAAAGAGAGAAGCAACTAATACACAAGGAATGGAAAGAACATATCCAACCCGGAAAAGGCACTGGCTAGTTTTACCATTCACATCATACTTGTTAATGAGTCTTACTGCTCTTAACCTGAACCCCCAAAGAAATTGTGGAAGCTACAGCTCTCACAGAGAAAACATCTCAGCTGAAGAGAACACTCCAAGGCAAACTTGTCAGTGCATCTTTTGCCTCACCTGCTTTCTAGGAAGCTATAGCTCAAACCAGACATTGCTGATGTTTCCAAATAGCACTCACTGTCTAGTGTCAGTATCTGTGTTTGGTGAGCTTGTCCACAAAAGGCAGTTTCCCCAGAAAGAAGCATCACATATTGTACGTTATTTATCTTTCTCTTCTGTGACCATCTGCCATACACAACTCAAAGTATTAAAGACATTGTGAACATGGGGTCAGAGGTTCCAATTCATGGTTGCTTAGTCCCTTCTTCTTGCACAGAACAACCTCATGGCAGGAGTAGTTGGTAAAGCTTAATCATCACATGGTGGTCAGGCTACAGAGGACATTTCAGGGACCAGGGGCCAGGCACAAACCTTCAAAGGCATGCACTGACTTCTTTCAGATCTCACCTCCCAAAGTTTCAACAACCTCTGAGAACTTGGTTGGGAATTAAGCTAGAGTCATGGGTTTTACACAAGAGCCTGTGGGGACATTCCATACTCAAACCACAGCTTCTCACACCTGCAGCATTCAGTAGCTAATAGTCAGTTGAGAGAGCTGTTCATCAGTCTCTCTGCAGCTCTGTAGGAGGAGTGTGCCTGTTAGTAGTTTTCTGTAGAATGGCTCTGGACTAAATTGCATGGGACCTGAACCTTCTGGAACATAAGACCTACTTCTGTGCCTACAAGGAAGTGACTTCTGCCCTTGCTATGAAGTTTTACTAACTGGCAAGAGAAGAAGGTAGGCTTAAGAAAAGTTGGCAACTAATACTGCTTTGATAAGAACGGAGAAGTAGCCTGACTCCATAACTAGACATGGAGTCTTCTTGGTGATGAGAGAGAATTACGTGCTAGGCTTCTGCAAGAGCCAGGCCATTTGACAGGGCCCTGGGTTTTGCAGATAAGACTTCTTAAGGAAAGTAAATGAATAGACTGTGGCCTCTCTAGTCATTTTCAGGGAAGAGTGTTCCAGTGAGTCTTGTCTCTAGACAGATATTCACCAGAAGATATTCTTCAGTGGAATTTGCCAGGGGCAATTACAACTATAGTGATTAAGTCATTTCTGTGGACTCTCTCCTTCTGAATTACATTTCTTTTATTAAAGCACTCCCCTCCAAAAGAAATGGACACAACTTTTATTTCTGAAAATAGTCTGAACTAGATAACCTGAAAACCCTTTGCAAATGATAAAATATTTATATTAATTCTCATACGTGGGGAGCCATGGTCTCAAGAAAGGAAATTCTAGGTGTCAAAAACAACAAAACTATAGATACAACCCTAAGCTGATCCTGCAGCAGCCCTAGGGGCACTTTCGTTTTCAGTAACCAAAGGATTGATTTTAATGACCTTACAGGGAAATGAAATGAGGTCTTGATCCTTCTTATGATGAGAAATAGAACAGAGACTTCTTCACAAAAATCAGATTCCCAAAATGTTTTTACATCCTTACAAAGGGTAGATTCTGAAACATCAGAATAAAAGCACAGTAAAGATGAAAGGAAGTTTGTCTGTCCTAGTCTGGCCTCTCGGTAGTAACACAGTGACTCCTGGGCCAATCCTGACTTGATTTTAGGGACTAAATTTAAACATTCTGCAGGACCTCCTGATATTGCAAACACATGTAAAAAATGGTCTCAGGATACTGATATACTCAGACCAGCTGGAACGTAAACATTTATTAAAAATCCACATAGGCCAATGTAACTTCTACCTGAGCTCTGTATGTTTTCTACAAACAAAACCCTTCCAATGTGGGTTTTCAATAAAGGTTTCAAAACATGGAAAAATATTTAAATTAATGAGATCAAGAAATAAAATGAGAGGTAGGATTGGAGGTTTAAGAATATTATTAGATAATGAAACTATTATGGAAGGTATTGTGTTTTGACTCAAACAATGTGGAAAATTGAGCTGGTATTGACCTGGAAACTTCATCCCTACTGGCTAGCTTTCATGATGCTGGAAGTTTTAGGTAAGCTGCTGGAGGAGAAATATAATAATCACTCATACACAGATGTGAACTCTCTGAGCTACTGTAATAACTGGCCTTGCAAAAGACATATCTTCTGGTACAATACTGGCATAAGCATCATGGCAGGAACCAATTATCTTTATTTCAGATTTAAGTTCTGCTCCAGAAGACACCATTCTTGAGAAAGAACCTATGGCTTGATAGATCATACGCCCTAAAGGAGACTCTACTATTATTATTTTGCTAAATGGATATAGTACTAAACCATCTCCTAATGAGTTGTAAACATAGACCAATGTATCTCTCAAACTTCATCTAAGAAGCTTCTCTTTGTGGTAGATTGTGATAATACCGAGACCCACAACTGGCAAAGGTATGAGAATAAAGGACTGTCAAATGCTCAGCACTAAATGGAACATGTGTACTCCTCCTCCAAAAGCTCATGAACCATTACAGAAGAGGAAGCAGAAAGACTAAGAACAGAGGCAGTAGATGACATCAAGAAAAACGTATCTAGGCAGCTGCATATATGAGGTCACAGCAGTTAAGTTAGATTGTATAAGACCTGTGTAAGCCACGAAAGACCAAATCCCACCATGGAGATGGGAGTTAAGTATGAAATCCCACCCCTAGCCATGGAGCCACTGGAACTTGTTAGCCACTAGGAGTGAGAGAGACATGTTTCTCGAGAGTATAGCTCCAAGTAAGTTGGCTACACAAATAAGTTCGTGGAAGACAACATGTCTGAGAATATTTAGACAATACAAGTTGGTCTTGATGAGTTTAGAAGGGAAATTAGTACACAAAGTCGTTGGTTAAGGAAATGGGATGGATCTGGGAAGAGGTGGGCAAGGGGTATATATGATCAAAACACACTATAGACTCTCAAATAACTAATAAATTGTACAAAAGATAATCAAATAATGAGATATGAAATATCACAAATTGAATATGAATAAAATGGAAAAATGATCAAGAAAAATAAAACACTATCCAAAAAATATTTTCATGGAGACTGGGAAGATGGTTGATTGTCATACATTTATAAAGATTTGAGTTGAAACCCCAGCCAGTACCAACATAAAAGAGCCTGGTGTAGCCGTCCACGCCTGCCATCTCAGCAGTGTAGAAGCTGAGATGGAAAGATTCTAGGGTCTTGTCAGCCAGCCAGCCCAGACGAATTAATGAGTTCCAGGTCAGGGAGCATCCTCTCTTGAAAAATAAGTTGGAAAGTAGTAGAGAAAAATGTCTATTCAGTAGAGAAAGATGCCTAATGTTGGCTTCTGCACACACGCACACGTGTTTGCATACATATGAAAAATACACACACATTTTCACAACTCATTTGATGAGGCTACTAAGTTTGACCTCAAGTTCAGACAAGGACAATCTGAGAAAGAAAATCTTTTTGACCAATATCATTCATGACTTTGATGTGGAAAATACTGAAACATCATTACTCTTCTAGGAACACACAGAAATGCATTCGGACTTAGTTGAATTCCAAGGGGGAACATTTGGTGGGAAAATAAAGGCCAGAAAGTCTACCTGATGACGTCAATATAGAGAGAAAGCATTCCAGAAAACCCAATGAACTCTATGAATATCAGATTGTTAGAATCAAGCGTTACTCAGCAAGATAGTCTGGAGCACGGGAAACAAACATGGAAAGTACTGAAGAGATGAATGACAGCAAAGGCGTATTCATGAAGACATCAATGAGGGTCTTTTATAGTACACCAAGCAGAAAAGCAACCAGGAATAGAGAGTTGATAAATCTACGGGCCTAACAGACATCAAAGAACATTCTACCCAACATAAGTATCACAGAGAGTCTTCTCAGGGACTCAGACCTTCCCGAGCAGACCAAGTGCTGGCCATAAAAGTGCTTCAAGAATTTGTAAAGTAATGAATGAGTAGCACAGTAGCCCATACCATACCCACACACATGAGAGGATAAAGAATTGCTGTGAGTCTAGGTCACCCTGGAGTACAAGCTGAGTTCCAAGCCAACCTGGGACATAGAATAGGATTTTGTCTCAAAGCAACCACCACAAAATGATTTTAAAAGACTGAAATTATTTATTTTTTTTGACTACAGTTAAACAAGATAAAAATAACTACAGTCAAATGTGATGCCAAGCCCAGCACTTGGGAGACGGAGCTGAAGGGATCATGAATCTGGGACCAGTCTGAGCTATACAGAAAAAATCCTGAGTCAAAATTTGCTTTAAGTTTTTTATAAAGCGGGAAATTAAATCACACATTCCAAAATAACAAGGAGAAGAAATGAGAAATTCTAAGGGAAATTAGAAAATATCTTGAGATGAATGAAAGCAAGAACCCACAACCAAAATTTAGGAGGCACTCTTAAAAGGGAAACTTACAACACCAAATGCCCATGTCTGACAATTTATAGCTGTAAATTGTAAAGACAGAAGATAGGAAATCGATACCCTAACCTTCTGACAAAAGAAACTGGGACAGAAGAGCAAAGACGCCCAGAAGAAGCTAAAGGAAGAAAACAAGAGGGCAGGAGGAATTAATGGAATTAATAGAAGAGAACAAAGAAAATCGATGACAGTAAAAGTCGGTGCTTTGAAACAATCAACAATATTGACAGGCCAACCAGGAGACACCTCAGCTGCTAAAAGCAAGTGTGATCCGGGGAAGTGTCGACAAGGCACACCAAAACATTCAGAGAGAAAGTGAGCGCTATAAACTGGATGCCAACAAATTAGGAAACTCAGACAAGATGGATGGATTTTGAGAAAGACACACAACGCTGCATAATAAGAACTAAACGGTTTGAATAGTGCTCTAATAAGTAAAGTAAATGAATTAGAGCCAGCGAGAGGGCTCAGCAGTAAAAGTGCTTGTTGATAAGTCTGACAACCTGAGTTCAATTCACAGGACCCACACGGTGGAAGGAAGAAAGTGACTGCCATAAGTAGTCCCCAACCTGCAAACATGCACCATGGCATATCTATACACACACCCAGACACACACACACACGCACACACACACTCACACATGCACACACACACACACACACACACACACACACGCACACGCACACACACACACACACACGCACATGCATACACACACACATGCACACATTGCATAAATGCAAAATTTTAAAATGTAATGAATTAATAATTTGAAATCTAACTACAAAGAAAATATCCAAATGATTTTACTACTACATTTAATCAAACAGGTGATAAATAATTAGTATCAAAGCCCTGCAACCCAAAAGAACAGATAGACCTCACAACTTTTTTTTTTTACAAGGCCAGTACTACTATGATATCAAAGCCAAGCTGAAAGAGAAAAGTATTGGCTTATGTTCTTTATAAATAAGTGCAAAGGCTTCCCAACAAAATATTGACAAGCTGAATCAACACATACGTGCAAATGATGACTCCCCATGAGCAAATGGGAATTATTCTGCAAATGCACAGCTAATTTGACCTGTCCGTCAATGAATATATACCACATTAATAGAAGAAAGACATGAAAAGGCGTGAGGGCTCAGTGGATAAAATGCTTCACTGCAGTATTAGGACCTGAGTTCAGATCGTCATGTAGCCGAGCACAGTCTATAACCTCCGCACTGAGAGATAGGCAGTACAAAAACGGGAGGAGCCCTGGGGCTTGCTAGCCAGTCTATCTCATTAAATGGCATATTCCAATTTTATGAGAGACTCTATTTCAAAAGAAACAATTAAAGAAGACATTCTGTTATCGACTTCTGCTCTGCACCAAGATTCTTGCTGGCAACTGCCTGCCCATATATGCACATACACATATAACATACACAGATGCGTGTGTGTGTGTGTGTGTGTGTGTGTGTGTGTGTGTGTGTGACATCAGTATTTAAGGAGAAACTGTGCAGCAATACCATTCTGAGAAGCCACTTCACGGCCACTCCAGGCTCTGGAATCAAAAAGGCAGAAGAAGCTAACATGTCCCAAGGAAGAAGTGACCACCTTAAAGTGTGGGCCCTGTTAATGAGAACGCAAAATGGCAGCGAAGTTTAGGAAGCATTTTGACAAATTCTCAAGTTGTTAAATATAGATGTACTGTTTGATGCGGCAACTTTACTGCCAGTTATTCGCTAATAGCATGAATCATGATAACCACGTGGTAAAAACAACTCATGGTGTCTATCAACTGCTCCATGATACATGGCATAGCCACACAATGGGTTAGTACTCAGAAGTAAAGGGAGCAAATACACGTATATGCAACAATATGCATGAAACTTGAAGATCACACACTTTATAATTTCATGTGTAAGGAATGTTCTATATATGTAGAAATATAGAAATAAATATTAGACTAATGGCCTCATAGTACTGGGGGAGGTGGCAAGATGAGGAAGGATTACTAACAGAGTTTAGATTGTTGTCATAATTGCCTAATTGTGACTATACTAGAATCCACTTCATTTTAGTCTTTAAGGGGGGCTGACTTTATGGTATATGAATTACATACAAATAAAAATTTTCAAAGAAGCAGATATGATGCAGCACAGAAAAAAATAGAGGTGGTTAAAGAGGTAAACTCTTTCCCCAAATTTATATGGTGAAGTGTTGACCTCTATACTTCAAAAGACATTTGAACAGGAAGGAACCACCTCTAAAGAAGCAATTAAGGCAAAGTAGGATCTTAGAGGTAGGCCCTAACACAGTACGATCTCAGAAAATACCCAGGTAGTTCCTCATAAAGTTACACCCATCATTTTGCATAGCAGCCCCTCTCCTAAAAATTAATTAAAATAGTGTTGACAAATATCTCAGAACACAATTTTTCTTAGCTTTTTCTTTTTTATTGATAGTTGCATAATACATATAACAAGTTTTAATAAAATCTATCCTACAGGCAGTCCCTTCCAACCCCTCCCTTAACCTACCTCAAATTAGGGGAGGGACTTCATGAGCTCCTGCACATCCGTGCTGGGATTTTGGCTTGTGTGACCTTGTAAATTCAGGCCTCGTACATTTACTCATAATCGCTGTGAGTTTACATGTGGGGTTATCCTTGTCATTTCCAGAACACACTGTTTTTCAGCAGTTCTGTATCACCTCTGGCCCTTACAGTCATTCCACCCCTCCCTCCACAATGAGCCCTGAGCCTTGGCAGTAAGGACTGTGGTATGCAGACACTATGGAGGTTTTATGTCCTAAACAACCCCATTTAGTACTGAGCACTCCGCAGGTTTGGGGTTGTGTTGTTGTTGTCATTATGGCTGTTTTTGTTTGTCTGTCTGTCTTCACTTTGACCCCTTGTGAGTTTATGAGGTAATTGCCACCTGCTACAAGAAGAAGCTTCATTGCTGAGAGTTGAAAGCGACACTAATCTAAGGTAAGTATTTAGGGACACTTGAATATGATGCTCGTTTAGCAGAATAATAGCTGTAGGTTATTCCCTAAACCTATGACCTACTCAGCCATGAGTCTTGGTCCAGTTAATAGTACCAAGGATGAATTAAATCTTGTGGAATAGGCTTTAAGTTCAATTTAAAAGAAGCTGATTACGCCTATAACACTGGTACCATTATTACACAAATGAGAATAACTTACCAGGACTGTCATCATTGTAGCTTGCAAAGTTCATAGCTGGGCAAACCTGTTGATTACTTCTAACCCCTGGTAGTATGCATAGAATCTTTCTGCACTATGAAAGCTAGCTGTAAGTATGACTTGTCCAGATCAGTATCAATTTGATTTTTCCATGTTTTATGTTATCTTCAGCAATATAGTCTATGCTATTAAGTTTTGAAGGGTAATAAAGAGCAATGGCAATCATCTATATTGTTTTGGATGTCTATGGGGTACCTGAACAACAATTTAAAGGGAAATAACCCACACCTGGCACTGGTCTTTTTGTCCGATAGTATCTGAGAGAGATTTTATTTCCCCGCAGTACATTATAATTCAACTTAATTTATTTTTATATCTGCATATATGTGTGAAGATCGTTATAGTAGCTATATTTTAATGAGTAAACACTGGAAATAACACAAAGTCTTTTAAGAAGTGGGTGAATAAGTGAACTGTGGCACTTCTGAAAAACAGACGATGACCCAACAACAGAAAGGAGCCAACTGTTTGTAAACTGAATGTGAATGAATTTCAACTGCATCCTTCTTCATGGAAGAACTCAGTCTCTGGGGCTTATAAACATCTCCCAACATCTGGAAGACACAGAACAATACCAACTGTGGTTCCATGTTTTGCCCCACCTCTGGGGTGTGGAAACACTGCCGGGCAGACGCTGAGATGTTAGACAGTATTTACCCTGTGCTGCTGGGCTTGAGGAAAGTGCTGATACACCACTCAAGGGGTGGGAAAAACGCAGCCTAAGATGTGGGAGACCAAAGATGGAGTTCTCAAGCTCCTGGGTGTCTAGTCGCTGGAAACCACATGAAGTTGGTGCTACAAAGTACTACATAATGTTAAATTTGAAATTCTAAAATTTAAAAAAGAACTATGTAAGAAACAACTAAACTTGGTATAAAGTGTGCGTTTGTGCATGTGTGCGTTTGTGCATGTGTGCGTTTGTGCATGGGTGTGTGCGTGCACGTGAGTGTGTGTGTGTGTGTGTGTGTGTGTGTGTGTGTGTGTGTGTGTGTGAAAGATGACATTTTCAGCATCCACTGGAAGACATGCAGATTTGGAGAGAATGACTTCTGCTCCTATGTGGATTTAATCCCACCAAATGACTCCTAATTAAAAATACACTAAATAGGCCACAGGGCCCCACAGCTAATCAGCGCCGGGACAAAGATCCCTCGCCGGAGATTGCAGGACTCAGCAGAGGGCCAAGGACGCGCCCCACAGCTCACCAGGCCACAGAGACTGACCGCCAGCAGCTTCCGGCGACGGCCGGA
>CM052706.1:20476784-20514482 GCA_028551405.1 Uromys caudimaculatus
TGGGAATGGGTGGGCGGGTAGGTGGGAGGAGGAATTCCCTCACAGAGGCGGGGAGGGGGAGGGGACACGGGGTTTCTAAAGAAAAGGGGAATCATCGGAAATGTAAATAAAATATCAAAAAATAAAAAAAAAAATAAAATAAAAAAAAATACACTAAATAACATAACTAGTATTTATGGATATTTGAATTTTGGAATCAAGCAAAACAATATGTGGAAAGCTAATGCTACCCACATCATGAATCTTAACAACACAAAAATCCGGGCAGATTCTGCCGAAATACAGAACAGAAGGTGGGGACAGAGGAGGGCTAGAAATTTCCCGTCTATAAGTCAAGAGTCAACAGCTAAATAGATAAACCAGGAGATGAAGACAGACTTGCGATTCTGAGTTTTGAAAATAGTATATGGAGGAGCTAAACACAGGGCAAATAAAATTTGAAAATAAGAAGGGTCAGAAAGCAAGTGAAACTTATTATTTTTTTTATAATGGGAAATCAATAAATACACTTAAAGTGTCACTTAGCACCAGGACAGCAAGGGATGGAGTAGAAGCATATCATTTAGATGGAATAAGAGGTGAAATCAGAAAAATCCAGAGTGTTTTTCTTTGAAGCGTGTTATTATGAGTGGAGGGGAGGAAGGCATTCTTCTCTCCCGTCGCTCGTCTTTTGGTGTTGTTTGGATCTTCTTGTGAGACACAGATCGCAATAAGCATGAAGAGGAGTGAGATATCAACCAGAGCAAAGGGACGATTCTAAAAAGTATGGGGGGAGGGGAGGAGAGATTATCCAACTGAAGGGAGAGTGAGACATAGAACAAAATAGAAGAGCCGTGGAGATTGCTCACAGTGGACAGGGTAGCCTCTGTTTTCACCTTCTATTTTCTTGTCCCTGACCGTCTATCAACAATTAACATTAACAGCATCCAAGACACAAAAATTTGCAAAGTCAGAGGCTCCTTTTCTTTCCTTGTAACTGAGATCCTTATAGAATGTTTTTGAGATCCCTTGGAGGAGGAAACAACCCAGTGTGCTGCTGCCGATGGTGTTGAAGAGAAGAACAGTTTTATCTGGCAAAGAAGCTGGGAAGAGGTTTGCTCTTCATGGGCCTGGGTTCAGGTCTTGGTAAATACACCACATTTCCTGGAATGGGAAGACCTTTCCCTCTTTCTATTTTTTCCTGAGTGTCACTTTCTCTCTGAGACCTCAGCTCACAGTGAGCCATTGGTTAAATGAATAGTATTTCATACCTATCTTGGCCTGAAAATATCCCACTGGCCTGGCTTCCTTATCTCACAGACCCAATCAGTAAGTTGACATCAAGAAGTGTCCTGGGGAAGGCTCCAGTATGTACCTTCAATCTGGGCCAAAGGCCACATCTAGAAAGGATATATTGACGAGAGAAGTTAGAACAAAGGAAGTTCAGAGTGTTCCCAAATTTAGGCTGCTGAGCCTCACAGAGTGCTTTGCCAGAGATATCTGCAGCTATTTTCATTTGTTAAACCTTCAAAGAAAATTTACATCTACAAAAGAAAAATGAAATTACCACCAAAATGCCTAGATCTTTAAATGTTCAAATATTCAATCTATTCTTTAAAAAAAAAAAAAAAGTCAAACACTTTTACATGAGTTTTGAAAGAAGGAGGGGAGAAAACTTAATCAAGACAATTGGAACAATTCAATTGGTTCCAAATATGTCTGCACAAAGAATTATGTAAAAACACCAGCAAGTCCTCTCAAGAAACCAAAGAGTAATACATGCTTTCTAATAAGTCCAGGCAATGTATGACAAAAAAGGGCCTCTCCTGACAGCCCAGTACAACTGCAATTTAAAATCTAAAGGTTATGTCATCAAATCATCAAATACGATTTATTAATGGCCCCCAGGAACAGGGCATGCAGCTGTACAGTGTCAACCAGTGACAGCAGCAGGCACACTCATCCGCAGGCGTTCAAGGAGCCCAATCCCTGCATGTGGGGAGGGGGAGACAATGGACTAGCAACAGCCGGCACAGAAGCCATTTAGCAAGAGGAAGAAAATGTCAATTCTCAGAGGAAAAACAAATTCAATTAAGGAGAAGTAACTAGTTGCCTGTAGAGAAACTTCCCCAATGCTCACCCCCAAGCCTGAAAAAAAAAATCATTCCTATGAATTCTACCCATACACACCATGAAGGATACTGCACATCTGTGATTAGTGTTTTTCTTTTGTTTTATTTTCCATCAAAAGTTGAGACTGTTACCCTGTCATAGCTTGTCTGCTTGCAGCTGTAACAATGTTGAAATCCTCAAAGACATAAACGGTAAATATTTATCATTTAATTAATGTTAATATTTTAGGATGTTTATGACAACTCCCAAGATGACTGACAACCGGCTGGGGGTACTGTAGGATTGAGATTTGGATTTCACCACTCATCGTACTTGGGAGGATGAAGATGAGGTTGAAATTAATCCAGTACTGAACTAAAGCTCAGTCTCATTTGGTTAATTTAACAGAAACTCCTGTCAGTCAACACTGCTGGCTACTGTTTCATATAATATAGCAGCCAACAGGCAAAGACAGCAGTTTTAATCTGAGGCACGGCAAGCCACTTATTCCAAAGCCTAGCCACATTGTATCACTCGTCCCATGGGCTCTTTCACAGTGGGGTCTTGCCACACTTGATCAAGAGATAGTCTCCTTACATCCACTGGCTCCTGTGCTGTCCTCTTGGCTGGCTTCGTACAAACTAAAGGAAGCAGGAAAGATGCTGCCTGCCTCCCAAGCAAGGTCAAAGAAAACAATAACACGGTTCTTACACGGCCTTCGCTCTCACAGAAGCCACCAGTCAGGGAAGAATTCCCATACCTCCAAGGACAGCTGAGTCCAGTCTTCACTCACCCTGTGTCAAGCAGGTGGGTGTCCTGAATGCTCAGGACATTGAGTAACTGAAAAACATAAGTGGCCTCATTCCGTGCTATAGGCAGAGAAACAAACAAACCAAACCCTGTGTGCATATCCACTTTTCCAAATGAGATCCAATAAAAATGGTTATTACTTTAAACCACTAAATTTTGCAGCAGGCTTTCCATGCAGTAATAAATTGTCAGCAGCAGAGGACCCCCTGAGGGACCATCTAAAACCAAGGTCAGACTCCTCTCACAAAGTATCTGTGAGGAGCCCTGTGAACCCAACCTGGCTGTGTGGAGATGCTTAGCTGTCTATGAAAGTGTTTATTTGAGTGCCAAGTGACCATCAGCACTGGGGACTTGCTCTCACATCATTGACTATTTGACGAGGGTGACCACGAACACAGTATTCTAAAAGAGAAGAAGCATCTCCTTAGAACAGAGGAACGAAAAATTATGGGGAGACATTCCTGCAGTTATCATGAGTCCAGTAAAGCCACCTTGCCTCTATGAAACTTCTGAAATAATTCTGTGGAACAGAGGGTTGAAGGCAGTTGTTAACTGTGCTATCTAAAGCTGATTTGCAACTAAAATACATCCCTCAAAAACTTTCCAGACTTCAACGATAAAAATACTGATCTATTCTCTAGGATGGTGAGCTAGCCGGAAGGATAAAGAAGTTCCCCTTTCCTGGGAGCAGGTCCGGTCTTTTGAAAATGTGTGGCTTACTTAGTTTTTGTTTTTCTGTTAGCTTTGAGTCCCTTCTGGTTGCAGGAAACCTGAGGACACGCCCTGCCCTTAACTACTGCAGTACCTCCAACCCTCAAGCTGCATGCTCCAAAATTATCTAGTTCCCACATCCACTCCCACAGGAAACAAATTCTCAGTCATGTAGAAGTGGCTGATTGCTTCCTTCTGCCTTTATTTACATTGCTGGGATTTCAGACAGATTGAGTAACTGAAGCACAAATGATCACGGGAAGCACGCAGCAGACAGCAGAACTCTCCCCTGAGTCTCTTCAGGCTGTTCACGGTGCTTTCCCCCACTTTCTCGCGTGAACCTGTGGATCCCATCTAGCTCTGTGACCCGTGGCGGAGTGAAGGCAAAGCCCAAAGGTCCAGGACATCTATGTGAAGTGGTTTCCAGCTAGAAAACTTCACACATAAAACTTTATCCCAAGACAAAGTCGACAGAGGGTCGGCCCCAATCCACCCAGTGTGGGACAGCCTGCTCTCTGATCTGTCGGCTGGGCTGCTTGGTTAAACGTCCCCAGCACAGCTGAGCTTGAAGCGTCAGTGCTCCATCATTGGATGTGAAGTGGGGAAGTGGTGTGTTTATACATACCTATTGTATCTGCTGAGCCAGAAGAGCCAGGTCCAGCTGTCACTCTCAGTACCCGTGACAACCAGGGCTTACTCCCAAGCCCAAGTGGCCAAAATGAACTGGAGTTAGGTCTATTTAGAGACCTTTGCCTTGCTTTGTCTTAGAGGAACTTAGTCTTGGACGTTTAAATGACAACACCACCCCCACCTTTCCCTTTGTGTCATCCTGCTCAGTCAATCCCCAAGGCCCTTTCTCCTTCCCAGGACCACATTTCTTCATGCTGGTGGCCACAGTGGACCTGTTTCTTGTCCTAATGTCCCTGGTGTGCTTTGTATGTGCCCAAACTTATCCATTATCCAAGCTTTCAGAAAGTATTTATTCCTGAAACATGACTTAGTGAGTAAAGACATTTGCCACCAAACTTAACGACCTGAGTTCAATCCCCAGGGCTCACACGTTGGAAGGAGAGAACTGACTCCTGCAAGTTGTCCTCTGACCTCTGCATATGTGCCCTGATAACAAATAATAAATAAATAATAAACAAACAAATAAATGAGTGTGTCTCAAAATAATTAAATTAATTGTTAATACATTAAAATGCTTCTTGAGACAGTCTCCTAAGTTGGAACATCTGCCCACTTCTTGGTGGGGGACTTGGACACACGCATCCCATGTGCCCACTGCTTAGGTATCAGTAACATTCAGTGTCCTTAACACTCCTGCCTCTCTTTACGACCACATCATGGCCTGGGAAATGTCTTCATATGTCTGTAGGATTATTGATGATTTTCTCTCTTCTTTTTTCCTTCCTCTCATCTACTCCTCAATTTCAAGCTCTAAGAGAGCACGGACTGCTCTCTTTATTGCTACCCTCAAAGTACCTGGACCAGAGCCTGGCATATTGTAAGCAATCAACAAAAATCTTTGGAATGAATAAAGAAAAATTGACTTGAGGGATAAATGAAATTAATTTGACTGCTTTGAGATTTTTGTGTGACTGGGAGAGATAGATCCATGGGTATTTTTTTTTTGATGGTGTTACTAAATATCTTATAATGTTACAACATAAATTTACAAAATGTTTTCTACAACATAGTTGTGATTTTAAGCCAGGTACAGAACCCATTCATCAAGTCCTTTCCATCTGTACATCCACTAATTAAGGAAGGCAGCCTATTCTTAGACACTGAGAGATTCAATTTTGGAACAAAAGCATCTTGTCACTTCTGTCTCAAGCCTCTGTGTCTGTGAGATATAAGAGGAACCCAGCATCTTCAGCCATGCCTTTAGCAGTTAATACATAGCAATTTAGCTGGAGGGATTGGAAGAGGGTGTTTTTACTTTTGTCAATATCATACAAGCAACAAAATTCAGGCATAAAGAAAACACAGAGAGTGATCTCTGATGGCAAACATCCCTCCAAGGAAACAAATTCCAAAGACCATGTTAATCTAAACAACCCCATTCTTCTTACTGGTTTATAATAAATAAATATCATAATTTGAACTTTAAAGAAAATTATTTCCAAATCAAACAAAGTTCATCTGTTTTATCAGTGAAAGCTCCTTTATCATTTAATGTAAATATAGAATTGCACTGTCCCAAAGAAAGTAAAAATCAGAAATGGTGCCCCCTAAACCTCCAAGTCTCCATTTTCTTCAAGTGGTGGCTGCTTGATGTTCTAGGATGCTCCTGGGGGTTGTTTGGGGACCCCTCATCTCCTGAAACCACCCTTGGCTTCTTGATCTAATGCAGCTTCATGGACAAGACTGGGTATCAGCCCTCTGCTGTGGATATAAGCATACACTGCTGAGAACCAGGAGAAAGCACAGGATCAAAGCCAAGAGGACCTGGGTCATTCTATCTCTGGCCCTTGTGGATGAACAAGAATAAAAGTTCATCTGGTAAATCAGTGGTGTTAAGCCTTTCATGTAGTTGCTTCGAGAATTAAATAGATTACTTAGACAAAGCATTTGTAAAATGACAGTGTTACAGTGATTTCTTTTTCTTTTTTATTATTATTAGGTTTTATGTCTTAGCTCAACCCCATATCTAAAACATCTTGCCTTAAGTCTGTTGGTAGACTGTGCAGAATAACCAGCAAAATACTACTGAGTTTTAGCTAAACAGAAAAGCAGAACAGGGTATACAGCAGACCACATTATTTCCAAGGTTTGCCATTTCACATCTGAGTATTGCATTGTTCCAGATGGATTCTGTCTAGTCTCAGTATTACAAGTGGCAGAGAGGTCCCAACTGTGGGACGATTATCACTGAAGCACCTTTGATTGTTGCCTTGATCCATCACTACTTATCTGAGTCTATGAAAGAAAAAGAGTAAAAATATCCAAGCTCTCTAAACTTAACGTACCTTTTAAGTATCTATCTGCCTCAGAAACCAGTGTTCCTGCCCCTATCTCCTGTGAGGTGAAAAGACAGCACTTGGGAGCCTCTGATCAGAGGCCAGTGGTGCCCCTTGGACACTTCTCTGGAGCTAACTAGGTATGATTAAGCCCCAAGGCACTGAGGGTGGAGAATTGTATAGCAGTCAAGCCCTACTCCTTTCTTCTACCAACCATTGAGCTCATGCTATGTGGGACCTCGCACAGTGCAATCTGAGCAGCCCTTGGCACTGAGAGCTGGAGATGGTTTTCCCAGGCAAAGCCAAAGTGAGGCTCGGGGAGAAAACTGGATGTGGTCTATATAGAAACTGTAATTATCCATTACTATATCCTCTGCTGCTCCCCGATCAGAAGCCTGTGTGGTTTGGAGAGAGAGACACCCTTCCTATCTCCCATACATGCTGAAGATCTCGCTGCTCCATGCATCCTATGTCCCTAGTCACAGCCAGCCAAGCCAGTGAGATAAATTCACCATTTTATAGGAAAATCGGGACACCAGAATCTTTTGCTTGACTAACATGGATGCTGACTGATATTGTTTGCTGCCTCAGCCCAAGAAGCCTGTGCTGGACTTTGGCCTCGCTTCAGAGCCTGGCAAAGTAGCATTGGAGGCCCTGCACTGAGATCCTTCCCCTAGAGTAGCCATCCTATGCCTCATGCCCCTCGCTGCCAAAATAGTTTGTCCTGCTGTACTGGGGTTATTGATGGCTTCTATCTGTGTATTAGGGACCATGATCCCCTCCAACCCTTGGCTATACAATTGGCTCTAGTATCAATGGAATGGGTCTAACACTGGGATAGGATGGTTATCCAGGAGGAGAGAGTAAAATAAATATAGCTGAAATCTCAAACCCTGTACCAGTCACTGAATTCAACCTTCTCTGCCATCAGTTCCCTTTGATAAGGCAGAAGTCCACTGGGTGACATCTCACAGATTCATAGACTGTGCAGAGCTGGAAGAGACCTTGGAACTTCTAGCCCAACCTGCCCTGCCCCCAATACAAAGAGACCCCCTTTAGGCTTAGAAACAGATACTTGGAAGCTTGCAATGGCAGAGGTTCACCACCATGCAAAGTCACTTCTTTAAACTTTAACCCAGTGATCCTAACCTGCCTCAGACATTGCCAGAATGACTTGAGCTCCAAGTCTTGTGCTACCCTGATGAAGATGTCTTTGGGACTGAGAGAGGAACAGCCAGGAAGACACTGGTATAACATCAGGTTTATAGCCAAAGCACCAACCTTGCCAGGGACCTTGTCACAGACGAGGATATGAAACAGGCTTTGTGATACTCTGCTTCCTGTCCCCACTCATGGTCTGGGTCTCCATGAGCCCTGTAGAATCTAATTCTTGGACTCTCAGACCTAATGCAGATGTGTTTGACTCTCTTTTGGCAAAGACCTGATCTACAGCTGCAACGGTAAAGGGCTCCTTGCCTTTCTTTGCACTACAGCTTAGTGCTGACCGTCTGACCTCTTTGCTGACTGGCTAGAGAGATGCCTCTGGACCACTGATGCCTCTATGAATCAGGCTCACTTAATCTGCACAGATGTACCCAATCCAGGACATGAATGGACAGTGAACAGCATCATCTCCCGTGATCAACCTGAACAACTGTAAGCATTGCCTTGACTTGCCTCTGGGGGACCCAGGGACCCCTTGATTCAAGCATCCTGAACAGGGCTCGTTAGCCCCTGTGGCTAATTTTCCTTGTATCTTGTGCTTCGGTTCACTGTGTGAGCCCTGGCAGATGTGGGAAGTATTATTATTATTGGTGCTTTCCTTAAAGAAATATTTGTTTGAGAAGAAGAAAAACTTAAAAGCCACCCAGGTTTGATGGAGGCCATTCTGTAAAATTCTCATCTTGCTAGCCTGACTGTCTGCTAGCTCAGCAGACTCTCAGACCTCACTCAGCAGACATTCAGCAATAAAAAGACAAGTTTCAAGAAGTTAAGCAGAAGAAGCTGTTTCTGGATGAAACACCCTGGATGTTGGAGCCTTCAGTGAGTGAGGCTGGGCTTTATCAAATAGAACCCTGCCTCTTTGCCAACCATCCCTTCTCTTGTGTGTTCAATCAAACCCCGTTATTTATGGGCTCTCTGTCCAGCACTCTCTGCTTCTGGCCTGATGGGTATTAAATCAGTCAGGGCTGTGAGGGAGGAGGGAGGCAGAAAAGGCTCCTTGCTCTTGATGCATAACACAATCTCAATCCCCCTTTCCGTTTCCTGCTGATTAGAGGCACCTTTAGCCTTGACCTTCAGCAGATATAGGTCATACACAACCCCGGTGAGGGCTCCCCATATCAGAGAGTGAGAAAATGTTGAATACTCCCAGATTGTAGAGGGGGATCAGGAATACCAGATCTGTGCCACAGCCAGACAGTAGTGCTCTATGGAAGCAGAGAAGCAGATTGTCTATGTGGCCTGAGGGGTGCACTGGATGTAGCAGGCTGGAGAAGGGCCCAGCCACACAGGGCAGAGGGCCTGCCTTCCCATGAGAACAGCAAACAGTGTTGCCTGCACGGGAATTACACAGCTAAGGGGCAAGCAGAATGCATGGCAGAGGCTGACAGACCGAGAGACCCCAGAGCAATTTCACTTGGTTTTGATTCATGGCTTGTCAGAGCGCTAACCAAATATTCCATTTTCATTTTCGCCCTCTTCTCTCTTCCATTGACTGGCATGGTAATTGAAAACTCTGGCATGAAGGTCCGGGGCCACCTGTCTGCAGGGCCCTCAGTGCTGCCTGCTCAGATATCTAGCTCCTGAAAACAGGAACAGAGGACAAAAATCAGCCAACAGATTGTGCATGAATTAGAATCACAGGGGCCGCTCCTCCCTCTGCCACCTCTCAGCTGTCCTGGCTCGGGCAGCTTGGGCCTCTCCACAGCCCCTGCTCTGCTTTATGAACTTTTCTCTATGGTTTTCTCACTAAAGAAAGGATGCAGGACAGACAGCTTGAATTTTACAGAATGACTTCAATTAAACTTGGGTGGCTTATTAAAATTTTTCTTTTTCTCAAGGAAATATTTTTTTAAGGTAAGCACCAATAATAGTAAGACCCAACATTTATCATAAACATATAACTCACCAGGTGCTGTTCTAAAATTTTTACACCAATTAGCTCATTTCATCTTGGCATAAACATATGTGCTGGCTCCTATTATTATCCATGTTCTGCATGTGGGGAGACTGAGGTGCAGGAATTTTAAGAAAGTTACTCACAGTCTACAAAAATTCTCAAACCAGTATTCCTTGTAATTACTTGTTTTAGAAAGAGCTTCACTCTGCAGCCCAGGCTGACCTCAAACTTATGATTCTCCTGCCTCAACTGCTGTGTGCTGGTATTATAGGCATATGATACCAGGACAAATCAGAATTCTTAGCCTTTATGCCTTGCTTCATGCATGTCAAGATCTAAAATAGATGAATGTATGGAAGATAAATAATAGATAAAATATGATAGACAGGTGATTGATAGAGCAGTAAATGATAGATAGATAGATAGATAGATAGATAGATAGATAGATAGATAGATAGAAGATAGACTGGTCTATTGATAGATGATACATGGATAAATAGATAATAGATAGATGATCAATATATGGTTGACAGATGATAGAGAATGATGATAGAAAGATGACTGATATAGATAGATACATATCTGATAGATAGATGACAGACATAGATAGATAGATAGATGATAGATAGATAGATAGATAGATAGATAGATAGATAGATAGATAGGGATAGATATGGACAGGTACAGAGGGAGAGATGGGTGATTGATAGATACTTTTTAATCTATCAAATGAATGAGAATAAATGCAAGACTTCCTACTAGTATAAAAACTGAAAATGGTCAAACACACCAAAGCCCCTTCCCATGGAGGTAGAATGATTCAGCTACCCTGGGTCCAGAGTCTAGTTTGAAATGGTGAGAAAAAAAATCGGAAAACAAGAGAGAACAGAGAACTGAGAGTCACAGTTGTGAGTTTCTGTGATATAGACACAGGCACATTCGAGCTCTGAGCTCCCTGGGCATCATGTTGCAACCTCACCACATCCGCTATTTGGGATACTAAGGCTGTTATGGAAAACTGAATGGGAGCCCTATAATGAAGGCAGTGACTATTCAATGAACACCCAGACAAATCAGATGGCATCCAATGAGCTTCTCTGAGATAAGTTGAGAATAGATGATCACTGAAGGGGACAGTGACTGAGCCATAGAGACTAGTATTCATCTGGGACTGGAAAGACAGAAGATACCCTGCCTAGTCCAACTGACGTGTTACAGACAGTATTTCCAAATGGTAGGCTCCTTGGATACCCCAAGACAGCACCCAAAAACCATGCTTTTACCAGGTACCACAATGATGCCAGTTATCAACATATCCTACGAACTATATACATGTCAGGACCAGTTTCACCCTCTCATTTTGCAGTGCCCAACTTGCCACCCTGGGCTGTGTTGCATTCACAGGTTAATCATATGTGACTCCTGCTCTAGCCCTTCATTGCAGTATCAAAGTGACCTGTTCAGTCCCTGCGCTCGGCACTAATGATATTTGGTTAGCCCTGGAATGTTCACTGCTTTCTGCCTCAGTTCTACCAAAGATGTTCAGCATTCTCTCCAGTTTTAGAGCCCTACCTGTTCTTCCCTTCCATTGCTGCCAGACACTGTGAGCCATAACAGACATAGATAGCACTTTCTCATGGCTGTATATGTAACAGAAAGTGGGATGTCCCCGTGTCTGTCCCACAGGCGGTGCAGCAAGTTATATTTCATGAAATAATTATACTAGTGTGATGGATTGAATAGGTGTGCGCCCCCATAGACTCACTCATGTGTTTGAATGCTTGGCCCATAGGGAGTGACATTATTAGGAGGTGTAGCTCTGTTGGAGGATGGATGTCACTGTGAGGGTGGGCTTTGAGGTCTCCTATGCTCAAGCTATACCCAGTGTGGCACACAGTCTCCTTCTGCTGCCTGCCAACAAAGATGCCTTCTTCTCCAGCACCTTGTCTGCCTGCACACCACTATCCTTCCTACCGTGAAGATAATGGACTAAACCTCTGTTTTTCTTTATAAGAGTTGTTGTGGTCATGGTGTCTTTGTACAGCAATAGAGACCCTAAGACAACTAGATTTTTTTTTTTGTTTTGTTTTGTTTTGAAATCATTGCTATAACAAATTCCCACAAACTTAGCGGCCAAGAACATGTGGACTTAGTCTGCCATAGATCTGGAGGTCAGAAGGCCACAGTGGGTTTTGATGAACTAAACCCAGGGTATGCACAAGGAGATTTTCCTCTATGTTTTTCAGCTTCTCTGGGTCAACTTCACTCCGTGACCTGTAGCCCTGCAACCAATGTCTGACCTCTGCTTCCGTTGCCCTCTCACTCTGACCTTCCTGTCTCTCTGTGATAACACTGAACCCACGGAGACAAGCCATAGTGACCTCCCAGGAAGAAGATCTTCAGTCACTCCTGTAAGATCTCTCGGCCATGGAAGAGAAGAGGTGTACAGATCTTGGAGATAAACATGGAGATGACATGGGACATTATTAAGGTTACAATGTAAAATATCCCCCTTGGGATCATAGTTGAACATTTGATCCCACTGAGTGGCATTGTTTGGCAAGGTTGAGAGACCTTTAGAAGGTGGAGTCCTGCTGTAGAAAGTAGGTCCTGGGAGCGGGTTTAGAAGGTTTATAACTTGTCCCCTCCTCCTGTCAACTTTCTGCTTCCTGTACCACCAAGATGTGGGGTGGGGAGGAGCTACACACTCCTGCCTCCACAGGGGCACATGGTACCATATCTTCCCCTCCATGGTGGACTCTATTCCCCGAAGCTGTGAGTTAAACAGACTCTTCCACTGTTAAGTTGCTTCTTATTAGAGATTTGATCACAACAATAAAGGTACCTATTTTATGTTGCCTACCCTGAGGTTAACAGTGGCAGAGGTACTTTTGGCCCTGAGCTTGTGGAAGAAGTGAAATCACTGACTTTGAGAACTGGGCACACTCAGCCACTTGAAAGGAGACAAGGGTGACACCTGATCCGTGAATGGGGCTTAGGTGGTCTCAGACTGGGAGTGGAAGGAGAGGAGTGAGCTTTGGGGTCCCCAGTGTTTTAGGAGATACTTGTGTGTATATGCGTTTGTATGCACATGCTTGTTCACATGTTGGAGATGAGGTTTTTCTGAAGCGTGCTGAAAGATGTGCTGAAAACGTCAACCCCTAGAGAGAGCAAGAAGACAGCACTCAGTGGCATCCTCTGTAAAATTACATAATATGAAAATGCATTTCAAATTCCCACGAGTCTTCACTGCTCAATTCATTTCTCCACGAAAACCCAAGAATTCAGGAAATCTGCCTTCTTCATTTTAAAACCAGAGACTTGAGGAAAACAAATTGCCTGCTGATGCCTCAGGCTTGACTGCTGTTTTAAACTGCATCCGAGAGGCTGGGCGTTGGTCAGCTGTCATCCCAGCAGCCTGACATGGGGCCTCTGAATATGGATTTACTGATGAGACTTGAGTCACTCAGAGCCCTTTGAAAGAAGCTTTCTTGCTCTCTGAGCATAAATGACTCTGCTTAACTCCTTCTTCTAAGTACACCCCAGGAGGAAGCCCCTGCAGAGGCACCCAGGGCCAGGCCTCATCTGACCCCCATAAATCATGCCAGCACAATCAAGATGTCTCGTGGAAGCCATTAGAGGCCTGAGAATCCATATCATCCGTGGATGTCCAAGTAGGAAGAGGAAACAGGGAGAAAAGCTGTCCTTTCAGCTCAGGAGAGCCTTTAGAAAGGGAGCAGTGTTGCCACAGGACACTGCTCTAGACACTGTATGGAAGAGGTCTGAAGGAGAGAAAGCAGAGGTGTATAGCCAAAGGTCATACTGCGAGGTCTTCCACCCCCACCCCCACCCCCACCCCCCAGAAGCAGCCTGGTTAGGTTGCTGAGCAGGCTTTGTCTCTAGAGCAAGGCTTTGGAATATCAATAGCTCCACAGAGAAAACAGCCAAACACCGCAGTTGAGGACTCACTTACACTTGGGAGCTTGCTAGAGAGGGGCCCAGCTTTCATTCTGTTTCAAATGAAGATAAATTGATCATATTTCATTTCTAAGTTCCGTGTGTTTTCCTACCCATGACTGCACATTTGTTTTCTCCATTTACATCCAATTTGGTGATCAATTTTAGTTTTTAAACATTCTTTCTCTGTCTTATCTCCCCTTCCTTCCTCTCCCCCAGATTCCAGAATTTCTTTCCAGCTTCTGAAAACAATTCCTCTCCCCAAAGATTCCCCTTTGCTCTTCCGAGCTGACCCCTACACTCACGTTTTAATAAGCTCCTTATATTGAGCTCTCCTTACAAACCACTCTTTGCCATTTTGCAATCGAACCAGTGTCTTGGTTAAAATGAAAATTCCCCCAGGCATACAATAAATAATAAAGACTAACATAATCTCTAGGGTTATGATTTTGAGCAGAAGGAGATAATGGGAAGCAGTTGGGCTATTTTGTGACACTTATGCCCAAAATGCAAAAACTGAGAGGAAGTGATAGGCAGGCTCTAGCTCTTCTGGAAACTCTGCACAGCAGTGTACTCTGAAGAAATGGATCTTGGGAAATAAACAACTCTTTTTTTCCACAAAGGCCTGCCCTTTGCAAGATGTCAGGAGTCAGTCTTGGAAAAACGAAGGGGCCCATCAAAAAGGAAGATTCATGCATTCTTCTCACATATATCATGCCAGGTGTGGCGCTACACAAAGACTGAAGGAGGACAGACACAGGGCAGCGGGCACCTACAGACCCACAGGTGAGGACTAAACAGCATCGGAGGCAGACAGTGACATGGATGTAAACTGGAATCAAGGCCCTAACTGTTGCTTAGCTCGGCCTCAGTTCCATCGGGTGGAACGTGCAAATAAGAGAGCCTCCTGTGTTTAGAAGGGTGACATAAGACCATCCTCCAAGAACGCCCACACCCAGTGCATAACACAGAAGGTCACTTGTGAAGTGACGATCCTTGTAAGTACTAACAGACCTCATGAACTGGGAAAAAACGACATCCTCTGCAGTCCAAGGGCAAGACTCAGAAATCCCAGGCAGATATCATGGAGGTTCACAGACTGGACATTAGACTGTACATGCTGTAGCTACGGCAAAACGGTAGAAACCCAACCTGTGGATGTGTCTGCTATGAGGCTATCAAACTCTTCTGCAGGACTGGATGTTCCTAACAGTGAACTTCTGTGAGCCCCACCCAGACAGGGTGCTAGGGGCTCCTCTGATATTTAGATCAAGACAGGGTTCAGCCCTTCAGGGATTAGAAAGACATTTCTCCCCTGCAGCTAGTGTGTTATGTAGTTCAATTTTATGATAGAGAAACAGGCTCAGAGAGAAAATGATCTGCTTAGATTCCTTCCAGGATATCAAGGCAGCAGGATAGGGAAGAAGTCTGTCGCTGCCTGAACACATATGAACACCCCTGCTGCAACAGTAGACATTGGGAGCTTTACGAATCACCCCTGGAAACAGGAAGACTTTGTCTCCTTAGAGGAACCCAGTTCAGCAGAGTTCAGAGGCATGTGTGTCTCTAGTGATGCTGTGTTCATTTGCAGTCCAGTGTGGGTTCCTTGAGTGGCAGAGGAAGCCAGGTCCTAGACGTCTAGTCAGATATGAACCCGAAACAAGTTATTTCTGTTCAAGCTGACTTAGGATTGAATCCATAAAATTAGAATCTTGGGCTTACACACCCGACAGCAGGATGGCCCTTCCCCCATCTCTTCTCTCCTCTTTCATCAGTTGCCCTAGGATTCCTTCAACTGGACAGCTCATCCTCTTGTTCAATACAAGGCTTCCATTTCTGACTCTCCCATCCCAATCTTTTTTTTATTGTTAATCTTTGTTCCAAAGACATTTGAATTTGCAACTCCAGAGATGATCACTCAAAGCATGGTCCACAGATCAGATATCCCTGAGATCTTGTTAGGATTGCAGAATCCCTGGGCTTATTCCAGATGTGCTGATAACAGCTGTATAACAGATTCGGGTGCACATTAAGGCTTGGGAGATTCCTTGAGATTCCACTCCAGCAGGATCTGGTGTTCCAGATCTGCTCCTCTGAGCACATCATTCAGCTGCCCACCTTGCTGCACCCCCACAAGATGGCTAAGTTCCCCCTCAGGAATCTCCCTTTCATTCACAGACTGGCTAGGTATTTGGAAGGAAGGTCCCTCTTCAAATGGACAGTTTGATTTATATAGTAATCACAGGTTTGGTGCTCACATGGAAAATGGGTGAAGCTGAAGAGAAATGCAAACGTGGCAAATTTTAATCCTGCCGAAACATAATCAGCTTTTGCTTCTGAAGCAATTAGCATAATATTACCGATAATGTTTTACATGGCAATTTTGCTGTAAACATTTGTGCTAATTTGCCATGACCTAATTATTTTATGACATATAATTACGAAGTATTTTTCAAGTCGAAATATTTTTGTTTTACATTTCTATAATCCTTTTCTGGAACAAAAAATTTAAAATTAGCACTCCCACCACTTAAAACACACATCCACCCTTAGCCGTTGTTTGTAACACTTTACTTCCCTAAACTACAGGGATTCCCCACTGCTGGCATGCTGACGATGACTCGTGACTAATTTGAATTGGGCATCATTGAATCTTCCAGCTGCATTATTAGACTCCAAGGTTGTCAATACCACACTCCAGCCTCCCACCAACACCCACTCACTCCCAAACACAAACACTCAGAGTTGGACGGTGGAAGCAAGAGGCAAAGGCTTGCAGAGGTAGAGAGGAATGTGGTTTCTTTTAATGCATAGGGAAGCTTTGCCTCAAGGACAAGCATTAATGTTGCATTATTCTCTCTCAGGCCGAATGCTGCTTGTATTCTAATGCTAAATACCGATTTCTCAAGAGGTGCTCCTCCTCCAGGAGCAGACCATCACAGACTCAAGTGAGGCCATGTGAACCTTCTTCCCAATTTAACTGGTCAATAAAAGGCTAGAGCCTGTGATTGGGCAGTGGAGGCGAAAGGTGGGGCTGGAGGCTCAAGAGGGGGCTTATTGTAGGTAGAGGGGGAGAGAGAAGATGGGGAAGATGGAGGAGGAGAAAGCCACTGTGGACCAGAACTGCATGGCCCGGAGAAAGAGCAAGTGACGTGGGGTCTTATATCTGGGGAATACGTTAGCATAGCTCTAGATCTGTCCAATCCAGGTATATGACTTATAAATAAAATATCTGGACTGTGTGTCTTTTATATGGGCTTATTAGGATTGTACATCTAGTAACACTTTTAAACTGCCTCCTCAAACTGACAAATTCAAGATGCTGAAGTTAGTAGCCCCAGCCTCTCTTCACCCTCACCTTTTCCCTGGTCAGGGGTTGGCTGGGCTCCCCCATTTCAGAGGAGGCAGGAAGAGGGCAAAGATTCTCCAGTCACTACACAGACAGTCTCAGCATCAATCCAGCCTACGGTGGCTGTGGTTACCCTCCACAGAATAGGTCTGGTCAACAGTGGGTAATGAGGTTGCAGACTTCATTAAACAGACAGCAATAGCCACCTGACACAAGATTCTTGGAATCAACCCAAGGAGATGGCCAGGTTGAGGGAGATTAGTCATGCCAACTAAGGCTACCTATTGAGGTAGGTCCCCAGACTGGGTTCTGAACTTAAGCCAGAAAATGCATGTAGTCTCATACCCCAATTCTCTCACGGAAAGGGAAATGTCTCAGGGAACAGAGATATAGAAGAGGAGAGGAGGGGAAGGAGGATGAAGAGCATGAGGAAGAAGAGAAGGGTGAGGAGGAGGAGGAGGAGGAAGAAGAAGAGAAGGAGGAGGAGAAGGAGGAGGAGGAAGAAGAGAAAGGTGAGGAGGAAGAGGAGGAGGAAGAAGAAGAGAAGGAGGAGGAAGAAGAGAAGGGTGAGGAGGAGGAAGAAGAGAAGGGTGAGGAGGAGGAAGAGGAGGAGGAGGAGGAGGAAGAGGAGGAAGAAGAGGAGGAGGAGGAAGAAGAGGAGGAGGGGAGGAGGAGGAGGAGGGGAGGAGGCCAGAAAGCAAGGAGAGCCAGTGCTATAAATACCATGCAAGTAGAAGGAAGTAGGATGAGGTATGAGAGTATTCACAGCCCACAGGTCCAGGATAAGTTTCCCTAGCAGGGCTCATTCTATTTGAGCCTTGAAGCTGGACTTCGTGGATTCAAATCCTGACTACATCACTTTCCCAAAGTGTTAGTTTTTAATATCTTGTGTCTAAATAGCCACTTCTATATAAAGGGAATAATGAAAATATTATCTCTCCTCTATAGTTATAAGGATTATGTTAGTATTTATAAAGCCTTTAGGATGAGAATAACATAAGCAAAACTCTTTGTATTCTTATAGATTCCCCCAAGGGTGAAGGAGTCTACAAGGAACAGACTCCCATCAAACTGGGAGAAATGAGTTATGATGTATGTCAGATACTGTAGTTGTTATTGAGCTGACAATCATTAAACATTTTGTTTCAATAAATAGCTTTTGATTGAATGGGCAGACAGAATATTTACAGAACACATGTTCTACATTAGGTCCTGGCTGGGTCTTGGGGACTGATGGGAGGGGTAAAAAAGTCTGGAAGAAGTAGGCACATGTGATCATTCATCTTCATTGTCAACTTGACTGGATTTGGAGTCACCTAGGAGACACACCTCCGGGTGTGTCTGTGAGCAGCACCATCCTACAGACATTGGTTCCCAACTGATTAAAAAAGAAAAAATCAAGAGGATGCCAGCATTAATCTTTGCCTGTCTCCTGGCTGGAGACACAGGATGAGCAGCTGTCCCATGCTCCAGCTGACACAGCAAGAGGAGCTCTAGCTAGCCACAATGTCTTCACCAAACTGTGAACCCAAATAAACTCTTTCTGATTTTTGCTTTTGTTGGACAAGAGTGAGATAAGTAACTAAAACAGCATCCAAGCTAATAGTTTCACATTAAGGGCAAAACTAAAGTGCACAAACAAATCAAGGGGAAATTATACTGGGGACTCTATAAGTCTCCTATTGGTTCACATTTGTACTCATAGCTTTTACTATTCTTGAAAGGGGTTTTTAGTCTTATTAAAGTATATTTTATGATCTGCAAAATGCACCAATTTTAAGTGCATGATGGAATCCTAGTTTTAAGTCTCACTATGTAGCCCAGTTGGAGCTCACTATGCAGACCAGGCTGACCTAGAACTCACGGAGAGCTGCCTGCCTCTGCCTCCTAAGTGCTGGGATTAAAGATACACACCACCACATCTGGCCCAAGAGAATCAATTCTAGCAGATGTTCAGGTCACATAGATATCATCACATTCTCATTCCCCCAAAACATCCTTTATACATCTTCATAGTCACTGTCCTGACGCAGGTGACACATGGTCTTTGCTCTACAATTCCCTGCTAGTTGAATTACACACTTAGTGTGTCCTGATTCTTCCACTTGCCATAATTCTGGCAACTTCATCAATGCCATTACATATAGGCATTAGTTTTCTTTTCCTTTCCCAGTCTCTCAGTTGTGGCATCATTTCCACTGATGAGTGATGGGTATTCCTGGCAGTTTCTAATTGGGAGCTCCTATGAAGAAAGGTGTAATAAGCATCTGCCGGGAACCAATAGAGTTAGGATTTTTCTTATTAACCTAGGTAATGCCATTTTGTATTAGAGTTAGGCTTGGAGTGATTATAGGCTTAAGTCCCTGCTCCTGAGAAGTAACTGAAGGCTTCCCAGAAGCCAGGCACATTCCTTATGGATGAACAATTACCATAAAGAGCTATGGCCAGTAGTTAAGCAGTAAAGATAGTTGCTACGATAATGTATCTTATCTGTTCAAGGAATTTCATTTACAGAAGATTGTACCGCTTCATGGAATTCCCTCCCATCCCTGCTGCCTCCCTGCTCTTCGTCATATAAACTTGTATAGAACAAAGCCATTCAGAGCTTGATCAGAATACAGACTTGCTCTCATTTCTCTCATGTCTCTAGTCCTTCATTTGTCAGTCCCCTCCTTAGGTCCATGTTGATGACCCCGCAGGATGGGGCAAGCATCCTCATAGAGTCCATGTGTTTTCAAAGTTTGTTGAGCAAGTACCAAGAACTAGGATTGCTAGGTCATACAATTTTCATTAATTTAATTAACTAAGACATCATCCAATTGCTTTCCAAAGTAGCTACACGGTTATGTATTTTCCCCAGCAACGGAAAGAATTCCAGTTGCTCTGAGTCCTCACCAACATTTCATAGTGTCAGTTTTTCTAACCCTATCAATTTTAGAAATTGAGCTTGGTTGGGGCCCCTATGGTTTTAATTTAGAATTGCTAAGCATGCTCCCATGTGTTTCTCTGGTGAAATATATTCAAATAGTTTTGAGATGGTATCATATTATATCATCTAAGCTAGCCACAGATTGGAGATCCTCCTGCCTCAGCCTCATGAGTGCTACGTTTACAAGTGTTTGCCACCACACTCAGCCTCTTTTACCCATTTTCAAATCAGATTGTCTTCTTAGGATTCGAATAGTAAGAGTTCTTTATGTAATTTGGATAAAAAGTACTTTATACAGTATTTCAATTGCACAAATATCTAATGGCATCCAAGTCCATGGATTTCTTAACATAATGCTTCAAAGAAATACTTTTTATATTAATGAAATCCAATTTAGTTTTATGGTTCATGTTTTTATACCGTAATGTAACCCTAGGTAATTTCTCTCACTGAATCTAAAAATTTTACAGTTTTCTCTTTTATAGTTAGGTCTCTGGTGCACCTTGAATTAATGTTTATATACTACATAAATTGAGGGTCAAGATTCATTGCTTGAGTATGAGCATCTAGTTATCCCAAGATCTCCTATAAAAATCTATTATTCTGCATTGAACTATCTCCCTCCTTTGATTGAAACTAATCATCAGTGGGGGATGGGGAGAATTTCTTTCTTCATGTTCCCTTCAGCTTTACTGATGTTTATTTATGGCATTTTTATCTTAGTATCATGTTTTGATTGCTACAGCTTTATAGCAAGTATTGAAATCCAGTAATGAGATTGTGAGTTCTTTCAGATAGTTTTGGTTAATCTAGGTTCTCAGACTTCCTATGTAAATTCTGGAATCAACTCATCAATTTCAGCAAAAGGGGCTTCTGGACTTTTGAATTTTTTCTTCGACCCCATAGTCCTATTAGGAGAAAAGGAATATATTGACAATATTGTTCCTTCTGGTCCATGAATATGATCATTCCCGTGGCTCTAGTGGCCTCATCACAAAGATGGCGCATAGCACTTAGCTGCTTTCTTTTGTTGAACTTCTGTACTGTTAGAAGATTTTTCCCCCTCTTAATAATGACATACTGCATTGGTCACATTAAAACAAACATTTCTGGAGTTTATAATTACAAATGGGTGTACACACACACAAAATATTAACTAGACACAGGGAGGAAACACAAGGTAAGAAGACAAATTGAAAGTTAGGAGTCAGGGAGGTGGTAGTAGGTGGTAGCACAGCTCATTTATTTTCCCCTTTTTCATTTCTAAGTGTGCTCTAAGAATATATGACTCACTTGGAAGTAAGTGAGTAGCTTCCAGCTGTAAAGGCTGGAGGTGGCACGGTAGTAAGAAGGACTGCCAGGGCAGGGTCTAGAAGGATGGAATGCTTTCAAGGCGTGCCGTAAGAGAAGTGGGAGAAAGATCTGCCCGGGTCAGAAGAGTAACATGAACAGAGACAGTGGTGTGAGCGGGTTTGTTCAGGAAGCATAGGGATTCTGAGTAGCTGAACAATGAGGATGAAGAGGGAGGCTGGGCTCAGGCCAAACAGAGTCCAGTTTATGCAAGGACTTAGTGTTCTATCCTGCTAAGGACTAAGGACCCTCCAAAGCACTTGGAACTGTGTGGGCAGCCCCCCTGACTTACACCAGGGCAATTGACCTTTGAGCCGGAGAGACTCTTGGAAAGTATATCTCTGGCATGGGGACCTGACAGAGATGCTTGCAGAAATGAGAACGTCAGAGTTCAGAAAATGACGGTAGAGAACTGTAGACTCTCAAATGAACTGAATGAGGAGAAAAGGTAAAGTGTGTGTTTATGTCACTCATTAAAAATGAGAAGCCAGCGACTGGGATAGGCCAGGGTGAAGGGCGGTGGGAGGGGTCAGAAATCTAACACCACTGAATATAAATATGTAGCACCTGCTGGAGAGTAAATGTGGCTTTTGAGAAAGCAGGAGCTTGATGTATGAATGAGACTCAAACTCACTTCATGAACACAAATATTTCATATTTTCTGGGAAAAGAAATGAGGGGCTGGAGAGACAAGAGAAGACAACGAGGGGTGAATGTGATCAAAGAAAGTCATATGCATGCACGACAGTAGTACAGTGAAGTCCATTATTTGGTGTAATTAATATATGCTAATACAGAAAGAAAGATGACTTTTTTCAAGAAAGAAAGAAAGAAAGGAAGGAAGGAAGGAAGGAAGGAAGGAAGGAAGGAAGGAAGGAAGGAAGAAAGAGAAAGAAAGAAAGAAAGAAAGAAAGAAAGAAAGAAAGAAAGAAAGAAAGAAAGAAAGAAAGAAAGAAAAAATAGCTAAACGTTTGAATCTGAAGCTCAGGAGAGAACTGGAGGCTTGATACATAAATGTGGGTACTATTAGCAGGAGACCTCTATATTCTAGAAACCGCATGGGCTTTCTATCTGTTTATTTACCCATCAGCCATGCATAACTGATTAAAAGCTAGTCTCTGTACTTATATATTCTCAAAAATTTTGTGGGGCAAGTGTTTAGCCAAAATCTAGCAAGAATGTTTATCTCTGCTCTACATGATCTCAGTGTGGCTCTCTAATGACAAGGAATGGTCAAAGAGAAGTGAGGCTATCAGAGACTGTAACTATACAGAGAGGGTACCACAGTGCATAGTGTAGAAAGATGTGGACTCTTACTCAGAGATGCGCAAATCAGCTCAAGGGTAAGATGCTAGGAGACTATGGAGACCAGGGAAGATTTCACCAGTGACAGCTGTGACCAGTAGCGCACAGAATGATGAAAATTAAGGGACTGATCCCAATGCTCTTGGGCGGGAGATGTCGGATATCAGTGTGGTGGAAATGTGTTTTCAAAGAAGTCAAATGCACAGGATGGCAGATCCGGGGGCGAGTCAAGTTGTCTTGTGTCTGGGAGGCGGAACTCTGAGATTCCTTAAACGAACAGGGTTCACAGGAATACAGTGATGAGTTGGGATTCCTCAGGCTGTAATAGAGGGTGTTGAGCAGGGGTGGTCATAAAATGGAGATGGGATAGAGTATGTATTTGGGGAGGAAGGGGAGGTCAGGGATGGTCCCACTTAAGTGAGTGGAAATGCAATTCCTGTGTGTGGAGGTTTAATTCTCAGGCGTATGATGGTTCCCAGAAGCCATATTTCCTCAGATGAGGGCTGCTTAGCCATCCTCGGAGGAACCAGTGTGCAAGCTGACGTGTGGTGATCAAACGCTATTTTGTGTACTGACGCTTGTTTATGAAGGGCTGCCAGCGAGAAGGGGCCCTGATCCCTGATAAGCAATGCATGTTTTCAGCTGAGACATCTAAACTGTTCTGCCTTGGGTTTAAAGGCAATCAAGAATATATGAGCCCTCCAAACATGAAACCAAGCCCTGAAATATTTTCATCCATTATTAAAGATAAACTTCCCTTATCTACTGGCCAGAAGAAAATGTAATCCTCTGCAGAGGAAAATGGCATTGAGCAGAAACTCTGCAATTTCTCACGTACGTTTGTACAGTATCCCTTAAAATATAAAACAGGCATGACAGAAGTCAGGATGGAATTATCAAAATCCACTGGGAAACAATAGAAATGGGTCTACTGTTTCATTTTGAAACTCTTATGTTCAATTCATAAATCCGAGCATATGAAAGCATTATATTCGGAGTTTTAAATAATTGGCATTAATATGTTCAAGAAAAATGATGTCAAATGGAGGATTTTATCAGAATTTATCTTTAAAAGAATCACATGGAAAATTTAAGACTGGTAAGTGCAATGACTGAACTCACTTATTAGTTGTATGGCTTTAATGGGTTAGACATAGCAGAAGAATGGGTTGAGGGATTGGAAAAGGCAGAAAAACTAAAATATGCAAATTAAAACATGGGAGACAAATGAAAAATATAGAAAAGAGTGAGGTGGGAGCTGAGGAGATGACTCAGTGAGTAAGAGCTCTTGTTCTGCAAGCATGAGGAGATGAGTTCAAATCCTCAGGACCTACATAAAAAGCAGAATATAGCCATGTGTGTCTGTAACTTTAACGCTGGAGATCAGAGAGGTTGATCCAGGGAGCTTACTACCAGCCAGCCTAATGGAAAGGATAAATTTTCAATTCAATGGCAGTCATGCCTCAAGGAAATCAGGGGGAGAGCGATAGTGGAACAGGTCCAGTGTCTTGCTCTAACCTCTGTATGCACTTTTGAAAATATCTACACCCTCAAATGCATGTACCACACCACACACAGACACACAGGCAGACAGACAGACACACATACACACACACACACACACACACACACACACACACACACACACACACACATGATGAATTACACAGAACAAAAGTTTAAAAGCTTAATATATGTGTAGTCAAAATGCCAAAAGAAAAGGGAAAGAGAGAATGAGGTCGAAATAATATTTGAAGAGAAAATAGCCAAAGTAGAGAGCAAAGACTTAAGAATCTATAGGCTTAAGTATCTCCACATAACCCAAACAAGTTCCATATAAATATTTATTTGTTTAAATTCTTAAAATTCTTAAATACACAACTCAGCAAAATGTAAACAAGACATTTGAAGAAAACATCCAGTATCCAAATGGCCAACAAACATGGAGAATTACTAAATGTTAGCAGTGGGTAGAAAATTCAAACTCATACCTATTACAACCTACTCACTAGGACAGCTAAAATAGCCGAGACTGACAATATCAAGTGTTGACAAGGTTCTGGAGGAACTGGAGCTTTCAGAAACTACTGACGGGCAGGTAAACTGATATGACCACTGTAACAGTGTTTGTCAATGCACACCAAAGCTGAGTATATCCATTCCCTAAACTCCAGCAAACTTTCTAAAGGGACCCTAGGATAAAAGTGACTAGGAGAGAACAGGAAATAAACATATACAGTGCTGTGAGTACAGATCTTTATCACATGTGTGAAATGAAATACACTTAGTTAGCTATGTTCAGAAACTTTCTCCACTATACTTTTATTCATTTTACTTCACAAAATTTGACAGTTGAGAATGAGTGTTCTAACTCTTTCATCCACTGCAAACAGCAAGCAAGACCAAAATGACTAGCCTATGAGCTTAAAATGGCTGTAAGCTAGAGAGATGACACAAATCGGAACGTGGAAGACAAGAACATCTTGTCACCTGGTTAAACAAAGTGTGGTTGTGGAGAATTATGGAGTGATCCATGTCTTTAGTTAAAAGTACAAATCCGTACGGAGTTCAAGAATAGAAAAGGAGTGAGGCCCAACACTTTCTCGGATCTTGACTAATCTGGATGTGGTTACTCTCTCAAAACTCAGTCTGAGATCATCTGGGATGGGTGGGCAGACCATCAATGTAATCACAGGAAAGAACCAGGCAACTTGGTAGTAGATGGTAGCATTCTCTGGCCCTCTATGCTGAAAGTGTGGTTCCTTTCTGCCTCTCCCTGTAGTTCCCTCACCAGCCAAGCCCTTGGTTAACACTTCCATGGATCTCATCATTCTTTTACAGAGGAAGAACTGGTAAGTCTGAACTCAGTTTGAGATATGCCCTCAGGCCTGTGCTACACTTCTGGGCTACAGTAAAGGATGGTGCTCTCTCTCTCTCTCTCTCTCTCTCTCTCTCTCTCTCTCTCTCTCTCTCTCTCTCTCTCTCTCTCTCTCTCTCTCTCTCTCTCTCTCAATAGTGAAGACTTTGTGGGAAGACCTGAGCCAGGAATCAGCTTTGCCATCACCAGAACACTTATCATGTGAAGACCTGCATCTACCCAACCGTATCTTCAGGAGAAATCTTCCTTCTAACACGGATCCGATCCCACACCCCTCATCAGAGCAGCTGCTACCTCCTGGAGATGGGCCTCTCATTTTAACTGAGGCTGGAATTTCAGCAGGCTTTGTTCTTAGCAGCATGAGGATGATACATTATCATTACAGGGCTACCTCCAGGGAAGCCAAGCCCAGAGCAGCAGGAGCAACTGTTGCCATGGTGACCAAGCAGAGGACCAAGTGAAAGCCCCAGGACTATAAATTCTCATGTCTCTCTGGATAAGGGTCTTCCTTGGTGGAATAACCTTGGAAGAGCCTTCCAGGTACAGACTGTGCAGCATGCAAGGCCATGCTATCACTTCGTAGGCACATCTGGGCAGCGCCCAGGTGAGCTGTACAGGGAGTAAACAAATCTCATTTCTGACTTAAAAAAAAGAATCCCTTCTCTTGACACCCACCTCTCCTGCATTCCAATGTGTGGGACTTTCCTCCACTTACTCTTTCTCTTTCTGTTACCAGTCATTAAATTCTGCTACCCCCTTTCTGGAGCCAAGTAAAAAGAAACTCCATGCCGAAGGTTCTCTGCATCATGTCACCATTTGAATGGCTTTTTGGCACTCAGAATGCAGCCTAAGCTTGTGATGCTCACCCCTGCATCACGACATTTTTGTGCTATGGTGCATGTTCTTTTGTACCATACAAAAGTTATCATTATGGCTGCTACCCAGACAAGGGCTGCCTCATCCTCGTGACTTTGACTCTGTGAGAACAGAAGCCTCTCTGATCCCCTTCTCTTCCCTAGCTTGGCACATGGGAGACAATATTGATCAACTAAATGAACAAAGAAAAGTAATAAAAGTTAAATGCCTCCAAATAGAAAGCCACAGGGGGCACAGTGGATGGTTTCTGAACAAGGGTGCTCAGAATGCAGCATCAGCTTTCCCTGTAAGCATCACTGTACAGAGTCTCCACATGAAAAGGAAACCCAGAGATCACTACTTCTCAGCTCTCCCTCTGGCTTTCCCTAAGACCAACGTCTATGCCTCCTTTGATGACCAAGTGAGACAGACCTTTGGAGTGTAAAGCACAGACCCAGCGTCTCCCCCAAGTTGGTAGATGGCAGGTCATTTCTTAGCTCTCAGACTTGAATACAAAGTGATATACTCATCTACTCTACATGAGCACCTAGAGGAAGCCAGGCACTACAGGAAGCAACAGCAGACAGTGGGTAAGCAAAAGTGCCACCAGTCTGAAGAACGGTGCAGATTCATGGAAAATCAGCACAGTGATAAGCCACAATAGAGCTTTGTTAGCAATAAAAGCATGGCTAATTGCACAATAGTAAAGAACCACTCTCCCAACACCACCCTGTGAGTCTAGATGGGAGAATGATGATGAAGGGCTGGATGCTGCCATCCCAACATGCACAAGGGCTGCAGAAGCAGTGAGAGGGAGGCATTACCAAGTCCAGTGGGAAGAGTGAAGGTAAGACAGTATAGAAGGGCCAGGGTAGAGGGTGGAAAGAATCAGTGAGGCTCAGAATAAAGTGCAAAATGAATTTTAGCACAAATTAGGCAAGCTATGGAAATAATGGTTAAAGTGGCTTTGAAAACCATGCCAGGTCTGCATTGATCCTGAGGCCTTGGGCAGTCTTTGAAGTCTTCAGGCTTTAAAGCTTCCCTGGGGAAGGTCATCCGGCTTCAGAAGAGAAAGAAGGGTGAACTCAGTAATGAAGTCACAGAGGATGACTCAAGGCCTAGACTAAGCAAGGTGAGAGGAGAGAACTGGCACTGGGCCTGTGGCCCGTGCATATGCTTGAGAAACAGGCAGAGGACCTGACCAGTCAGCGATCTGCTCAGATGATGGATAAAGAAAGCCTGCATCAATGAAGCCTTTGCCTTGAGTAACAAGTAAACAACAGTCTCACCAGAGACAGGGAAAACCAAGCGCTGGGTTGGGGAAATAAATAATAAGGTTAGCCTTGAACTTGTTCCTTAGGAGGCACTGCTCTGCTACTTGGCAGAGGGTTGATTTAGGAGCTATCAGTGAAAAGAGAGTGGTAGAGACTGATCTCTGTCCTCTACACATTTCCCATCCCAGTTCCACCTCTCTGTCTTCCTTGTCCTGGGATGCAGTGTTAATTCATTTTGTCTTGGGTCCATCTTGGTCAGGCAGGAAATGTGTGACACTCCCTCAACTCCTTTCTTTAACCTCTACTCCACTCATATGGTCGTGGCAAAGCAGTGGGTTCCACAGACACACACATCCCAATCGCAGGCAACTCTGAATGTGTGTCTGTACAAAAAGGAGCTGCAAAGTTATCTGAGGACCTTCAGCCAGGAAATTATCCTAGATTCTCCAGGTAAGTCCAATTTTATCACTTGACTTCCTAAGAACCTTTCCAAACTGTAGAGAACAAAGGCTATTTTGTAGTTCAGTATGAAGAAGAAGCTTACTTTGGCTGGCCTTGAAGGTGGAAGACGTGTTCAGGATCAAAGCAGGTCACAGACTCTACAAGTTTGAAGAGACAATGGAATAGATGACCTCCCATAACCATCAGAAAAAAAGAAAACCACAACCACCACCACCAACAACAACAACACCAGCACCACCACCACCACCACTACCACCACCACCACCAACAACAACAATAACACCAGCACCAACAGCAACAACAACAACACCCCAGCACCACCACTACCAACACCACCATCACTACTACCACCAGCACCACCACCACCACCACCAAAAACGACAACAGCACAACCACCACAACCACCAGCATCACCACCACCACAACCACCAGCACCAGCACCACCAACACCAACACCACCACCAACAACAACAACAACAGCACCATCACCACCAACACCAACACCACCAGCACCACCACCACCAACACTACAACCACCACCAACACCACCACTACCACCATCACCAACACTACCAACACCAACATCAACACCACCACCACCACCACCACCAACAACAACAACAACAACAACAACAACAACAACAAAGCCACAGGGCCTTCTAAATCTGGTTTACAGCTCCATGATGCCCACAAAACCATAAGACATGCCTTCGTGCTAAGCCACCCAGCTTGTCAAACCGTATAGCAGCAAACATAACTAGTCACAGTCACATATCTGTGAAAGCCCCGCCTCCATTCAGAGACCTTGCCCACAGCTTTTCAGCATAGACTCTATGGGAGAGGTCACTGTCAACGTTTCTGGGGTTTCTTGAGGGTCAAAGCCTATATAATAAAAACAATTCATGGCGCAGATCTGGGTGAGGGCAGCCTACTTAGAAGGAAAGGAAAGAGCCCTCTAAAACAAAAGAGGCCAGTAAAAGAGTTGAGGAGAGAGGAAGGGAAGGACAGAGGAGCCAGAATGGCCCCATGTCAGCAAAACCCAGAGAGGATGGCCTTTAAGTGGTAGGTGTTGATCAGAAGCACTAAATGCTACAGAGAGGAGAAAATTGAATTTGACAACAAGCAGGTCATTAGTGGTCTTCAAAGGAAGCATTTCGGTGAAGAGATAGGGCAAAAGCCAGAATGCCAAGGATTGAAGAGAAACTGCAGAGAGAATAAGAAGTAAATAAGCTGTGAGCAGCCCTTTAGAAAAGTCCATGCATTATTCATCTTTATTTCTGTGATACTCAGCACAATGCCGGAACACAGTGGGTGCTCATTAAACACTGGATTGAAGGCAAGACCCGAGTCAGTAGGTATAGGCCAGCGCTTCTCAACTGTATTGTGCATATAAATCACCTGGGGATTCTGACACAGCAGTGCTGGTGTGAGGTCCAAGATCCTGAGTTCCCCATCAGTTTCTGGATAGTGCCGGGGTTGAGGTCTTCAGACCTCCCTTTGAGTAGCCCTGTGTAGATTATTATTACCCCACCCAACCCACCAGAGGTCAAATCCCCTGAGCTCCTGGGTAATGTTATGATCCCAAAGACCAGTACAGCCTGTGCAACTGTAAGATATGCTGACTGTGTGGTCATCTGCACAGTAAGGCTAAATTGAGCACAGATTCAAAGTTCTCACAGTAAACAGTTATGAAAGGTCTTTGAGCTCCAAATGCTGTCCACGTTCCCAAGCGCCCCACCACCAACAGCTCCTCCATTAACAAAATAACTCTTCACATCCCACCACCGACAACAGGATGGAGGAGCTTCTGATACTATGCTTGGGGAAGGGTTTGCTCATCCAGTGATCCCAGCAATTCCAATGCATGGATTTACAATAGGCATTAGAATTGAGAGGTGCCCAACAGAGGTACTACTCAGAGGCAGCCATAGCTGCTCCGCCTCTTCCCACAGGAGCACAGGGAAGACCAACTACATGTGTGTACCCTAAAGAGCAAACCTGGCAAAGGACTCCTGGCAGGATCCTCATCTTTATAAGAGATGATATCACACTGACTAAAGGTGAGAGTGAGAGTGACTTAGGCAAAGTGTGTGAGGAAGAGCTTTTCTCCCAAGTGAGCGCTGTCGGTTCACCCCAAAGGCAGGTTTGAAGTTCACTTTTATGTTGACCCAACTCACACAGTAGAGGGATCTGGTCCATGGCAAAGAGACACAAAATAGCAGGTAAAGGTCAGGAAAAGGGTGAGTTTTCCAATAAAGTGATCCCAAACTTCATCTCCACAGACTCAGCAAACGGAACGCGTTTGCTCATCTACCTGAATCACCCCCGGATGCTGCGCAACGAAAGGCTTAAGCCATGGTCTTGGGTCACCCCCAGCTCTGTCACTCTAGGTCCAGTCCCTGCATGTGTTGACCAGTCCTTTCAATCCAGTGGTCTCTACTTACCAGTAAGAAATGTTTCTAGGATCCTCAGTGGATTTCTGGCTCCACAGATAGGGACAAATCTCATAGATGTTTTTATGCTATGTTTTTGTTTGGTAGTTATTTTAATTTTTTCTCTGATTTTTAAATTAGCATGTAAAGTATTAGAAACATTACGGCATTTGGAGCAGCTTGTCCCCTTCCTCCTGTCCCCACCCCTCTCCCCCGGCACCCCCAGACAGTTTCCCCAATGTTTCTTTCCCTCTTCCATGTTCCACATGTCCCTTTGCTCACCACCTCTCCTTACTCAGCAGCAATTTTGCCTTCTCTTGGTTTCCTTCCTAGTTTTTCAGTCACATCCATCTTTTCACCTGTTCACACACATGTACTATGTTCTTTTGCCTGAACATGCACACCTACGTGTGTAAGTTTAATTTATAAATGGACGCAATAGAAATCAACAATGAATGAGATAATAAAAACATTAACAATCTATTGGAGCTAGAGGGATTCTCTCTCCCATGCCTTCTTTACCATGATGGACTGTACCTTCAAACTGTGAATCAATTGAAAATGAAACATTTCTTCCTTAAGTTTCATTTGTCAGGTATTTTGCCCCTTCAACAAGAAAGGTAGATAATATAATTGATAAGCTAATAGCTAGGTTGGAGGTTTCTGACTATGGCTTAAGATGGATGTTCCTTACTTGTTCATTATGGTCTGGTAGGAATGAGATACCTCTACCTGGTTGTTTTGGCCAAGAACCTTAGAAGGCCTGAGGTAAAGATACCACTCTCAATTACATCAAGGCCCCATTGCCACAGGAAGACTATTGTAATTGCTAGAGGAAACTTACAAGAGTGTCCAACACACTCAGTTCTGTACCCCCCAGTCTTTTGCCATGTTTGACATCCTAATAGATACTCAGTGACAGGCATACTCCTGAAGGTCACTTTTAACTCCATCCCAGCACACCTGGCTGAATCTCGGTTCTCCTGTTCACAGGCTCACCTAGCCTCTGGCGCCTTTTGCTCCCTATTTGAGGGCTACACCCACCACTTCTTCTTCTTCAGTCCGCAGAGGCCTGTGCTGGAGGTGAGCTGCCTGTGGCTCCACATTTACACCTTTACCTGTTCCCTCTCTCCTGCTCATCTCCTTACTCTGAAGGAGCAGAAGACAGGACTCAGCCGACTCAGGGTGAAGAAGTGAATGCTCAGCCCTAATATTCAGCCCACTATGGAGTCCAGCTTCTGAAACAGTCTAGCCATATTTTCCCCCAATCTCACGAGTCAACCTCCTGTGTTGAAAGAACAGGACCCTGTCAATTCCTGGGATGACAAAAGAGAGCCTTAAAGGTGATATTTCCCCTAGAGGGGAGAGGAGGGAAATCTCGATCAACCATTGCTACTGGGAAGCTTCATTAGGTTTTGTAAGGAGTGTGCTGAGTTTCTGGCTCTGCTTCCTCCCTCTCGGTGGCACTTGAGATGGCCTGATCATCAATAATGTGACAATTAATTGTAATATTTTTTATTACACTATTTAGCTGACACCAAATCTGGACTATCTGGATAAATAATATTTGCGTGTCTATTTGTTACTTGTTGACATGGGACAGTACAGTAATGACAACCATGAACTTGAGAGCAAGAAAGAACTGATTTTAGGGTGGGGCAGAGATGGCTCAGTCAGTAAGGCATGTTTTTTGCAAGCATGGGGACCAGAGTTCAACTCCCAAGCCCATCTAATGCAAGGTTGGTATTGTAGTGAGAACATACTCCTCTGGTGATGGGGAGGCAGAGACAAAGAGGATCCCTGCTGGGCAGCCAGCCTCGCCTCACAGGAAAGCTCCAAGCCAATGAGAGAAATTGTTTCTAAGAAGATGGGTGGTGTTTCTGAGAATGACAACGGGGGTTGTTCTCCAGCGTCTACATTCTTGTACACACATGTACCCGCAAACACACATATACGCAAGTATTACATGCATACACCACCCAACCAGCTGGATGGTCTTGGGTAAATTAATGAATGGCTCACCACCATTTTCCACTCCCCATCCTCTGTGAGTCTGTGGGGATTCACTGAGGAAGTAATGCTGGGGAAGTGCTTAGCACAGTATCTGATGTGTCAAAAAGTACTTAATGCACGTTATTGTTGAAAGATCAGTATGTACCAGATACTCTGCTAGGCTTTGGGTCACAGGGATGAGTAAGATAAGCTAATAAAATACTAACATGGGATGACATATTAAAGCCTGTGTGGTAATCCCCCTAGAAAATGTAAGAGTCAAGGAAGGATCGTGCCTAGCTCCTATAGCAGGGGAGACGTGAGACCGATTTTATCTTAGTCACAAAGCTGGCTGATTCTACACCACCTAAAAACAAAATCAAGAATGTCCAAGACTATTGTTTCAAATTCTGGTGTTACAGATTCCATTTCAGCTTAAATCCTTAAACCAACCACTACCAGCTCCTCCATGGCTGCCTGGGGAGGCACTTGGGGCAGCTTGCGTTGCAACTTAAGACTAAGTGACAAGAAGGCCAATGGCTCCCAGCCCAGCTCTGAAGCTGTGTCCTGCAGCAGGTGGCTGATGTCCAGAGCCCCTCTGAGAAGGCAGGGCAGATCATAATTGCTGATTAGCTAGCAAGAGAGGGAGCGCATGTCCCTGGCACCAGTTTTCATAATGCCACAGTACAGAGCTCTGTGGATGGTGGGTCTGTCACGCCTCACTCTCCAGTCATCTAATCATAGCCATCTCACATGCACCCCGATCCCAGTCCCTTGGCAAGGCCCTAAGTGCCCCAACTTAGATCCAGGACCACAGCCAACTAGTGATGCTGTCTTTCATTTGTTTTGGCTTTTGGCAAGGTATGAGATATCCCGCTTGTCAAATATTGGGGATTTAATTCCATTCCAGATGGGGACCAGTTCTCCAACAGGGCCTCAGCCAGGCACTGACCCAAATGCCCCAGGAGTGAGACTGAGACAAAGACCAGGGTCAGATGCTTCATCCAGGATACGGGGCCCACTTATTGCTTGACTATTTTGGCCCTCATTTCTTGCATTTCCCCCCAAACCAAAATCATGTTGCCACGCAGGTCTGAGGACAGAGAAAGCCTGAATCTGACTTTTAACTAGAATGTTGTTAAGAGGTCCAAGAAGCCTGTCAAATTCATCTTCTTGCCAGGGGATGTCCCTCCTCCTTTGAGATGTTCCTTCCTGTCAGATCTTAAGCAGAGGAGAGCCATTCATTACATAACTGTCTTCGCTTGCTATACACCTTAGTAGGTAAAACACTGAGTTGGGGCCTTAATCAGCAGTCTCCATCCAACAGAGCACTCTCTCTGTCTCTGTCTCTCTGTCTCTCTCTTGAGAGCACACACCACACACACACAGACACACAGACACACACACACACACACACACACACACACACACACAGCAGAATATGCAACTGGACTGAACTCAGGGTACAGAAAAAGCAGGAGAAAGTTGAAGTGAGTGTGGAGTGTATCTCAGACATTGGAAACTGTGTGAGCTGCATATTATATATAACATGTCAGTGAGGAAGAGCATGTGGTGGTGGCTACCATTTATTTCATGCTTCTTGCATGATGACTGTTTTACATGAACTAATTAGATGCTTAGCACCAGCATGTGCCATTATTCCTATTTCTAGAGGATTATTAAAGACCTTAGATTTAAGTGAAGTTACACCATGTTTTCCTAGTTCAATGACTAGGAAATGACTAGGAAAAAAAAAGCCTGAGTTTTGTTTTCAGCTTTTACTGAGGCAATGATAGAAAGTCACTTATAGTTAAAGCATACAGTGAGGTGACTTAATGCATGTACACACTGTAAAAATGATCGCCACGATCACGCTAATCTGCATATACATTATATCACAGGGTGAACTCATTTGTTTTGGAAAACATCTATTTTCTTGGCCAATTTCAAGCTATTAAAATTGGGTTATATATTAAAACTTGCTCAGCTTTGTAAGTAAAGGTCTATATATTTGATCAACATCTGTCTCCCCGTTTCTCCTACTTCAGGCCCGTTCTGCTCCCTGCTCCTATGGGTTTCACCTTAAATTCTCATTTGCATCATCCGCAGTTGACTTCCTGTGTCTGGCTGGTTTTCACTTGTCATTTCCCCCAAGCCTATGCATGTTCTCCTGCATGTCAAAGCTGAACAATATCTCCTTGTACATGTTTCATAATGTGTGTATTTACACAAACATTATAACCCATCTCAGAATGTCTTCATGTGCTCATCTGCTCATAAGCAGGTGCTTGGTTTTTCCAGCTTAGCTATTGTGCAGAGTCTTGCAATGGGCTTGAGAATTCAGACATGTCTTTAAGACGGTGATGTCATTTCCGTTGGGCAGATAGCCCAGAAGTGGGATTGGTAGATCATAAAGGACTTTGAGTTTTGTTTGTTTGGAGAGGAGCCTCCATAATGCTGCACACAGTGCCTGGACCACTTATTTCATTCCCCTGGCAGAATACCTGTGTTCTCCTCCAGACCCCTGCCGTGCCTGTCATTTATTATTTTTATTTCTCACCATGACATATCTCATGGTTTTATTATTATCCTTATTTTGCCAGTGATTAGTGATGCCGAGGTCATTTTATTTTTGCATGTGTTTGATACTTTTATATCTTCTTTAGATACACTTAAGGCCATTTTAAATCAATTTATTCGATTGTGGATTTTTGTCTTATGGAATTGCACTAGTATCTGGCATATTTTGGATAATAACCCCATTGGATAATTGAGTGACAAATACTTCCTTGTATTTGGTGGTTTGTCTTTTCGTTCTCCTGACTTGTGTCCTCTGCTGGCACAAACTGATTGGATATCATCTCACATGTTTGTTTTTGGATCTGACGTCTGTGCTTTTGGAATACAATCGGGAATTTTCGAGACCAACGTCAAAGAGATTTGCCTGTGTTTTTCTAGAATTTGTACAGCCTGGGATATGAGGTGTAAGTCTTCACTCCTTGGCTTGAGTGTTGTGTCCAGTGTGAGATAACAGTCCATTCTACTCTTGTGCCTGTGGACGTCGGTTTCTTGATGCCAGTTATTGAACACTTATCATTGTGTGATCTAAGAGCCTTTGAACAAGATAAACCAGTTGTACGTGTGTGGGCTTGCTTCTGAGCTCTTGATCCTGTTCCCCTGGGGGGTGAATCTCTTTTCAAGCCACCTTTTAACTCCACCCTGCTTGGTATAGCGCCATGAAATAGAAAGCATGACGACTTCATGATGATTTATCTTTATATTTACCAGTATGCTTTTGTGGCTCAATACAAATCCTAAAGTCACATTCCGAGGGAAATACCCTAAGAGTCTTAAAAGATTTTGCATTGAACCTGTAGTTCACTTTGAGTAGTATGGGTGTTCACTGAAAATTATTACTTCCATTTCATAAAAATGAGATATCTTTCTATTTGTTCTTCATCTTCTATTTCTCTCATCAATATTTCTTAGCTTTCAGATACAGGCATCTTACCTCCTTAACTTTGCTACTAAATTTCTTAATGTCTTTGACAATATTTTGCATGGGACTGTGACATGATACATAGATGATCACATGACCTGCACACAGACTTTACTTCTTCCTCTTTGACCACAATATTTCTGCATTTTTCTTATCTATTGTTCCTCATCCTTACATCTAGAACCATGTTGAATGGAAGGGGAGCATTTCTGGACATCTTTTCTTTGTCTGTGACTTATAGGAAGAGAGTTTACCTTTTCATTTTACAGAATGACATCAACTTGAACTTACGATATATGGACGTCAGCATGTGGAGACACATTCCTTTATCTTTTTTATCAGAAAGTAATATTGCATTCTGTCAAATGCCTTTTCATATCTTCTCAGATGCTCATATAATTTCTCCCTTTACTCTGCTAATGTGGAGTTACTTTATGTATGCTGAACCATCCCAACACGCCAGGGTGAACTCCATGGTCACAGTGACTGACCCTTTTAATGTATTATTGACTTCACTTTGTGAGAATGTTTCTGTGGACCGTTCTCCTCAGGGATACTTGTCAGTGGTTTTCTTTCCCTGTAGTACACTTGGATGACCTCAATAAAGTAACATTAATTTCATAAATGAATTTGAATGAATCCTTTCTGCTTTGATTTCTCAGTTTCACCCCAATATTTAAAATTACCCATTATACTTAAAAGATAGAATACATGTTTTAATTAAGATCACATATAAAACAATTATTTAAATCTTCTCAATTCATTCCTGTCACTCTGGAGGCTGAGGCAGGGGGATTGGAAGTTTGAGGCCAACGTGGGCTACATAGCCAATTTGAATCCACCCTAGATAACAAAATGAGACCTTATCTAGAAAAAAGCATATAAATAAGTACCTTAATTTTAATTCAAAATTTTCAAGGCTTTAGTTAAAGCTAATAAATAATTGATACAAACAAGGTCATGTATAGGTTGCATTTATATGCAACACCTATAAGTTGACTGTGCCAAGAATTAATGTTATATTTCACAGGTGTTGCATCTGTGGCTACATCACACTGATTCGATTAATATGAGTTTGGGTTTTTTTTTTTTTTTTTTTTTTTTTTTTTTTTTTTTTTTGCTTGCTTGAGATGCAGTCTCTGTAGCCCAGGCTAACCTGAGAGCCACAGCAATCCTCCTGCCTCAGATTCCCAAAGGTGTGAGCTACCACACCTGGCTTGAACGTTTAACATCATAAAACACGCCTTGCTCACCATGAACAGCTAACTACTGCTTATCTCCAAAAACACAATAGAGCGGAAGTAAGAGACTTCCTCTGGCCTCCCAGACAGAGAAGCCAGCTGGACAACACACACAGCTCCATCACCATCTGTTCCCAAGCCGTAACTACTCTAGGGCGAGCCACCTACCTTCTTTCTTTTTTTTTTTTTTTTTTTTTTTGATACTTTATTTACATTTCCGATGATTCCCCTTTTCTTTGGAAACCCCGTGTCCCCTCCCCCTCCCCGCCTCTGTGACGGAATTCCTCCTCCCACCTACCCGCCCACCCATTCCCATATTCCCACCTTGACATTCCCTTTTACTGGGGCCACTAGCACCCTCAGGCCCAAAGTCCTCTCCTTTCTCCCTGGTGGCCATCGAGGTGATTCTTCTGCCTCATATGTAGTCCAAATCATGGGTCAATAGATGTGTATTCTTTGGTTAGTGGTCTGAACTA
>CM052706.1:20514982-20573016 GCA_028551405.1 Uromys caudimaculatus
AAGTCACCTGTAGGAATGTAGCTGGGTGGGATTTTTGCCCGGGCATGTCTCGGCTCTAAGTTTGCTAGGGGTCTTTGCCCGGGCATGTCTCGGCTCTAAGTTTGCTAAGGGCCTAACCTTCCTCATAAGGGGTCAGATCTTTCAACAGCAGAAGCTATGCTCAATAGCTTTGTTCTGGGCCTTCATTCTGGATTCTCTAGTCACATTCTCAAATCCTTCAATGGAGTTGTGATTGCTCAGTCTGGAAGCTTTATCTCTTAGTTATGAATGGGGCTTCTCTCTGCTTTCTTTAGAGTGAAACAATTAAGGACTCTGGGGAGAGACTGCAACCAGGAACCTAAGTCAAGGGAATGCAATAAATGACTTCTTGTATTATGTAAAAATCATGGGCACTCCTAGATACTAATTGGCTGTCTTTTCTACTTTTTCTTACACCATTTAAGTAGTTCCATAACACAATTTTATTTTGGAGATTCCTAATTATATTGCTCAAGGCACCTACTGTCAATGAGCTTGCCTGTGGGGGAGAGCAAGAAGAGTTAATTATGTATTCTTACATCCCAAGAGCATTCTGGGGGTCTGAGGGTCTCAGCCCTGCAGGGCCTGCCCAGGTATAAGATGCGGTCCATGCCCTTGAGGAATCCAAAGACTCACACTCAAGACATAATAAATATGTGGAAAACAATTAAACCAGAAGAATATAAACCAGATGAGGAGCGTTTAAGGGAATGGACGCTATGGGACAGCTCTGTAATAAAAATCTACCTGCAATTATTTTTAAATGTTTTATTATAAATAAAACAGATAATAAAATGTATCCCTGGCCTAGGAAATAATGTGAGCAGTGCCTCAGTGACTTGGCCAAGCCAGGAAGAGGCTGATGTAGCTGGAGCAAAAACCCCACAAGGAGTAGGAATTCCATTTCTATAGACACAGTCAAGCACTAAGTGGTGGTTATAAAGCCACAGGGATTTCTCTGACCTTGGTCTTTTTTCTACTTGGGCTAATTTGTCTTACACTAGTCTAACAAAGCATTTCAAGCAGATGTGAAAAACTTCACTCTTCCACTTGAAAATTTCCAATGTCTCCCTACTGCCAGTTGGATCCCATTGTTCAGAGAACCCAGACTTCCTGCATCAGATAGAGAGTGGGACTGCAGCTTGCTTGGGTAAAGGCAACCTGGAAAACTTGGTCTGGATCTCAGGTCAGCCACCAGCCGATTGGATCTACTCCTAAATAGCATAACTCAACTGTCTTCCGCCTTCAGTCTGTAGCTCTAAGAATGTGGCATTGTGTGTGTGTGGGGCGGGGGTGTTTACAATATTTCAATTTGTATAAAGGACTTAACATTCTCCCAGCACCTAGTAAAATCTCAACTAATGTTATCTATTTATAGAGGAATAAAGATGTTGACTAATGGTTCAAGAAATGAACCTGAACAACAGTGTTTACTATTGTGTCAGCCCTTAACACAGTTAATACAAAGATATATTTAGCCCATGTCTGGATGGGAAGTAGAGAGGAGTCTGTTAGTGGTTTGTGACTATATCATGTTCAAACGGCATGCTAACAAGCAATCAAGGGGGACAGAACTAACCAGATAGGGGGAATGGCAAGTCAACACAGCCTGGAACTTACTATGCTAGTATCCAGCCCTCTGGAAAGAAAAACCTCAGTAGCATTCACTGCATTCTGTGGCCTACAGACTCCTATCAAAGCCAGTGGAAAATCTTCCTGAGATATCCTGAACTCAGAATTGAAATTCTAACCCTGGATACCATGAGCTGGTAGGATTTTCCATGTTCCCCACAGAAAATAGAAAGTCCTAAATCAGAGGTTAAAATAAAAGATTTCAGGAGGAGAGGTACACAGTGCCTGGTCCTAAAGAATCCCCAGGAACTGAGTGACTTAATTCAATCTGCAAAGGATGTGGAGAGGGACCTGGCTAAAGAACAGAGTGCTGCAGGCAGGCAGCTAGAGACTCAGGTTTTGCCCTTCCTGCATACTGGTTCATATTGGTTGCATGCTCTTTACTAAGTCTACAATCTTCTTTAATCCTCACATCCTTATCTCCAAAATGGCAGTGAGCTCAGCTAATGATGCATACTTATAAATTTATTCAGAGTCACATGAGATGTTGTATTTAGAATCAGTGAGTGGCAGCCGTCGTGGTACCTGTAATCCCAGCACTGAGGGGATGGAGAAAAGGGACTCATACGTACAACTACAGCCTGGGCTCCATAGTAAGACAGTGATGCCTTGACTCAAAAAGCCAAGGAAGCGAAGGAAAAAGAAAAGATAAGGGAAGAAACAGGAAGGGGAAGATGGAAAGACAAGGGGAGGGGAAGAAGAAAAAGGAGAAGGGGAGAGGAGGAGAGGACAGGGGAGGGGAGGGAAGAGGAGGGGACATAAAGCAAAGTAAGGCACTAGGGAAAAGAAATTAGCCAAGAAACCCTGGGGAAAATGTCTCTAGGTGGCAAATACTTCTACTTAAGAACTTAAAAAGATAGCTGTTTGTGGTTTGATGGGTTAGCAACTTAGACTCAGCTGAGAAGAAATGGCTCCTTTGTTCATCAAAGCCTCTGAGGGCTTATTCTCCTGTTTGTAGTCAGGACTGTAGAGGGAAGTAGGCTGTTGTCTCTGGTCAACCTGCAGGCTAGCATAGGCAACAAAATGCAGGTTGCAGAGATATAAGGACTAGCATGTACGCCCACGCAAGCATTTGTCAATTTCATGAGACCCGTGAAGCCTCATATTTTCTGGTCCTGGTGACCAAAGCCCAATATAATGGACCCAGCATTATTTCAATGGTCATTACTAATGTAATGTGTTTGTTCTCGCAAACAAATCTACCACAGTGTAAGAACAAGGGAAAAATCTATGTAGGAAATAGAAAAGAAGAAATCCCACAGAAAGATGTCCAACCTTCGTAGTAATGGCAAAGATGGAAATAAACATGAGTTGTCATTGTACAGTGTGTTGGTCATTTAGGAGTCTGATAAACTGAGGGAACCAAATGGAAGGAAAGAAACTAGGAAGCAGCTGTGATGTGGACAGATGACTACAAATTCACAGCCTTCAGTAGTCAAAATTCAATTAGGTTGCCATGTTGAATCAACACAAGAATCATAACTCTGGGTTACAGGGAAGTGAGGCTCCATATACTGTCTAGGGCACTTCCTTTTTAAGAATATACATAGATACAACAAAACTATGTGTCTTAGTCAGGGCAGGGTTTCTATTCCTGCACAAACATCATGACTAAGAAGCAAGTTGGGGAGGAAAGGGTTTATTCAGCTTACACTTCCACATTGCTGTTCATCACTAAAGGAAGTCAGGACTAGAACTCAAGTAGGTCAGGAAGCAGAAACTGATGCAGAGGCCATGGAGGGATGTAACTTACTGGCTTGCTTCCCCTGGCTTGCTCAGTTTGCTTTCTTACAGAGCCCAAGACTACCAGCCCACAGATGGTACCACTCACAAGGGTCCCTCCCCCCTTGATCACTAATTGAGAAAATAACTTACAGTTGGAACTCATGGAGGCATTTTCTCAACTGAAAATCCTTTATCTGTGATACCTCCAACCTGTGTCAAGTTGACACAAAGCCAGCTAGTGCACTATGCAACACAGAGGGACATAGAATAGTATTTACCTCTCCGGAGGAGTTATGATGAGCAAAGAATTAGAAATAAAAGGGGGCTTATGTTTTTGTAACTATTTAATTTCTCAAAAAGGATGAAATAAGTATAGCAAAAACAGCATGTCATTAAATTCAAGAGGTGGGTTCCTTTGAATCATCAGAATCTGGAAGCTGTTCTGTGTCTCAGCCCACATGGAACAGAATACAGAAATGGTGTAATGGAGTGTGTTCTTCGTGGCTTTTGAGGCTAGGACATCCAATAACAGAGTGCCAACTTCTGGCAAGGATCTTCTGGCTGCATTATTCCCAGGCCAAAGCAAGAGGAAGGCTGACAGAGGACTAAACTTCCTTGTACAACCACACCCTTCCTTCTACAAAACTTCACTCTCCGCTGTGACCTTAGGCTCTTTCACAAGGCACAGCCCTCATGACCCAGTCGCTACAGGAGGGACTTCTGTCTCAATGCCACTGCATTGGGAATTAAGTTCATAACATCAAGCCACAATGATGTGTTTGAAATATTTTATAGCTAAAATGACATTTAAAGAAATATTAAGAATACTTTATTCTGAGCAAAGGTGAAAAGCATGAAAGGTCCCATTGATGGAAATTCAGACTAGGGAAAAGGTAGCCACAATCCCCTTCTACTGTATTGTATTCTTCGAGGCATGCTTTGCAGAGAGGAAACAGTGGTTCAGCTGACCACACCACCGGACCTGTGCTGTCACACTCCAGAGGACAAGGGCTTGAGAGGCCATGCTCTTAGAGGTTCACCTTCTATCTCAGTCAACGAACACAATAACTTGTAAGCATGTGGGACACAGATGGATGGGCGGGAGTGTTTATACCCAGAGAGACGATGAGAAGGCACAAGCTAAGCTGAGTAGATGCCATGGCTTGAATGTGAAATGTCCCCTAGAGGCTCGTGTTTGAAGATGGGGTCCCCAGCTGACGATTCTGCTTTAGAAGGTTGTTATAACCTTTAGAAGTGAGGCCTCCTTAGAGGAAGTGGGTCACAGGAGGCAGGCCTTGAAGTGCTATAGCAGGAACACAGTGTCTTAACCACTCTCTCTGCTTCCGGTTCCACCAGGAGGCTGAGAGGTGAGGGGCTTGGACTTCATCCTCCTGCAACCATGGAGCTTCCTGCCACCATGGACCTTCCTATTCATAATGTAGTCTCTCAAACTGTGAGCCAAAATAAGCCCTTCTTCCTGTAAGCTTCCTTTTGTCAGATATTCTGTCTCAGCAATGAAGAGTAGCTGGTCCAATGGGGAGAGATAATGGGGCTGCCTTCCCTCTCCCCACACTGGCCCTGAGTAGACAGGGAACCTAGAAGCTTTGGCAGAGACATCACCGATCCCTTCTTGCCCTGACCTACTCAGAACACACAAGGACAGTGTGCCACATGCATATCCACGGCTCCACCAGGCCTTCCCCAAATCCTAGCTTTCCTGCCACCTCCACGCGGTGAGAGATGGCACACCTTAGGCTCCATCTGCCGGTGCCGCAGTGGACTTGATCCTCTCAAGGCTGAACTGCAGAAACAGCTATTTTTGCCAGGGTTGCCTTTTATTTCATTTCAGTCTCCTATCTCCTCTCCTGTAATTATTGCCAAGAAATGTTCGCAGCAAACATGCTAGGTTTCTGACAGTCTGTCATGTGGAAGAGAGACAAGTGCTTCCTGTGTACCTCTCAGAGACCAAAGTCTGACTGAACGAGGCTCTTGGAGGTGGGTTCTGGCCACTGGCTAGGTGCAGAGCTGCAGTGATCTGCCTCCCCGGAGAGCTACCCAGAGACCAGTGATCATATCCAAGAGCAAGGGGTTGGCCAACCTCGACAGTGCCGTAACATGTCTTCAAGGAGTTTTTATGAGTCCTAAATGATTTCTGTACAATATGTACTAATTGTGAAACTGTTTAAGGTGACAATGCAGCCCAGTAATCTCATCGTTCAGAGAATATCACTATCAACACTTTGATGTGCATCCTTTCAGGTGTTTTCCAAAACATACACAAAACCTTTAGGTGTGAGGAGGGAATGTGTTACACTGTACCATAAATAGAATGACTTATAACTTACCACACACACACACACACACACACACACACACACACACACACACGAAACAACACACACGAACACTTGGGCACGTGCACTCACACACACAAAGTCGTATCTGCGAACCTTCCCTATGCTTGGATGCATGACTGATCCTCTCCTCCCTTTATAAAAATCAGTTGCATATTCCTTTTTGAACACAATGTCAGGCACTATTTTAAACACCAGGGAACCCAATGTTAAAGAAAACAAAGCTTTTCCCCTCCTGAGACTTCATATTTTAGCGGAGAGAAGGAAACATACAAACAGATACGCACCAAATGAGGTCTGAAAGATACACGCTGTGAAAGAAAACAAGCCAGGTTTGAAGAGAGATGGTGACAGATGCTGTTTTAGGTTGGGTAGCTATGGAAGGCTTCTCCCAGCAAGAAGCAGTTCTGTGTCAGTGATCTATTGCTGCGTAACGAAATTCCCTCACTGTATTTTAAAAGCAGTAGTTTGCTACCTTACAGTTTTTGTAGGCCAGGAACCCAGAAGTGACTTAACTGTGTCTTCTAGGACAAGCTTGCAGGGGACAGCCAAGTGGCCAGCAGCACCTAATATAGTGTTTTGCGTGCACGCGCGCGCGCGCGCGCGCGCACACACACACACACACACTGACAGACACACACCACACACCACACATACACAGACACATACAAACAGACACACACACACTGACAGACATACACAGACACACCACACACACACAGACACACCACACATAAACAGACACACACACACACAGACACACATACTGACAGACACACACAGACACCACACATACGCACCATACCACACATAAACAGACACACACACACACATACACACACATACACACACATACACACACCACATTTTTGATAAGTATTTGTAAATTATTTGTGTATATATCACACGTAGAAATTCCCACCTGGATGAATGCATTGAATGTGTGGTCTTAATAAGGAGAGGCTTAACTGGCAACTGTTCTCTTGTGTACAGTTGGGAATCCTTGAAGGATTTCTCAAAGATTAAATAACATACAGTGATGTTTTAAGAAAGAATTTAAGGAATAAGTACATTTGCAAATAAGATTTTGCTCTTAAAACCTGCAGATTTTCCCCAGTCCACAGACAGGCAAGTGGCCAACACACATTTAGAAGCATATTTTACACTGTCTGTTCTCAAACCCTTCTTCAGACTACATAGACACCCCTCCTGCCCACCATCCCCCAGTGGCCCATCCTGGGAAGATCCTCCACGGAGGTGAGCATGTGACCCCGCTCACTGTTTCCGCCTCAGGCTCTCTCACAGGCATGCACAGTGGCTCAGAACAGAAACAGACAATCACAGCCTATGGGCCACATACAGCTCACAGATATATTTTGCTTCCTGGGCATAGTATTTTCTAAAACTGAATTAGAACCACAGATATCTTGTGAAATGTGAGGTCTGGCCATGGGGCCAGCACTCCTGTGGTGGCAGCCTTCTGTCTGGATCATTGGAGCAGTAGCTCCCTGTGGCTTTATTTCTAGACTCCCATGGTCTTTGCCTGCTTGTTTCATTGTTTATGTTGACTGGGCATTGAGCCACATACATTTTCAATCCTGGCGTTAAGAGTATCATCCCACATGTGCACTGGCCTAGCCCTATACCGGTGAATACTTCAGCCCCAAACAAACCCTCCAAAGCAAAGAGCAACTGTTCTGTATTAGTTAGAGAAACAGGTTAAGGCAGAGTGGTTTATTTAGGCTCATATTCTGAGAGTTCAATCAAACGTGGTGGGAAGGCTGCGGCATCATTGTGTGAAGTGGCTGGTCACATTGCATCTGCACCCAGGAAACAGACCTGACAGGAATGAGCAGGTTGCAAAGCCTCAAGGCCCACCTCATATGACCCAGTTCCTTCAGCGAGGCTCCACCTCCTTCCAAAAGTACCAAATGCTCATCAGACACATGAGCCTATGGGAAAGTGCACCTCAACTTAATTACACCGTGGCATGTTTCTTAAGTAATGCTTTTGCACTAGCTAACAGCTATGTCTAGGCACCGCACTGTTCTACTCTCAGATTCTGTGCATGTTTGGCCACCGTTTTTTTCAAGATGCACCTCCATGAATACCCAGTGAAAAATGTTTTGGGGTACAGAGCTTGAAAAGATCTAAACTCTAGGGAGTCTCAGAATTTGGAAGACGATCACAAACTTGTGGAGGGATCTCTTGAAAATAAGAGCAATATTGCTTTCTTTCAGTCACTCATATCGGAGAAATGACACAACCATCCCTAGGATAGGGCACCACAGAGGAAGCTGGGGAAGAGGAGGCCCATGGTTCTCACTCAGGACCCTAGAAATAGACTCCAGGATGCAGAGTACAGGAAGAAAGTTTGTTTGGGCAAGCACTGAGGAATGTGAACGCCTCAGATGAAATCAGTTTTCAACCAAACATCAACCATATATAATTTGTCTCCTACTAAACTGTAAACTCTTTGAAGTAAAAATTTAGGTCCCACTGACTTTTGCATCACAAATAATCAATGAATAGTTAATTGTGTATGAAGGAATGGATGGACAAATAGATGGTGTGCAGATGGGTAAGTGGATGGATAGATGGATAAGTGGACAGATGTGTGGATGGATGGATGGATGGATGGACAGAGGGATGGATGGATGGATGGATGATGTATGGATAGATGGATAAGTGGACAGATGTGTGGATGGATGGATGGATGGACAGAGGGATGGATGGATGATGGATGGATGGATAGATGAAGAGAGGAATGGGTGGAAAGATGAAAGAGTAGAAAAATGGGTGGGTGGTGGACAGGCGCTTATGTATTCAGAGATATAGATGAAAGAACAGAAGGTACTGGATAGATTCCAGATATTAAGGTGATGTGAATATTGTCTCCAATCTCATTATTGGCTCTGTACATCCTAATTAATTTATAAACAGAGGCAGATTTGCCTAGGAAGAACTGAGGTTGTATTTTCTTAATTGATTACTGGGCACTGGGGACAGTGGGGAGTCACTGAACCCCCTTTCAAGTTTGTCACCACATTAATACATCCAAAGAAAATCGTGTGTGAGTCCCATAGGAACTTACGGAGATAGCCCCCCCCTAACCTCTGACAGCTGCTGGATTGCAAATGCTATCACACAGAAGACTTCTTGATCCTTAGATAGTTGCTAACAAAACAATATGTTGATCGGTTCCAAGAAACTAAATCAGAGGCAATCAGATTTGGCAGCTGCTTGGCTCATGAAAGGTGACACCCAATTAGAGAATATGATCAACCCCAAACAGTATGCATTTCCAACATCCCACAGAATTTACAGCCGCAATCATGGATCTGACAGCCATGGCTCCCACTTGGAGACACAAACTCCTCCAGAAGCAGCAATAATAGCATCTCACTGTTGTGTAATGCTGCATTTTATACGAGTAGTCACAATGACTCCTTGAGACAGGATGAAAAATGGTTTTAGTCCCTCTTTGAGATCTCAGAGAGAAAAGACTACTCCAGAATAACATGTCAATAAGTCTGAGAAGAAGCAGGTTTCACAAAGAAATCCAAGGTTTGACTTCTTGTCTGCAATCCTCTGACTATTATGTGACATTATTTACCCTTTAACATCTTGGTCTACAAAGAAAAATTATCTGGCATGTAGCCAAGTTATTAACAATCTGCACATGTGACATCATAGCCAGTTTTAGCATTTTAGCACAATTTCTGGTTGGGACATTATTATTAATGCCTAATCTAAGTTATTTCTTCAGATTTTTACCTTAGTCTCTTTTATCCCATTCTCCTATACTTGCTATACTTTAGAAAGAGGGCTAGGTCTGATTTTTGAAAAAACCACATGGTACCATAAAAACTCCTTGGATTGATTGTGTAATAAAGGGAATATGAGTCCCTAGATTAGGAAGTGTATTCCTTAGTATCACTACAGACACACTGAGAGCAAGTCACATTAGGCAGCTTATTGGTGTTACAACCTTGATAGAGACCTAAGGACACACATAGATGCACTATCTGCTCATTCAAGTAAGGACTTTGATGGCGTTTCCTATAATGTTCTAAGTAGATTACAGAGATACAGACCTCATGATAATATCATTCAGTGGATTTATAACTGGCTGAGTACATTTAGAGATGATGATTAATAGTTATATGATCTATATGATGCCCTATACAATGAAGAATTTGACCTCAGCCTTATACTGTGTGTGTTTGTGTGTATGTTCATGTGTGTATGTGTTGTATGTGTGTTTGTGTATATATGTTTATGTGTTTGTGCATGTGTTTGTGGATTCATATACACATATGTGCACATGCATGCACATGCATGTATGGTCTATAGATCAATATCAAGTGTCTTCTTCAATCACTCTCCACCTTACTTTTCGAGACAGGGTATCTCACTGGCCAGTGAGTGCATGGCTTTTCCTTTTTTTACAATCCCTTGCTGCCGTCCTCAGATTCTTAGGTGGATCCTTGGAATCCAAACCCAGGCCATCAACAATGTGCAGCCAACACTTTATTGACTAATCAGTCTCTCTAGCACCTCCAAAGTATTACATTCTTTGTGCATGCAGCTTACCTCAAAGCTAAGAGGAGAAACTAAGGAGTCAAATGGAAGAATCATTTGCCACAAACAGTCTTGAGTATTGGCTCATCCTGACTAGATAATGCAGTCTAGTCAGAGGGGTCAAGTGCACAAGTAGACCTGTAGAGCACAAACAAGACAAAGCATGTCTTGACAGGAATTCAGTAGGAAAAGACCCCAGGCCGTGGCTAGATGTTAGCTCAGCTTTACTCAGTAGTAAGGAACAGTAACCAAAAAGTTACTTTAGTTACTTTTCAGTGAGAGCCATTTTTTTTTCTTTTTGTGCATGTGGTGCTAAAGGAAGTGCTGGCCAGTTGGAAAGGGGCATAGGCAGAGGAAGAAAATGGAGAAGGAGCTGAGACCATCGGTGTTAATGATATCACAGATGCTGGCACAGGAGGTACTTGGTGAGCATTGTCTCTAGATATCTGGACACCACAAAAGAGGAAACCATAGTTATTCATATGATAATCTGACAAAATTTCAATGTTGACTTATTGTGCTCATTTTTATTTAACAGTTCCATTCTATGTGGGATCCTCTTGATTGGGATTATCTAGGAAGGAAACAGAGAATTTCCCACCCTCCTGGAGAGAGCCTATATTCATTAATCCCCTGACTTGTTTAGTGAATTTATTGAGAGTCAAGGCGTGTTCAGCACCGAGCTGAGTTCTGAGGCTTGAGTGGCAAGCCAAGAACATATAGTCTGTTCTTCTACGTAAGTAAGCAAAGAACTAAGTGATCACAGTAGGAAAAATGTTAGAGTAGGAAACAGAGGTTTATGACAGAAGATAATGTGATGGAGAAGGGGTTATAATTATATAACATATTCAGAAAAGAAGGAAATAGTAAAGCAAAACCTACGAACTTACAAGTCAGTCATGGCACCTCCTAGCTACCCACCACATTTCACTTCTTTGTTTTGTTTAAAGACACAATGTACCCAGCAACAATTTCGTTTGGGGTCACATCCTAGTGTGTCTTCCTAAAGCACACATAGTCCAGGCTTCTTGGGTTCAAGGGATAGTCAGTGTGACAGTGTTCTGTGAAGTGAAGATTTCTGGTGGTGTCATGTGATGTTTGACTGGAGCAGACCCGTGAGCAGACACGTGATGCTTGAGGAGCGTCTAAGTAGGACCCAGCAGACAGTGATGGAGCACTTGTATTGCTAGCCGTGCAATGCTTCATTGGTCCAGTGTCTTTGCAGATCTTCACTTCCTAGAGAGAGGCACCACAGAGAACTTCTGGCACTTTTGTTGAGTCTGGCCACTTCTTCGGACTTGTGCCAATTTGGTGGAGGCCTGGCTCTTTCTGCTGGGTCCTGCCACCACTGCTGATTCATGTTCAATGACACTTTTGAGCTGGACTGCTGGTATCCTGACAATGAAGATTAGAATCACCCCAAGGAATTACTTCTAAACAAGTCCACATCCCCTTGTTCTATTTACCATCTTTTCTCCCCTGCCTTTGGACAGTGGGCTAGAGAGGGGTTGACGTATTGGAGAACCCTTATGAAAGTAGGCTTTGAAAAATCTAAGCCTACAGTTCTGGCCAATGACATGTACATTGTGATTTAGGGGAAATCATTGCTTCCCTAATGTAAGGGCTCCCCCTGCCCCCTCCCTGTGTGTGTGCATGCGTGTGTGCACGCGTGTGTGCAGATGTATTTGTATGTGTGTATGATCAGCAGTTGACTTTAACTTTGGCTGTCTTCTATCACCACCACCACCCTAAGAGTCTCTCAGTGAACCTGGAGCTTGCTGTTTCAGTTAGACAGGCTGGCCAGAGAGCTTCCCAAATTGCCTGTTCTAGTTTTCTGTTGCAGTGAGAAAACAATCTGACCAAATGTAACTGTAGAGGAGAGGGTTTGTGTGGCTTAGACTTCTAGGCCACAGTCCATCACTGAGAGCAGTCAGGCCAGGAAGTCAAAACAGGAACCTAAAGGCAAGAACCATGGAGGGATGTACTTGACGACTTGTTTGTGGGTCTGCGTTTCCACCCTGCTGCTGGGGTGCTGGGCTCATGGGATGCCAACATGGAGGCAAAACACAGTCTAAGATAGAGGTTCCAGCCCATGTTTCTCTGAGTGAGAAACTGGGGGCTAAGGCAGAGGCTGTGGTTCTCAAGTTCCTGTGCACCCAGACGCCACTGGGAATCAATAAGAGTTGAGAACAGGGGCTCCCAACCTCCTGTGTACCCAGATGCTGCTGAAGACCATGAGGAGTAGGGAACAAGGGCCTGCAGACCTGCAATGAGCAGAGGGGTATACGGCTTAGCTCAGAGTGAGTGCCAGGAGTGCAGAGGAGCTGGAAGAGAGGCCGTCTATGGGAGACTTAGGCATGATTCTGTATAATGAAGGCCTCCCCCAACCCCCATGGTAGTCTTTGATGAAGGAGACAGTCCTAGCTTGTCCAAACTGTTTTATTCATGGTGGATGAAGATACATAGGACTTACTCAGGGAGAACCAGAGATTAAACACTTTTTGTAGGAAGGGATACTCATTGGATAAACACTTGGGGCCCCTAGATAACACATTAGCATGGAGAACTCTATGGGGTGTCGTGATCACATGCTCCAGAACATAAATCTGGTTAAGAGCTAGTTCGAACTCCTGCCGTTCTCAATTATGAGTTTTATTGGGGTTCTGAACTTGGCTTCTACCTTACCAGTTCTTCTGTCTTGTAGCACTGTCCACTGCCCCACACTTGTTCACCAGTTTATGGTTAGGTAAGTTTATTATACAGCCCAGGACCTCCTGCCAGAGGAATGGTACTGCCCACAGCAGACCAAATCCAGCCACGTCCACCGATCATCAAGGCAATCCCTCACAGACACGCCCCTGGGCCAGTCTGATCTATATGATTCCTCAATCAAGGCTTGCCTCACAGATTCCTCTAGGCTTCATCAAGTTGCTAATTAAAAGTATCCAGAATACTGCCTGTCTCCACTCCCTCACCCAGCCCTGACATTACAGGTGCATGATGTGATGCCTGTCTTGTGAGATCACTGGGGTTCTGAACTGAGGCGCTCATGGTTTGTACAGCAAGCACTTTACCCACTGAGCCATCCCCTCAGCACCAGGACTGTCTTTCAATGCCTTCTTTGAACTCTATTTTTCTTACATAAAGGATAAATAAGATGGCCGGGATTATGGCAACTTGCTTGCAACCATGAAAGAAATAAGACTTTATTGCTCTTATTTTGAGGCAATGATGAAGTAGACCCTTTATAGATATATAACCATATAACCAAAGTATAAACTAGTATGTAGAGAAATCACAACTGTTAGGGTATTCTATTATTCATAGTCAAATGAAGTCCCTCATTGATTTCCCAGCCCCCCCCCCAAAGCCCACAGGAAAAACAAACATCTGAGGGTGAAGAGATCTTCTGTCTGAAGACCTGAAGGCTGCCACAGTTTGGTTTATGAATAGAATAGCAAGTGTGCCAGGCACAGAGGGAAGTGAGGACCAAAGATTAGAGACGTAGGAAGACACAGAGCAGTCAAAGCTTTAGAGGTTGGGCCAGGAGTGTGATTTTATTGTTGAGGTAAGCAGACAACATTGGGTGGCCACTGAACGTTCTATAGCAATCACCTGTTTGCCAAGCGATTGAGGAAGGGCTTAGCTGTGGCAGGAGCGGAAGCGGAGGGAGAAGCTGGAGCCACCCCAGTTACACTGGAGAGAGAAAACATTGACTTGGATTGGGGTAAAGGCAGCAGTGGAGGGAAAATGGCGCTGAGATAACAGTCAGGAAATAAGTAAGCAAACATAAAGGAGAGCAGATGCTACATGAGGAATGCAAGCAGCTCTTGTTAATCACGGGAATCAAGCTACTTATTGCCACAGGCTAGGTCAGTGCAAGAGTGTTAGCTGGAGCATCTCACATGTGTGGGTTCAATGTTTTACAGATATTGTCGCATTAATCCCCATAATAGCACATAGGGGAGACACTGTTATTATCTTCATCTTACAAACGAGCAAACCAAGTCATAATCAGATCAGCTAGCTTGCTCAAGGACAATGCTGTTAGGAAGCTAGTGGAACAAGTTGGAAGCCAGAGGCTGCCTGTTTCTGACTGATGCCATCGGGACTTGGAGACCATTCTTGGATTATTTTCTACTCTATAGATGTTTATTATAACACATAAAAATTCTCCAACCCCATTACCATACTTGGGCATGTTTATTGAGCCTTTTGCAGATATCAATCTTTTTACATTTCATTTACTCACTCTACAAATAACTAAAGGACAGGGAGGTCACATGACTCATGTTGGGTGTCTAGCTAACCACTGTGTTTCACTGTCTTTTCCAGAGGAGTCTGTTCCTCAGGATTGACCGAAGGAACCTTGCCTACCCTACACAACCTGTCGTTTCAATAGAGGGAGGATCCTAAGAACTCCTGCTTCTTAGACTCAGCACTATCTGCCAGCTTATACCTTGGGACCAAGCGGTGACAAGCGCATTGGGATTGGCAGACTGTTTTGGCCAAATGTAAAGTCACTAAATGAAAAGCCCAATAATCACCAAATCATACAGCAAGATGGATTCAGTTCCTGAATCAGTGCTACCTCCCTCCAGGTCTTCTCTCTTATCTTTTCACAGAGCATGTCCTCTTAGAGACTGGACCTAATGGCTTTGACTAAAGAAAGGCTCCCTTCCTTCTGACACAATTCTGTCATCTCACCCCCTCCCAGAGGCTTAACACTTATGAGTCCCAAACAGTATCAATTATTTACCATTTATGTGTTGTGTTGTCTGTCTTTGCCCCTGAGATGTAAGTTGCATGTCTCCAGTTCCTGGTTGGCTGGCACACAGTAGGCATTCAATGAATATTTAATGAAAGAATGATTAGATCTATTTAACTTGATTTCAGTTTTCATTGGCATTTGGGAAAAACCTTCCCAGCACACACAGGTCTGGAGCATACGAGTCGGCAGAATCAGGACAAAATCTAACCTGAGAAGATGACAACAGAAAATAGCACTGGAATTCATGCAGTGGGCTGGTGACTTTAGAAAGAACCCCTCAAACTGTGGTTATCCTTCTATTCCCGTGGGAGAACGAGTCACATGACTGACTGCAGACGCCACTGAGCTTAAGATAGACATTCTTACTATAACAGAAACTACAAGGAAAGGAACAGTTATGGGAAGGGCCCCAAGATAGGGCAATGAGGAGAGCATCAAGTCCAGGGGTGAACCAGGTAGCCTCAGGCAGTGGCAGCATTCACAGAAGAAAAGGTGCCAAGTCTTCATTTCCCTCATCCATCTTGTCAGCAAGAATGCTGGAGGCTCCCTAAGAGCCATGTGTCCAGATGGACAGCACCATGGGGGGGGGGGATTTCATCTGAGGCTATTTCTTTGGGGGCGTCTGTGACCCACTGGGAAACAGTTCTATTTCTTTTATAGAAATTAAAATAAATAAGCAGGAGACGCAATCTGGAGGCTCCCGGATACAGATGAGGGAATCATCGTTGCTCAGTTTTGTCTTCCTAGAAAGGGTAGATGGCAAACATGATCTTCCGGTTCTGCTGGTACATTTTTTTTCTTTTTTGCAGGCTGGCTTTTCTCGGCTGTCTTTTGAATACCTCGAGCAGAACACCCCTGTCTTGTTAATGACTTCAAAGATACCAGGTCCACTGTGCAGCGAGTGATAAAAATGTACACAGCATGTGTTGGATAAATTAATAAACTCTCTGGAGCCTATGAGTCCTCAGGCCCAGCAGCACCGTAATGAAATGTTATTCTGAAGTGGAGGAGGTGGGAAGGAGAAGGGGAGCAGTATTTAATATATGCAAATTAACTAGTATGCAAATTGCCACTAAGTTAAAAATAACGGACTGCGAGAGGAGCCCATTTTTTAAGCAGCTTGTTTATTCATTAGCCTAATTTCCATTATCAATCCTTCTGTTTTCTTCTTTATTAAGTACTCACATTTGGGGAAGTTTGCTTCCTACAAATTGTGTTTTGCTCCAAAAACCCATAACAATGCTTAAAACAATCACCATCTATTAGCTTCTCTCTGTCTCCTTGATTTTGCCCTTAGCCAGCATCCTTTCTTTTCTTCCTGTTGCTTATGTCCCCGTGTTCTCTACCTCGATTCTCTGGACCTTTTGTTTCATTGCTGAAGGCGGCTCCTACACAGCAAGGGGCGAAGTGAGGAGAAGCCGCTTGCCTTAAAAGATCTTATTCCAAGGACCCGTTCTCCCAGCCGCTCACCTGGATAAGGTGGATTCTGCCACACAAAAAGCAGCCCAGTTTGTGTTGTAGACCACCGGCATCCCCTGGCTAAGTAACAGAACAGCCAGAAAACGCTCATCCCAATTCGAGTCTGTATATGGCCTTCTCAGCTTGAGACAGACCTTATACAATGTTAAGACAAATTGGCATCCAAAATCCAACTCTTTTGTCTCAAGGAGCCGAGCCGCCACCTCGCTATGTGCAAGCTCTGGTGCCCCCTAGAGGCCAAGAGCTGCACAGACCGTGGAGCTGGTCCTGGCGGATGATGGAGGAAGGAGGCAGGAGGAGCGCTCCCACAAAGCCTTTGGCTGAAGCTTTCAGCAAGCAGACTCCTTGAAAGAGGGGGCGCCTGTGAGCAGCTGGGGAGGGGGGCTTACGGGTTTAGCCTTCGCTGAGGCTGCAAGGCTGGAAGGTTGGTTATTGTTCAGCTGTTGTCATTCTGCACGTGGTTTTTAATCACATTGTTCGTTCAGGCAGTAAAATAGGGTTTTCCAGGATTTTCTCTGAATGCGCTGCTAGGTAGTATCTGTACAGGCTCTGTCCCCATAGTATGTGCATCTTAGATGTTGAAAGGCATACATTGAGGCTCAGGATTCTCATGCCCTTAGAGTTCTGTGGCCAAGTTACCCTGGGAACCCAAGGTTGGCCACACCAGGAGCCCTACTGCATACCAGAATATGCCAAATGATTGCACAGTGACCACAAATTCCCAGAGCAGATAATTCCAGCTACAGTGGTCACTGGTGTTTGTAGCCTCCCAAGAGACATACTATGTCAGAGGGGGAAGCTATGGTTTTCATCTCTTAACTCAGGGGTTGAGCTTTGGTCAGCCCCCCCCCCCCCACGCACACACACACTAAAGTACCCATTACTCAAGGGCAATGGTGTCAAATGTAAAGGGTCACACTTAGGCAGCTGCCAGAGATCAACTGCAGACAGGAGGTGGCTAGGGACTGAATTTACATCAGCTTCTGAGCCTCCAGCCCAGACAGCAATCTCCCAAAGCTCTTAGGGCCAAAAAAAAATGGTGTCAAATGGTCAAAGATCTTAAAGAGACAATGGCATCAGAAATGGTCTGACACTAAATGCTAAGGGGAACCAGAAAGATAAATCATTATCATTTAAGCCCTGCACGTTTTTTTAGACATAGTGTCTTTGCAATGTTTCCATAGAATGAAGAAATAAATCACCCTGCTCTTGACACTTTTAATAACTTTAAGAATGTGGTTAGGGTAATACTTAACTTTATTGACATATTGTATGGTTCATCCATCTCATCAAATGTCAATGAAACTTCAATGAGTATTAACTGAGGGCCCATAATATACTAGGCACTGGCTAGAACCCCCCCCCCCCCCCCCGTTCTCAATACCTTCCAGGAGTTCTCACTCACAGGCTTGACTGCTTCTGTGGAAATCAATAGCCTGCGGGTTATGCTTGACGGGTTGGAAGCAGGGACTAGTCAGAATCTATCTGGGGAATTTGGTTTGCTGACTTTGGGGCAAAAGTCTCTTCTTGGACTCTGGCTATTTGTGAGTATTCTCCTGTGAGCTTGGGACACAGACATGATAAATGGCCATTGGACAGTTGTGCTCAAGAGAGTCCGTGAACCTTTTATAACTCACAGTGGGTCCTGGAACTGCCTGGTTCCCACTTTCACAGAACAGGAAGCAGGCCCAGATAGGATCAAGTCATCAAAGCCACAATGCTACAACATAGCAGAACACTTGAAAATTGACTGTCTTCATTCTCAAGCCAATCTCCTTTTCACTAGAGTTTCGTTGGTGGTTGTATATTTTATGAAGGCTTAGAGGAGAAAAAAGAAGGGAGAGGTCCAGTGAGATGGCTCATCAGGTAAAGATGCTTGCTGATAAGCCTGACAACCTGAGTTGGATCCAGAGAAACCAGGTGAAGAAGGAAAGAACCAACTACTACCATTGTCCTAATAAACTTACAAAGAAAGGAAGAATGGAAGAAGTGAGTGTGTCAGACAATGCCAGGTAACCTCTGGCTCTTCTCAGCCACCACCTCTGGGGCACAGTCTTCAGCACCTTGCCTTCTGAAAGACACAGGAGTTCTCTCTCATTTCAAAGATGAGCTGCTGTCTTTCCAAGAACACAGTGGCCACCGACCCTCCCTTCTCAGCCATTCTAAGATAGCCTTCATGTTTCCATTTGGACATTACTACTCCAGGAAGCTGTGCCTTTCCCTAAAACCTAGCTTCATCTTTTCAAGGCCCCCAAACCACATAGCCTCCCCTCAAAGCACCTGCCATGCTCCATTTTAATTATATTTGTTTATCTGCCTTCTCCAATCTTCTGTGAACATCTGAAGGGTAGGGCCTATGTCTGCCCTGCTCTCTCAAGATTGTCTCTATAGATCCTAAAGATAATAACTCTGAGAATGCAGTGAAGGTACTATTCAACTTTATTGATATTGTTTACCATTCATCCATCTCATCAAACCTCAATTAAATCTCAGTGACCATTAAACAAGGGTTCAAAATGTCCTAGGCAGTAGAGCCTGGCATAGAGTAGAGGTGCAATAAATATTTTAGAATCCATAAATGAAGAATGGGACAGAGTCTCATCAGGAAGAATGTGTCATTAGCCATTCCTCTCACAGAGTGATCCAATTTCTTCTTTCCCCTGAATACATCCTTGGCTGCTAATCTAAGCATTCTATAGTCAGACTTAGTTTGCCTGAGAAAACATATTATAGACTACGTAAATATGAAAGCACACACATTTAAATGTAACCCTTGTTATTTACTGGCATAAAACTTACACTCAAAGCACACATCTTCTATAGAGCAAAAGCCAAAGTAACAAATATCAAACAAAGAAGTATACAGCAAAGAGTGCAGAAATAGTTTGATATCTCTGCTACATAAAGAATTCATACAAATTGATTTTTTTTAAAATCAAGACCTCAAGAGATAAGTAGGCAATAGACAAGAATAGAAATATACACATGACAGACATATTACCTAGCAAATAAAGAGAGCGTGGTTATACCCAGCCTTGTTGATAGAAAAGAGTGCATGGTATAGGACCTGAGTCCAGGGATAAGAAAGGTCAATTGGTCCTCCCTCCATCTCACAGCAGGACTGTTGCTGTTGTTGTGTTTCCGTGTGCCAGTTGACACATTCTTTGAGTAGGGTCCTTAATAGGCTGGGAGAGATGCAGAGAGCAACGCAGTAACCAAGCAAGCATGTGAATTCTGAGCTGGCAGTCAACCAAGAGGACAGAGACTAGACCACAGCAGGAAGAGGGCCATGGTGGCATCGAGCTGGCTTTTCTTATTTCCTGATGCAATGGTTGGCATATGTTATGCACCAGAAAACTGCCCATCAGAAACACATGGTTGCAAATGTAGAGGAGTTAAAACAGAAATAGATGACTGTTTGAGACATAGCCCCTAGGGCTATATGGTCTGCTGCCTCTGTCAACTTGGGTGTTTGGCTTCTTCTACAAGCAGCTGCGATGGAGGGGTTTAATCTCTTTCACTCACTAGAAGGGAAATGAGACACATTAATGTTTCATGCACCCATGGCTCACAGGTGCTTTGCAAATTCACGATGGTTCTAAGAAACAAAGCAATAACAAAACCACTATTCAGTGTATTTGCTTTCAGGAGTTAAAACATGAAGTTGGTACTCAGTCCCTCAAGCTGTATGTGGTGTAAACATTAATATAATCACAACCTTTTTAGAAATAGTATAGTGACATTTACCAAGCACTGTGTAGCTGTTAGTTATTGTGATAATATGCTGTATAACAAACAGTATCAAGAACCTCAGAAACAAAGATCTCCAGAGACCTAAGATAGTATTGCTGTAACTGTCAAGGGAGAATGTTAATTCTCCAGCCATGTTTCATGCTGCTAAGCCCTGGCTGCTTGCAAAATATACACTGCACCTGAGGTCTGAGTTTCTCTAAGTCGTCCTGTAAGAAAAGCCTCCAGAGAGATCTGTAGAATCACGGTAAAGGAGAAAATGGAGGGGAATGGTATCCATGGTTGAACCATAAAGGGAAGACAGATAGACAGACAGCAGCTCCTTTTCCTAGATCAAAGGAAAATGTAATCCATCTCACTTCTTATAACTATACATTAAAAGCTTATCCAAGTCAGGCATAATGGTATGTACCTATAATTGCAAAACTTAGAAGGCAGGACAACTGTAAGTTCTAGGTCAGACGGGGCTACTTAGAGTGAACCTGTCACAAAAAGCCAATCTAACACAAAATAAACAATAAGACTTTGTATTCAAGATAATGTCTATTGGAACACAATGGGAATCTGGATAATGGTGCAGAGAGGTGGTCAGCAAATGAAGAGAATTTGATTATAGTTCCAGATTGCTGCTTTAAGAATGTTTCCCAACTATGAAACCAGAAGGGAGATACAAGAAGAACCAATGAACTTCTTGAGCTTTAGACCCCAGAGCTGGAAGCCTGGGGGAGTGGTAGATCTGTAAGGATTGCACTTTGCTTGGCTGTGAGGGAGTTATCAGCCCCAAAGCCCCAAAGAGGAAACCACAGAGAATTAAACATAGTTTTCTTGTGTTCACAGAGAGCCAGAGAAAGAGTCTGTTCACATCTACAAGACAAGAAGAAAAAAAAAAAAAAACATCATGTGTCTCAGGACAGGAGGTAGAACACCCAGAAAGCTTTGCTTTAGTGGTGAGGACTAATCATGCCCAGACTAAACACAGTCTCTGTTTGAATGGAAATCCAGCAAGAACCAACATGACTAAGATGTTTCTATGTAACATAAATGTTGCCGAGAACAAAACCCAATAATATTTATGCTAATACTCAGATATTCAGTACCCAGTTAAGAATAACAAAGAAAAAAGAGGTCAATTTATCAGCAGGACATAAACAATCCTAAACACCTTTTTAGTTCCAAACAAAAAGTCAACATCATAAAACAAAAACTAAGAAAACTATTAGTATAAACAGAGCCATAAATTTGTTAAGAGATTTTAAATCTTTTCTCTCAATAATTGATGGAACAAGGAGACAGAAAATCATTAAGGAACATAAAACTTAAACAGCATCAACTGACTTGACCTGATTGGCAATCTGATAAAATATTCCCTCCATCCAATGCATCAGAAAGCAGTTCTTTCAAGTGTAATTGAAAAGAAACATTCACTGAAGTAAACTATGCTCTGTGGAAGAAAACAAGTCTCCACAGATTTAAAAGAATTGAATTTGAACAAAGCACATCTTCCGGTCAAAATGTAATAAAATTATAAATAAGTACCAGAAAGAGCTTGAAAAAAATCAATATATACTTGAAAAGTAAATAATATATTTCCAAATAATCCATCAATTGAAGAAGAAATCAAACCTGTGACTAGAAAGTATAAAGTAAATAAAAATACATTTCCTATTTGCAGGATGCAGCTAATGCTGCACTCTGGGCGAGGTTGATAGCACTAAAAGCCTCAATTTAGTGACCTCAGTTTCCACATCAAGAATCTAGAAAAGACAAAGAAGTAAACTGAATGCAATCAAAAGACATGAAATAATAACAGATACCAACAAAAAATAAACATAAAAAGAATAATAAAACTAAAATCCAGCATTCTAGGCATGTCTATAAACCTGTAGCCAGATTAACTAGCAAAGAAAGGGAAGTTCAAGTTGGAATTTCCAGGAATGAGAGATGTAAAATGATAGATATTGAGAGGGTTATAGTGTGTATTAGGACTATTTTTAAGATAGTAAATTTGACAGCTTAGAGTAATCAAAACTCTTATATACTACCAAATATTGCTTAGGAAAAAATAATCTGAGCAGATATCTTTGTATTAAATAACTAAATTTGCTGTTTAAAACTCTCCTATAAAGAAATTCCAAGGCAGAATGGCTTCTCTGGTGAATTACACCAGTTAAGGGGAAAGTAATAAGGAATAAAATCTTCCCAACTCTTTGCATGAGCCCAGCAGTACCTTAATACTAAATATAGGCAAAGTTATTACAAGAGTAAACTCTCTAGGTAATAGCTCTTGTATACATAGATGCAAATGTTGCAAGCAGACTTTTAGGGAGTCAAATCCAAAATTATTCAAAAAAGACAACCCATCACAACTAATCAGTATCTATTCCAGTAAGGCTTGAGACTTAGTATTTAAAAACTCAATGATCTTCCTTAGATAAGAGCAAACCAATTGATTATCCAGTGTCAAATGGTCAGCCCTGAAAACATACATAAAAGTAACATATAGCTGAGTAACTTGAGTTGGTTATATTTATGTTTTTAGGAATATATATGCATGTGTATGCACACACGCACACACACACACATATTTATATATACTAGGAATGTATATATGTATATATGTATTTATATGTGCATTATGTATTTATATATGTATGTATGCATGTATGTACATATGTGTATATAACAGCAGTAAATGAAAAAAGAGGTCATGAATTTGAAAGAGAGAGTGGAGGTATATATGAAAGAAAAGGAAAGGGGAAAATAATGTAATTATATGATAATTATAAATAATTTAAAAATCTCAATGTAATTTACATCAATAAGCTAAAAAGAGGAAAAGGCCATTCTACTTGGTTTGGAAAAAGCACCTGAAAAAGCTAAATCTTTATTGCTGATTAAAACAAAAACAAAAATCTCTCAGCAGACTAAGAACAGAAAGAAACCTCTTAATGTAATCAGGGCAGACATGAAAACTCTACAGAGAACATCATGATTGTGAAAGATTGAATGTCTTACTTCAGATTGACAATAAGGAAAAGATATTCAGTCTCACTGTATTCATTCAACATTCCTAAAGGTGTTAGCCAATTCAATAAAGCAGGAAGGAAAAATAAAGGCCCAAGAAAGAATTAAAACCATATTTGTTCACAGATAATACAATCATTTACAGAGAAAAGTCAATGGATTCTCCCAAAGAAAAAGCTATTAGAACTGATGTGTATGCTCAGAAAAGTTCCACCACATAAGATCAATACAGTAAAAAAATCAATTTTATCACTATACGCTAGCAATGAACAATCATAAATTAAAATTAAAAAGGTGTGTCACTTAGAATAGCATTCAAAGTGTTATCCACCTAGGGATAAGGCTCACTAAATTATCTTTACATTTGACTTATACAATGGAAAGAGGATTTCAAACACTGAGAGACATTCAAGATGACCTAAATAAGTTGTACGGTGCCCTGTGCCCAGGGCTCAGAAGATCAGTGTTGCTAGGATGTTAAATCTCCTAAATTGACTTATTGATTCAACATAATTCCTGTCAAATCTCAGCAGGCTTTTCTGGAGAAATTAACAAACTTATTACAGAAATGTATATGGAAATTCTAATTGCCAACAATAATTAAAACAATGTTGAAAAAGAGCAAAATGGAGAACTAACATTATCCAAATTCAAGAATTATAACAAAGCCAAAGCAATCAAGACAGCATGAAATTGGCCAAAAGGTAGACAACTGCATCTATAAACACAACACGTAGCTAGAACAGACCCCCACACATAGGGACAACCAATTGTCAAGAAGGATGGAGGGTCAGCCTTTTTCCTCTCATTAAGACAAGTGGACACCCACGTGCAGAAAGATTCACCATATCCAAGAAGCAGTTCAGAAGAAAAGAAATCATACGCCTGGAATCCACAGCCAAAGAATTCTAAGGTAAAACAGCAAAAAGAGCTCTGTGATGTTGAATTAGATAATACAATCTTAGACATGACCCCCAAAGCCCAATCCAAAAGCTAAAATAAGTGGTAAATTGTATTTTGCCAAAATTAAATCTATTCTTCAAAAGACACTAAAAGAATCGAAAACCAAGATGCAGTTGGGAGAAAATATTTGCAAAGTGAATATCGGATAGGAGCCATGTGTCCAGAATATCAGCAACCTACAATAGTGTTAACGAAACACCACACAGGAAACTGCATCCTACCTATCAAATATCAGGACTTAGCCACACAGCACACTGCAGATATCTATCCTCGCGATCATGTGACTGGCTGGGAGTTATGCACAGTCCAGTGTCCCTGTGCAGCATCAAAGTGAGTATTGCTGCCCCTATCAGTGTTATTAATCCAGAAGAAGATCAAGGTTTAAAGTTACAATGCTCAAGAATTTCTAAGCCAAACTGTCATAGGCCAGGGACAATGGATATATAAAGAACTCTCAAAAACAATAAGAGAAACAAAGTCAATAATTATACATGGGCAGAATATTTGAAAACACATCAATAAAATAGGCACATGGTTAGGTGAGTTTCCTTGAAATGATGCTCAACATGGGATTAGGGAAAAGCTTAGTCAGTCCAGTGCTTGCCATGCAAGCATGAGTACCTGAGATCAGACCCCAGGCAGCCATACAGAAAGCCAGGCAAGTGATGTGAGTCCACAAACTCTGTATTGGGGGACTGAAGCAGTGGATCCCTGAAGCTCACTGACAAGGCACCCTAGTCAACCGGTGAGCTCCAAATTCAATGAGAGACTCTGACTAAAAAAAAAGTAAGGTAAAGAGTAACTGAGGAATACACCTTGTATCAATCTTAGACAGACAGACAGACAGAGAAAGAGAGAGACAGAGACAGACGGAGAGACAGAGAGAGACAGAGAGACAGAGACAAAGACAGAGACACAGACAAACACAGAGACAGAGACACAGACACAGAGAGAGACAAAAAGACAAAGAAGCAGAGACAAAGAGACAGAGACAGAGAGACAGAGATGGAGAGAAACAGAGAGATGGAGTCAGAGATAGACAGACAGAGAAAGACAGACAGATTTACACAACTTGTCTTTGGCAAAGAAAAGTAATGAAATACTAGTTGGGAATTCCTTACTTAAATGGCCATTCATCTTTTTCAACTACACGTGGAATTATCTAAAACCCAAATGGCCATATACACCTGTGAGGGTTTTTTTCTTTTTTCTTTTTCTTTCTTCATTTGAAGTGGGAAGTCCTACTTCTAATCTGGCTCTTTGAGGTGAGGAGATCCACCTTTAATCTGGGCCACACCTTCTGCTGTCATCCCTTATAAAGGACATGGAAAAAGAAAGCTCTTTTTTTGCCCGTTTGCCTTCACTCTGGATAGCAAGAGAATTCCTTCACTGGCATTAGAGACCACTTCTTCAGAACTGTGGTTGTGTACTGGAGACCAGCTGAGACATCAGCCACAAGGATTGAACAACTACTGGATTCTTGGAGTTTCAACTGGTGGACAGCCATTGTTGGACTAGAAGGACCACAGCCTATAAGTCACTCTAATTTATATGTGTGTATGTATGCACACACAGACAAACACAAACACATAATTAAGAAAGATATAAATCTATTTAAAAATTAAAAATCCACCTACTATAACCCGGCCACTTTTCTAGGTTTTTACCAAAGCAATACAATGGCACAGAGAGAGAGAGAATCATTCTCTGGGTTCTGTTCCTCCAGAGAACCATTACTAGCACACAGCCTTTCAGATTTCACATAGTTTTGGAGTTTGGAATGTTTAAGAATATGTGATAAGATCTCTTGGAGAAGTGACCTAAGTCTAAACATGAAGTCCACTCCTGTCTCCCTTGCCCTCGTTGTTTTCTGGTCTGCCTGTGTTTTAACTGCAGCTCATCACATGAGTCTAGGGGTGGAATTTTCTACTTGTGTCATCATATAGGTTCTCAAAGGGCTTCAGAGTTTTGAAGCATTTCAGATTTGGGGTTTTCAGAGTCTATATGCTCCACTTCTTTTTCTACAGGTCTGCAAGAGTATCTACAATTAGAAACACTGACTCATGCCAAGTAGTGAGGAATTCAGGGAACCAAGGACACTCTCTCACAGGTAGGGTGTAATATGATATTACTGCCTTGGAAAACTATTTTGGATTAAAAATTTTTAAATACTTAGGCTGAATAGTGATTAATTAAGCACACATACCAGAGGACCTGGGTGTGGCTCCCAGAACCTACATCTGGAGTCCAACTATGGACTCCAACCACCTGTGACTCCAATTATGGCCTCCTTAGGCATCTGCATCCATGTGTATGTACATGTACAGATACACACACACACACACACACACACACACACACACGCACACAGAGTTAGCACAGATATAAATCTATTTAAAAATTAAAAACCCACCTATTATGACCCACCCATCCTTCTAGATATTTTCCAAAGAGAAACAAAGTGTACACCCATTCAAAGACTTGTGAGTAAAGGCTCACAGCAATTTCATTCATAAAAGTCCCAAAATGAAAAAAACTCAAATGTCTATTAGCAGGCAAGCGAATGAACAAATTATGATACAGTCGTGTACTAATAGTCAATAGCAATAAGGGATGAGCCATTGATAAAACAACACTGATGGATTTCAGAATAATTACGCTGACTTCATGCAGCCAGCCAGAAGATAAATGACACATAATAGCCCTATTTATATAAACTTTAGAAAAGGCAGACCACTTTGTAATGAAATAAAGTACCTCTATTAACCTGTGAGTGATGGAAGTAGGTGAAGCAGGCTACACCCCTTTGCAGGGAGCCTTTGAGAAATACATCCACACTATTGTGATGGATTTGTCGGAGTTTTCACACATCAAGAAACTGTACATGTTGAAAGTGTGGATATTAAAACAAACACAGATTATAAAGTTATAAGGACCATGGCATTACTTAAAGGAATGCTTTTTATTTTTATTTATGTTGGTGTGGGGAGCTTTAAAAAAAGATAGTACTGTAAAAGGGTAAAGGAACTATGCAAGAATTCAGAAAGTACAATAAAACTGGGTGCCTTGGAACTAGGGAAGGAAGCAGGAACTGAAGAAAGAAGCATCTGACTTGGAGCCAAGAGAGAGCTCAAAAAAGCTACAGAAGCATTACCCCTGACTGTTCAGAGAATGAGAGCCACCCTGAACCACACACACACACACACACACACACACACACACACACACACACACACACGTATGCATGCACACATGCACATACAAACTCATGCACTCCCCCCCACACACACACATATTTCCAAAGGCCAAAGTTACCCCATTGCTGAAAGGGATCAGAAAGAACCAGCAGGAACTCAGGAGTCCTTTTCTAAACCCTTTCCTGTTCTAGAAGTCTCAAGGCTTCAGGAAAACTCCAGGAGTAAAAGATTTGCAAAGTCTCTGAGTGCTGCGGATCAGTGGCCTGCAAGTGATTACCATCACCACCACCAGCACTGTCACCTTCAACAACAACCACATTAAAAGGGATGCCCGTATCCATGTCCTTTGATTAGGGGCACTTGATAGCATCAACATGCTGTATTAGTTACTTTACTGGTTTCCAGGACAAACAATCTGTCTTAAGCAACTTGAGAGAGGAAGAATTAGTTCTGGCTCAATGGTTTCAGAGCTTCTCGGGCCATCTTGGTAGGTAAGGCATGTCACTGGGAATGTCTGGATCTGTGGCAGCAGGAGCTTGTGGTTACATCACAGTTTTCTTGGGCCAGGATACAGACAACTTTGGTTGGGACAGAGGTTGACAGTTTTCATATGCCCATATCTAGTAACCCATTTCTGACAGTCAGGCCCCACCCCCTCAGAGGCTCCACAGTCTCTAAATGATGAGACATGCTGGAGATCAAGTATGAAACTTGACAGTTTGAGCTTGACATTCCAGGTCCAAACCATAACACGCGCACACGCAGTTCCATTGGTGCATTATACTGACTGAAACTGTGAAAGTGTAAGACAGGAAGACTAAGTGTAAGTGTAAGACTAAGATGTTTCCGTTTCCATGTTTGATGTTTCATCACAAATCGGGAGCAAGCACGCCTCAGTTTGGAGACCACTGGGCTAGATAAGGAGTCCCAATCATATGTAGCAATCAGGGAACAATCCGACTTGTCCTGGAGGGCCGAAACAACATTTTTAAAAATAGAAATATTTGTGATAACCAACACTGGAAACAGTCACCCATCCAAAGGAGAATTGCTGGTCAAATTTGTATCCATTTGGCAGACTGTTGAGCAACCACTTCAAAGAATGTTTTCAGAGAATCCTCTGGCATGGACAGTGTTCATGAGGTGAAGTAAATGCAAAGAGAAATTGACAATATCCCAGTACAAAGAAGAATTATTAATGTATTGTGGAAAAACGGGGAAGAAATGGAACACTTTGTCCTTCATTTTCCAAATGCTTCCCAATGAAAATTTTCTAGTATATAATTATGAAATATAACAATTTTGTAAAGAAAACATTATAAATAATTTCATCATGCTGGGTATGGTGGTGGATATTTATTATTCCAGCACTGGGAGGCTGAGGCTATAAGATTTCAGGTCTTAACCAGGCAGTGGTGGCACACACCTTTAATCCCAGCACTTGGGAGGCAGAGGCAGGTGGATTTCTGAGTTCAAGGCCAGCCTGGTCTACAGAATGAGTTCCAGGACAGCCAGGGATACACAGAGAAACTCTGTCTTGAAAAAACAAAAAAACCAAAAAAACAAAAAAACAAAAAAAAACAGATTTCAGGTCTAGTCTGAGCAAAGTAGAAGTCCCTGTCTCAAAAGTATCAAAGTTAGCTAAACAATCAACTAGGTCCATGAGGCAGTACATTAGTTACCTTTTTCATTTTTGTGATAAAATACTTGATAAAAGACATTTAACTGTCTCACAGTTCACGGGTACAATCTATCATGATTGGGAAGGTACAGCAGCAGAGGAATGAGGTGGATAGTCCCATTGCATCCATAGTCAGGAAGCAGAAAGATGGATGGCGGGTTCAGTTGGCTTTCTCCTGTTTAAGCCTGGGACCCTAGACCGTGGATGGTACCATCTATACTTAGGAGGGATATTTCCACCTCAATGAACTCCATCTAGAAACTCTCTCACTAACATGCCCCGAAGTCTGTCTTGATTCTAGATGCAGCCAGACCTGGCTATCACAGGCCATGGAAACCAGCATCCCTGAAGAAGTATCTAGAATCTAGTGAGAGATTAGGAAGGTTAGAAGCCACTTTTAAAAAATAATAGTAATAAAATAGAGCCCTATGCATCACATAAAGGTTCTGGATCCTCAGCAATGATCAGAGCCCCACCAGCACTCAGGCTATCTGCTCACTCACCCCCGTCTTCTGTGCTAATCTTCTGGTTGTCCCTAGACAAGGACCTGGAAACATAAGGAGTTTCAGGTGCAGGATTTCTCCATATAGTCTCTCAGCTAGATACCTTGTGTTCTCACACCACATGATCATATCCTGTAAGCAGAAGTCTTTGTTCCCTTACAGAAAATAATCTTGATTTTTATGAAGCATGATGGTTGAGGGATGTCCTGGATGCTACATTCTAAAAAGATACAAGAGGTAAAGTTCCTGAGACGGGCAGATAAGCTGGGTGTGTCTGACAGGCTGAGAGGTGAGGGATCACAAAACTTTGTGGGTCCACAGCCATAGACTTACCAAATCCCCAAGTCCGTGACTAGGGATATCCTGCAAAATGTGATCCAGGTTTAGTTCCAGACATAAAAGGAAGCAATTTCTCTCTCAGTGAGTAATAAATGGATTGGAACTCGCTGGAATTCATCACCCCCAAGAGGTGATGCTGGCAGGAAATATAAACGCCTTCCAAAAAGGTTCAGGAAAATTTATGAATGACAGAATTGTGAATGACCTCTCTTGTTCCTTTCTCTCCACTCCATTTGCAAAAGCAGACATGGTCTTTAGAGGCTGAGAAGGAGTTGACCTCATGGGTGCTGGCTACTCAGATTTCCCCTGCTGGCCAGGCAAGGTCAAGGCCCCCATTTTATGTTACCATGGCATCCGGTGTTTAAATCATCACAGCCCCGCCCACATGGTTATAAATCCTCATTGCTGTGCCTGAAGCTCAGCTAAGAAGCCATATCAACAAGAGCAGTTAGTGCTAAGTAGATGTGTAATAAAGGTGGGTTCCCAGGAAGATATGCTGGCAATTCTATTTGAACAAGGTCAGGTCTGGATGTTTGGATGCTTCAGGAATGTGTATTATTTATGCATTTTCCAGTCTACACTCCCCAAACCACAGCAGAGGAGAAAACACAGCGGAGTGGCAGTATCATCTCTGCTTATAGAGTGCTCTTAAGGGATACCTTGTCTCCCCATGCAAGACCATCTCCAATGAAGAAAAGCCCAAGACCCATAGATCTTCCCCAACTAATCTATACAAAACCTCCTCATCCCCTGACTTGCTTACCAGAAAGTTCTGCTGTTCATCATAGTGGGTTTCTGTGGCAAATTTTTTTTGCAATGTTGTGATAATCTCCACTGCCCTGTGTTATGGTAACAGCCTATCTCTAATGCCCTGTCTTTTAATATGCATCTTCAGGTTATAGGTGTAGGAATTCAACTTTATTTTTCCAGTAATTGTCAGCATCCATGCTAATTCTGTAGATATCACCTCCATAAATGTAATATTATGCTAATTTTAATACAAATAAAGTGATCATTTCAGAGAAGTGGTTTGTTCTAATGGGATTTTTGTCTACACTGAAAATTTCATAAGACAGTCTATGTTTTGGTAGGATATGGTGCACCAGGGTCCTGTTTCCTTATTCTTGATTTATGACTTGGCAGGAAAATTATAGTATCACAGGTTTGAATCAGTTTTATGGGTAAAATGTGGTCACAGATGGTGACATTTGGCTCACTGTTAACTACACACAGTCAAGAAGTGGTAACGCACTTAAGGTTTAAAAAAAAAAAAAAAAAAAAAAAGAGGAAGAGCCACAGCATCAGAGCACTGTTTCTGAGTTTGTGATTGTTACAAGCCAGTGACTAGGCAGGATGGCTCATCTGCCACAGGGTCTCCTTGTCAGGGCTTGCTTGAAATACTCTATCACAGAGTACCAGGAATATGTTTAAGCATGCCTGATGTTAACACTGGTTGGAGTCTCCAAAATAAACATTAGAATTACACAAAACATGCATGGTCAATAAATCAGCTGGGTCCTGCAAAGAGTCCCAGGAATCCAGAGCCAAATTCTCACTCAAACCCAGTGGTGGGAAGTCCAGACAGGAAGAGCCTTAGATGTGTGGAGTCAGCAGCAAGAAAGGATGGCATAGAAAACTCAAGGTGACGTTTGCTGCCCAGAGTTAGCCTAAAGACTGGCAACTAATGCTCTGGGCACTCAAAGTGGGAGGAGAAGCCAAGACACAACACTTCCTCAAGCCTTCTCCCCGAGAGTAACATTCTGCAGAAATTCTCAATAATGAGTAGACATGATGCTTCTGAAAGCTTTCATGAGAAACAGAATATGAAATGCAGTAAGGGGTCAGAATGTCCCGGGTTAGACTCTCAGGATAACTGTATATACAGGTTGGGAGTGATGGCTGTACTCACGGATTCACATATCACTCCCAGCCAGGCCACCTCTGCCCACCAGAACTAGCTAGTCCTTTTGGAAGTAGAGTTAGAGAGACGGGGAGAAGGCTTTGATAAGATGGAGTCCTAAATTCCCAAAGGTCTCTGTTCCCTAGCTGAGCTATAAGAGAATGTGCAAAGCACTCCACCAAGGAGGAATCAAGGGACACACGTGGCAAATCTGCCCAGAGAGCTCAGGCCACAAAGGCCAAGGGCTGAGGTCTGCGGGCCTGACTTGTGACCTATCTGAAGTCTGGAGAATAACAGATCCAAAATGTGGCTGAGCGCCTGCAGGCTGCTGAGGGACGGTGGAAAGAGTAGCCAGATTGGCTAAGGCTAGAAAACATGGATCCAGGCCAGAGCCTCTTCCCTCCCTACCTCACGCAGAGAAGGACTGATGCATTGTACATAGAGGGGGAAGTGTTAATGAATTACCTATTTAAAGAGTACCTTATTCAAACCATAATTATCTTTGTACTTAATTTTGGGGATGTTTCCAGTTACCAATAGAGATAACTATTAGATTCTTCAGGGTTCTGTATTCTTTTTGTCCCTATTTGCAGAAACCAGCAAGACCTTGAGGATGGAAGAAAAGACCACAGCAGAGATAGACAGCTCTGGGACATTATTTTAGGCAGACACAGGGAAGGAAGCACGGAAGGAGAAAAACTCATTGAGTCCAACTTATGTCACATGGGATAGTTATGCTGTCTGTACTGTGCATAAGTTCTTTCCTTTTCTGATATTTCTGTGGGGGAGGGAGGAGAGAGAGAGAGAGAGAGAGAGAGAGAGAGAGAGAGAGAGAGAGAGAGAGAGAGAGAGAGAGAGAGAGAGATGGGTGGCTCAAGCAGGTAGAGGTACTTGCTGCCAAGGTTCCATTTCTCTAGAACCTATATTGTGAAAGAGAATACTGACTCCCACAAGTTGTCCTCTGACCTCCATTCACATATAACAAATTAATAAATAAACAAAAAAAGTCCCATACACTCAAGGTCTGAGTGTGGAAGGAGGAGGAAGAAAAGGCAGACTAAATTGTATGCTGGTCAGTTACACACACACACACACACACACACACACACACACACACACACACACACAATTTCTAAGCTCTGTTTTTGTTCTGGACCTATGAAGACCCTGTGTACATATTTTTCCGCTAATAAGATATTCCTAAGAATGTTTAGATATGGGAACCTAGACCAATGCCTGGTTTAGGTTGGAAAGAGGAGATGAACTTCTCTGGTTAAGAGATTGATGAGACGAGAAGAGAATGATGAACAGAGTCCAGGCACGGCGTTAGCGAAGTGTTCTGAGCTGATTAGCCCCAGAACCAGCAGCTTGAGGCTGTACCTTAAGGAGTCCATTGTATCCTAGCTCTGCTTCTCTAGAATCCTGTTTGCTAACAAACACACACATACAAACACACACATGCAGGCACACAAACACACATGCATGTTCACAAACACACACTACACACACACACACATACACACACACACACACACACACACACACACACACACACACCACTGCACACACTTGCAAGACCCACTCAGAAATCTTGCTCTCCTTCAGGTACACCCTTCACTTTGACTGCAGTCAGAATAGCCAGGATATGAAACCTCTGCTCTAGGCACCCACTATTCCCCTGACACCCACACTCACTGCAGATAAGCCTGCTGTGAATCTACATGTAACCCCAGATGTAGGGCCAGAACTATGAGAAAAAAGATAAAGGAGAGAATATTCAGAGAAGCCATGTAACGAAACTAGCAAACAGCCCTTTCTTCTTGCATTAGGCCTGTGTTTTCTGTCCACAGGTCTTGCCAGCCTAGGTCTCCAACACACCTTTGGTTCTTTACTGTGCTATTGTGTGCAGGTGGGTGAGGAGAAATCCTACTGTCAAGCCCGAGGCTTCCTGTCAAAAGACCCTAACTGATGAGGAAGAATTAGAAAAGGACACAAGCCTATTCTGGTTCCCCACGCTGCCACTACTAGGTTCGGAACAGCAATAACTAGAAAATATGGAACATTTAGCGCTAACTCTGAAGCATAAATGTAAGAGTAGTCTAACGTGGCATTTCCCTCTATCCGTAACAGTAGTGGTTGAAATGAATGAGACATATGAAGAAAATTGTTCCATTGTTTTAAAAATAAAGTAGCTTTGATAGACTGTTTTAGGGGTGGTAAACTGTTTTCCCAGAGAGCCCTGAACTTGAGGGGAGTCTGCTGGGGAAGAGACAGATCTGCCTAGCAATGATATCTGAACAGCAGCTTCCTTATCTCCTCCTTCAACCTGCTCTGATGTATCAAGCACTACTTTTTCTCCAGGTGCCAGTTCCAATAAATCTATTTATTCTAGAGAAAAACTAAAATGAATAACTGGGGGATTGTGGTTTGGGTGGGCCATGAGAGCCAGAAAATGGAACTAAAGACTCAGGAGGAAGAAAGACTGCTGGCATCAGGAGCGCCAAACCAATGATGTTGCACGCAGGTGACATCACCCAGGCGACAGTGTGACCCGCCCACCTGTTGCTAAGGCAACGGCCACCATATTCCCACCTTTACCTGTGGCTACGTCATGCCACGTCACTTTCCCTATATATACGGAAGAGTTCTCTCTCTCTTTCTCTTTTTCCTCTTCTTCCCTTCTCTCTCCTCGCTGCTACCTTGTCCCCTCCCCCAATAAACCCCTCACGTGGAACTGTTTGACTTGGTGTGGTTTTGGAACGTGCGACCATCTCCACCACAGCACATACCAGACTCGTATCAGCAATTATCTATACAACAAAGACAGCAACAGATGGGGCTACTGGGGGTGCAGTACACTTGGAGTAAAAGTCTGATACTCAGTTTTAAGTGATTGCCAATAAACCCTACCTGTTACCCACAGGCAGTTCATTAGTGCAAATCTCCCGTTTGTGCTAATTTAAGGTAGATCTAAGGGTGATAGAATCCTACAAGGCACAGAGGAACCACAGAACAAATCAAGAGCCAGGTAGGAGAAACCACAGTTTCCTCATGAGCTGTAGTACGAAGAAGAAATCTGAGCTGTAATGGATGAATGCTATGGAATTCTAACCCTGACAGTATTAGAAGGGAGGAGGAGGAGGAGGAGAAGCTTAGATGGTGAGGTTGAAGTCTTTGTGGAGGGGACTAACATACCTACTAAAGACCACAGAAAGCCCCCTGCCTTCTACCACAGAGACATGATATAGTGAGAAAACTACCACCAAGACCCCAAAAAGGTCCTCACCAGAGCTACCATGTTGGCAATGTGATGCTCAACTCCAGTCTCCAGAGCTGTCAGGAAGGGTAGCTTCATGTTGTGATTTGGATAAGAATAGCCTCACAGACTCGTGTGCGTGTGTGTGTGTGTGTGTGTGTGTGTGTGTGTGAATGCTTGGTCCATAGGGAGTAGGCCTACTAGGAGGTGTGGCCTTGTCGGAGTAGGTGTGTTGTTTTTGGAGGAAGTGTGTCTCAGTTCACTCCCTGCTGTCTAGGGATTCATATGTAGAACTCTCAGCTCCTCCAGCATCACCATATCTGCCTGTATGCTGCCTGCTTCTGCCATAATAATGGACTAAACCTCTAAAATTATAAACCAGCACCAATTAAATGTTTTTTTTTTTTTTTAAGACAAATTATAAGACTTGCTGTGGTCACGGTGTCTCTTCACAGCAATAGAAACCCTAACTAAGACACTTCAGTTTATAAGCTTCAGAGTCAATGCAGGGATGCTGGGGTTGCATATCTCAGTGTGGGCATTACAACAAATTTGCAACAGTAAATGATTTTCTCTAATTTGTGTATGTGTGCATGCATGTGTGCGTGTGTGTGTGTGTGTTAAGGCTTACTCACCTGTATGTGCATAAGTAGAGGCCAGAGGTCAGCTGTGGGTATCTCTATTAGTCTCTACCTCTCTCTTTCTCTCTTTCTCTCTCTCTCTCTCTCTCTCTCTCTCTCTCTCTCTCTCTTTCTCTCTCCCTTTTTTCCTTTCTTCCTTTCTGAGGATTTAATACATGAGTACATTAGATCTTCATCAGAGCCACTCCTGCTTGCAACTCTTCCTATGTCCCAACCTCCCTCTCTAATGCATGGCTTTTTCTTATATAATTATTATACATAGATAGATATCCTACTGAGCCCAATTAGTGTTGCCTGTTTTCATATACACATACGTGTGTGTGTATGTGTGTGTGTGTGTGTGTGTGTGTGTGTGTGTGTGTGTGTGTTTGCCTTATTAGTGTTGCTTACATGTGCATACATTTAGGACTACCTATTTATTACTGGGGACTCGACAATATGTTACCTGCACAAGACCTGCAAAGATCCTATCAGTTCTCATGCTCACACAGATGGAGGAAGCTCTCATTAGTCCTCACCCTAGTGAAGAGTTACAAGCAGTTCAATGGCTGCTGAGAGAGGGAGAACTAGTTTTCTTCAGTGGTAAGCTCGCAACCCTAAGTAAAAGATTTTTGAATATGCAATACAGATATTAATTCAAATTCCAGGACTTAATGAACCTGAGGTGTTTCTCACATGTCTCACCCAGGTTGCGCGGTTTGATTTCACTGCAGTCCTGGTTATTAACACACAGAATGCACACTTTGCACTGTATGTGCCACCGTTCCCTACAGCATCAAAATAAACGTCATAACACTGTGTACTGTAAATGAAACTTTCAACTGAGTCAAAAGCAGCCCACAGAATGGGAAAGAAACTTAAGGAATGGCGTCTAATATATAAAGAACCCAAAGATCTAAACATGAAGATAAAAACATGTTTAAAAATAGGCTATGGAACTGAATAGGAAAATTTTAAAACAAGAAACCCAAATGGCTAATGGCACTTTAAAAACTGTACATCCTTGGCTGTCAAGGAAGTGTAGTTTGGAATCACTATAAGATTCCATCTCACGTCCATTAGAATAATGACCATCAGGAACACAAGTAACTACACATGCTGGTGAGGATGTGAACAAAGGGACAGCTTATACACTGTTGGTGACAATGTAAGGTCGTGAATCCACCTTGGTAGTCAGTCTGAAGGTCTCCTTAAAAAAATGGAAACAAAATTATCATATGATCCCTGTCTACTGCTCCTTAGTACATACCCTAAGGACATCTTATTATAGAGATACTTACACGTCCATGTCTATTGCAACTCTATTCCCCATAACTAGGGAATAGAATCAACCTGGGTGCTTATCAACTGATAAATGGATAAGGAAAATATGGTACATATACACATGGGAATAAAAGTTAGCTGTAGAGGAAAACAAAATCTTGAAACTTAAATGTGAATGAATGGAGCTAGAAAATAAATCATACTGAGAGAGGTCTCTCGAGCCCAGGAGACAAACGCCACATGTTCTCTCTTATGGGGGGGAATCCTAGCTTCGCATCTTTTGTCTTGTTTGTAATCGAAAGTACATGTGGAAGCCAAGAAGCATGTAATGGACGGTTGCATGGGGAATGCACTTAGGGAAGGAGTTGGAAAATGAAGGTGAAATGAAAGAGTGGGGAAGACTGGGGGATGGAAAGACTCAACCTGTGAGGGATAAGGGTTGAGAAACGAGGGCAGTGGAAGTCTAACCAAACTAAAGGGCATAGGAAAAGCTAGAGAGAGCTATGATCTCGCAGACCAAGTAGAACACAGGGGAAAGTAGAACACAGGTGACATGAAGAAACTGGGGATGAGTTCTCAAGGTTTATATGAAAATGGGTTGAGGGAGGGGGGAAGGGAAACAGGGGAGCAGGGATCTAAAAGTGGGTTGCCCCAAACTAAGGATGTATGAGCAAGCCTTATGAAACACCGCTAGTCTATAAGGTCATTTAAAATATAATATTAAAAGAGAAGTTTACCTGTGTATCCTTTATGGTGAACAACACTGTTCCCAGAAGACATGGCTATTAAGTCTCAGGGTCAGGGATGAAACACTCTAGAACTTGGTCAGGGAGGCCCAGTAGAACCTAAAACAACATGGACAATCACCATTGTTCTTTGTTGTTCACCATAACTAAATGGGAAGAGCTTATTGCTGAGGAGACTATCTACATTGGTTACAGGACATGGGGAAGTTGCTCTCAAAATGGCCAGAAACTAATTCTTTCCCTCTGGCTGGCTTTCCTAGTACTAGATATGGAAGCTGAGGAGGAGGGAAGAAAGTTGTCAGTAATCGTACATAATACCTGAGCCTCCGTGCTATGATGCTAACCTGACAAATAAGATGTGTGCTCTGTGGGAATAGTACCATAAGAGTTACAAGGGTCAACTATTTTTCTCATTGAATTTGAGGTCTGATCCACAAGAGATATTTTGTGTCTGATACTGTAACCTGGTCAAAAGACTATGACGATTTAGAGAAACCTACTGATATTTCAATAAATGGTCATGTTGTCAAACAACTCAGCTGTTCTGGTTCAAACTCCTCTCCAAGTTGACTGATTCAATTCAACTTATCTCAGTTTCTGACTGGATTGTTCTGCTTGGGATCATATTAACTTTAGAAATTTGTTTTAATCATCTGATTCTTTCCCATTCTCTGGATCCTTCTGTCTTTACCTGTGTCTAGCTTGTTCTTTCTATAACTTGTCTCTGTAAAACTCTCCTGGTAAAACTGCCTCCTTTCTTTTTCTGCATTGTTCTCTTAAGTAGCTTCCCTTCTCTCTTGTGAGAGTTAGATGTATCCTATTCTGTCAAATCTTTCTCTGATTCATCACTTTGTCTGTCATTCAATTAGACATCACTTTTAAACATAGGTGCTTCCTTCTACAAACTAACTTTACCTTCATTGCTTGGGATTAAAGATATGTCCTAAGGGCATGTCTGTTGTCTGTATTACAGCCAGAGGGATTAAAGGTGTGTTCTAAGGGCTGAGCCACACCACAACTAGAAACAGGATTTTTTAGTAAATAACACAATCTCAGGGTTCACAGTGTGATAAAATATCCTACAACAAGAAAGAATGTAAGAGCTAGAGGATGGGGGAGCTATGAAATGCTGTCATTTGGATGTGACAGGGCTGATGCACACACATGGATTCACAGCAGCTGTCTCTCCCTGCACAAGACCTGTATAAAATCAAGCCAATCAAAATTCTAGCATGGAAAAGGATAGCAGATCCTGAGACCACACCTGTAGACTGAGAACTATGGGAAGATAAAGGTTACGGAGGGATGCCCAGTCACTTTTCTTTGAGGATGTGGCTGCTGATAGGTTGCTCACACCCCAGTGGACAGTCAACACTATGAGCATATGAACAGCACTAATTGTACTCATATAATAATAATAATAATAATAATAATAATAATAATAATAATAATGAAGAGAGATGGGTTAATGGGTCCTGAGATGTGTTAGAGGGAGGTAGTAGAGGGTGGATAAGATCAAAATCCCTATATACACATATGGACTTTTAAAAGAAGAAATAAATAATATTATTTTTAAAAATACTTTCTGAAGTACTTCAGCTTAGATTTTGGACTATTTATTATGTTACTAATTTCAGTGTTTTTATTGTACATACAATTTTTCCTACATTTATAAAAACCTAATAGTTTAATTATTGAAAGTAAGTACACTCAATATTATTCTACATAGCTATATTACTCAACATATAACCTTCAAATTGCTATATCTTTGGGTTATATTGTATTAGAATGCTTAATTGTTAAAACTGTTGTTTGAATTGGTGACTTGTCTTACATAAAAAATTTGAAGAATTTTGGCTGTGATTAGAACAGAATTTCTAACAGTTTCTCAAGTGGCCCAAATATAGTACTGTTATTTTGTATTTATATAAACAGAGTTGTCAGCATTAGTGATTATAAAATCAAAATATTGATTAATTTTGAAAGATGTGTAAAGTCTGTACATCATACAGTATCAAATATTCAGCTACATTTAATCCCTTATTGAAAACGAACCTCTCTTATTGATGTGAAATTTTTCTTTTGTCTTTAATAAATGGTGTAACAGACTCCCAGACCTCAGCACAACTGACACCATGTTAAAGGTACAAAGGCACCATTCTGACCTAAGAGCAGACCCCAACACCTGCCAAATGAGAACAAAGACCTAATCTATCATAGTTCATAATTCTAGGAAGGCCCCTATATGTACTAGCCATGTCTTTTTGGCTTCTGTATCTCCAGCTATTGCTAACTGTTATTGCTAATTGAGTTATTTCAAAGTAGAATGTGATTTTATACATAAAAAGTTAAGAATGGCAAGGCTTGTGGTAGCATGATTTGGGTGAGTTCCCCGTACATTGGCCAGCCAATGAAAGTAAGATTTTCTATTTGGCTTTATGCATGTCAATGTGTTCTCTGGCAGAGTTACCATGCAACAATGATACAGTTATATAGATATCAAAGAATTTTTAAAATAAATGTACTTATTGTTTATGATCACCAAACATTCGGTTTACATACCTATTTTGTATACCTACTTCTCTTGTGTCATAAAAAAAGGGGATTGAGAGTGGAAAAACTTAGGAAGCCATGGTCTATATCTGGTTAGAACTGCCCAAATTCACTAAAATATTACTATGAACTGAAGTTAAAATTTACAAAATAATTCTGTAAATTCTAAATTCTAAAAATCTGAAGCAGCATGAAGAAAAAAACCTCACCTCAATTTAGTGGCAAAACAACACATGTAAGTTATTCCAAGATGCTTAAAACACATCAGTCCTAATAGAACAAAACTTAAAAACTTAAAGAGAAGGGGAAAAAAGAACTATAAAAATATTATAAGTGGTCTTTATCCAATTATATTGTGGATTCCATTGCTTGGTTTTACAATGTTGACATTTGTGTATGTGGTTTTCCACTATTATCGTTTTTTTTAAAATTGTATACGATATATTTTGATCATGTTCCTTCCCTTCCCCCACCTTCTCCCAGTTTCTCCCCACCTCCCCATCCATTCAACTTCATCTATTTTCTCTCTCTTGCTCTTGGCTCTCTCTCACTCTTTCACTCTCACACACACTCTCTTCTAAAAGAGAGACCAAAAATCTAAACAAACAAATCACTAAGTCAAAAAATACCCAAACAGAAAGCATACAAAAAAGTAGAGTTACCATCTTGAGCACTGTAATTTTAATATTAAAGAATTATTACAGGTAGCAGATCAGTGAGATTCAGTGGAAACCCTGTAATCCTGAGCTGTAATATCTAGTCTTAGTATGAACTCATGAATTTTATTTTTGGAAATACTTTGAGTTTTATCCTGGCTCCATGTATTTAGAAGCTTAGACCAGACTATCTCAGTAGCACATTTAAACACTGAGATCCAGATTGTGGTCTCTAAATATTTTTCCCTAAAGAACTCTCCTTGAAAAAAAATGATGTAGCTCAGTTCTGAAAGAGGAAACACAAAAGAGGAGCCTGAAAAATAGTAAAACTCAAGGTTGTAATTAAGGACCATTAGAGGGTTACCTTCCTTTTTTTTTTCAAATGAACTGGAATCCAAGTTGAAAGGACTCCTGTGATCTACCATATCCTAAAGTGAGACAATCGGTCATCAATAAGAATACATTTTAGTGGACCAATACCTGTGTGATGTGTTTCAATGCACAAACCCAAACCTAAACTAATGAAATACCACCAGTAAAAAGTAAAATCAGCTTACTACTAATTAATAATGGGAAATTAGGGAAATGGTTCATTATTCTGAAAACTGAAATAAGTATCAAGTATTTGAAAACTGGTAAAGATGGAGTAAGTATCAAGTATTTATCTTCTAAGAACAATTTGCATTTCAAAGCAAATTGATGGCAAGGTATATTATTATATAAAATGTTAGGTGAAGACAAAAAATGATTCAATGAGGAAGTAAGGATTTAGTAACCAGAGATGAAGCCATGGACCTAAGCATTGTGACATCACAGAGGCTCTGGACATCACAACTCTCTGGTGAGAGTACAGACTCCAACATGCAGCAGTTGCTAAAAACATAAAGAAATAAAATCGGATTTAATCAAGCCCCTAGCTCTAACTACCAGTTTAAAGGAACAAAGGAACTCATTAAATGACACCATGGGATCCAATTAGCAAAGCCCAGAAAGTGTTTAAGAAAAACAACTGTTTCCTCGATGACTACATTTTAAAAGTGAGAAAGCATGAGAGACAGAAGAGGATATTTGGGTTAAGAAACTTAGGAGCGATACCAACAACTGCAAGGTGAGGGCAGATAAAATCACACCATAAAACGTAGAAAGAATAAGATGAGCTAAACATACAGACAATATTGATGCTATTGTGAAGGGTTAGCTGTTCTAATAATGAATAATGAATGATGCTTTGATTCTATATTTAACTAAACAATGTTATATTTCTAACTTTCAAAGATATAGTGGGAAGTACTTAAAGATAAATTGATGCTTTGGCTGGAATTTACTTCAAAGCAATGGAGGTCTTGCAGGGGCAAGATGAGTAACTGAGTGTGTATTAGGAAGAAGATGGCCTGTGAGCTCATATTTGTTGGTGTGAGTGTTGGACACCTAGAGAGTCATCATGTTCCTCTCTTTATATATCCTTGGCATTGCCTGATAGTAATTTTAATAAGGGAGGAAGAAATAAATAGGTTACTGGAGTTCCATTAGGCATAAAAGAAATGTTTGATCCATTGTCATCAAGCCCCTGTCTCCCACAAAGTTATAAGATTTAAGACTTCCAGGAAGCCTTAACTGGTTCACTCTTCCCATCTCCCCATACAGGTTGTACAGTGACTATATCTTTTCTCTATTCTTAAGTATTTTTGTTCATCTCTTATATGGTTCTGTTCAGACACTGGTCCCCTGGGCCCTCCAGACCTCACTGAAGAACTTTGTACCATGTAAAAATTTAGCCACTGAGTAGTAAAAGCAGTGTGTCATTCATGGGCTGGGGTCCCTGATTATAACGCCAGGGTCCAAGTCTTATCTGAAGTCTTTATTCCAGTCAAATACTTTTTCTTCCCTGCCGTTGGTCAGGTTGAATACTGTGGGACTGTATAAACCTATACCCATATACAAACGTTTAAACAAATAATTATTATATGTTCTAGCAATTGTACCCAAAATAATAATGAACAGGGTCTCTTGGAGATATTTTATATACTTTGTAATATTGATATTTTCACAATGTCTAAAATATGAAAGCAATCCAAGTATCTGTTAATACATGAAGGGATAAGTAGACTGTGGTATATCCACACCATGGAATACTATACAGTCTTTAAAAGGGGGGAAATGCTACAACAAGTTGCAGCATGGATAAACCTAAAGGACACTGTGCTGAGTGAAATAAGCTGGTGACAAAAAGACAGATGTTACATTATTTCCATTTATACAAAAGCTGTAGAGTAATTAAGATTCCAATGACAGAAAGTAGGGTATTGGTTGCAAGGGCCTTAGGGCAGAAGGACTGGGAAGTTTTTTTTTAATGGACAGGGCTTTGATTTTTAATTTCTGAAACAGAGTTTCATGTAGCTCAGGCTATCCTCAAACCCACTCTGCAGCCGGTTGGGAACTCCTGAGATCCTTCTGCCTCTACGTCCCAAGTGCTGGAGCTACACGCATGGCAACCACACTTGCTAGTGGGAATTATATCATCTACTTTATTGGGATGTTGAGAGAACAAGAAAGAGAAAGAGAAACAGAGGAAGGGGACAAAGAGATTGTCTAATAATTGATTAATTATTGTTATTTCATGCTATTTTCAGACAGACTGAGACCATATCTTGACCAAAATAGAACCTAGCTTACTTGCCCCAAATTCACAGAAATACATTAGAGAAAACTGGCTAGCTATTACCAGCTAGACCCAACAGAGCAGCTGACTGGAGATACCACCATGTTGATGCAAAGGAAAATGTCAGTTGCCCCTTAGAAAGAGGTGAAGGGAAGGAGAACTGGAGACAGCACATTTCTGGCTGGTTTCTAGGGGTCTCAGTAGTTCCTACTCCTAAACTGGATGAATCATGGAAAACTACAGCCTGTATCCAACATGTGCTTCCTGTACAGTGTTTGCTTAACCAATGTTTTGGAGCTGATAAGAGTGTTTCACTTACAGATTTACATGAAAGTCCTTGGAAAATAGCCATGGGAGAAGAATCTGGACAGCAACACAGTTTGATCGCTGAGTTTTAATGAGTTCAATTTGAGTCAAGTAGTATGTTTATGTCTTTACAAACATTGGCCAATGGGATACACAAAGTGCTAATAGTTTTTGTATGTCTTATGCTCATAAAATTGCTGTCTTTGTTGATGGTGTGTGTGTGTGTATGTGTGTATGTGTGTGTGTGTGTGTGTGTGTGTGTGTGTGTCCGCACACGCGTGCGTGCGCGCATGCCTGGGTCATCGCAAATCATAACCCAGAGTAGAGTCCAATCTAACTGTGTGTGAAACTTAGTCAATACCACGTTGAGTACCAGTATACAAATGTGGTCAAAATTCAGGATATAAAGGCATCGCTTTGTTATTTTCAAACCTACTCAAACCATACCTACAATATTGTGCCCAAATTCTGTTCTCCAAAAATAAAAGAGACCTTGACCAACTTTTGTATGTTCTAAGGAATGAAAAATTTTTGAAAATCATCATGGATGAAGTCTTGTTCAAAAACTAAATAAAAAGCAAAGATTTAGAGAAGGCAAATCCTAGCCTCAAATGTTCCACCACTTGTCAAAGCCCAGGGATTTTTATGTGGTGCCAGGGGAAAGCGCTAGAATGACTGAATGGTTGAGGTTGCACACGGACAAACTGAAAGTTGCAACCAAACATGAGTTAAATGTAAGCAGATGGGATCTATGCAACTCAAATCAGCACTGTTCTGTGGGGTTTGTGCCTTGTCTAGAGAGTTGCTTTGATAATCACTGTTGTCTGGATACTTTGTCTTCCAAAATTCATATTTTGAAATCTTAACCACAAAGAGATAGCATGAGGTGGGAGCTACTAGGAAATAGTTGGGACATGTAGTCAGAGGCCTTGGATATACGAGTGGTGGCCTCGTTTAGAAGGCCCCAGAGATCGGCCACTCTCTTTCCTTTACATAAAGCCACAACAAGAAGTGTCATCTTCAGGCCAGGAGACTGGCTCTCTGCCAGCATCACCTTGCCCTTGAAAGTCCCATCCATCCAAACCATGAAAACGACATTTTCGTTGTTTGTAAGTTACCCCGTCCATGCCTTTTGATATAGTAGAGCACATGGCTCAAGACAGTCACCAGACTCAACGTTCCATGGGTTCTTGAACATTGCAGTTTATGAGTGGCAATGGGTCATGGCAGAGCTCCTAGTTTGGGAGAGATGTGCAGACACTCGGGTTCCAATACTAAGCCTGCAAACTTGGTAAACAACAAAACAATGGTTAACATTTCCAAGGATGGTTTCCATTTATAACCAAGGACCATAATAGAAACTGCCTCTCATCACGTGTAAAATTTCAGCTAAATTACCTGGCACTCAGTGTATAGATAACTTCCCCAGGAAAGACAAAGCAGGGCTCCTCCCCAAGTTGACAACCCTGGGCCTTTCCTAGAGGTATCCAGTGATGAATTACATACTGTGTTTTGTTTCCTTTTGGTTTTTTTTATAAGAATGTGAGAACTTAAAGCAGGTTCCAATTCTTTCAGTAAAGAATAATTCCTAAGGGGAAACATAGGCAGGTTTTGAGGGCTGTCAGGAAACCCTGTCTCTATCTTTTGAATTAGAATCCTACTCTATGAACAGGCCAAGCCCCAGAATTCCCAATACGTTCCCCATTGGGCATGGAATGTCAGTCTTCTTGTTGAGCTCACAGCCTACCTTGGATGAAAACCACTACCAAGGAATTTTGGACTAGAAAGGACAAACAAAGCTACGTGGTTCTCAGACTCCACAGAAGGAAAGGCACAGACTAGACCTTATCTAAGATAACAGAAGAAACAGAGGGTGTAGAAGGCCCATATATGGAGTATGGGCTCCATATATAGATAAAGTGCACTGGGGATATGGTCCGGATCTCCAGGATGGAGGGGGGATCAAAAGGAAACACTCCATGGCTGAAAAGCAGAGGTGAGGAGAGAGGTGGAATTCTAGCTACACCACTAAGCTAATCTCAGTCACTTGCAGACTCAGTCCAAGAATGGGAAATTCACGCCCATTCTTCACATCAGGTCCTGCTGGGGAGGAAGGAAAGTGTGTGGCTCCTGAGAGAAAGCAGCCCCACAAGGCTTGTGAACAAATGAATGTGTGCTCCAACCGACTGATGCATCTTTGAACTCTGATTTCACTTCTCAGGAGCCCAATTCCATTACAGCCAAGTGCTCTGCGCGGCAGAGAATGGCAGAGAGGGAAATAATGAAATTATACCCTCTTTGTTTGGACTTCAATGGCACCACACAGCACAGAAACTTTCCATGATATCACCTCCTTTTAATGTGAATATTTACTGCCTAGATCCCTTGAGTAATATCTCCTTTCTTTCACACTCTGTTCAATTTCGGGTTTCAATTTCAGTAATTTTATTGACATGACAACATACACAAATGCTGCTGGAGTTAATCCAGCAAAGCTCCATGTCTGGGCCCCGTTTTATATCCTCTCTGTCTTTTCTATTATTCTCCATCTCTCATTTGCTGATAGGCTGTCAGGGGATAGGAGGGTTATCTGACTGTCCTTATTTTCCTTGGAAATTATGGGGAATTTTCCCTCACATCTGAGATGGCAGTCTATTGCACTTTAAGGCAGCCTGATAAAAGAATGTGATCTATTTTCTTTATGCCTTGTACACTGGAGGATTCTCGCCCATCTCTCTGGCTCCCCTAATATCTAAGTCTGTCTCGTATAAGTTTCAAATCATCTTGTAGTGCCTGTTGTTGTCTTCGCCTTGGTATTTTTGGTGCTAGAATTATAGATTTTAAAACTATTAAAGGTTTGAAGGATATGTTGATTACTTTAGCTTCAAGCACTAATTACTGTAAGCTGACTATCTTAGTTTAAAGGACAGAACTATATTGTCTCCTGGTCTTGAAAATTAAAAACCCTAAACCAAAGTGTTACCAAGACTTTCACCAAAGGCCCCAGAGAGAACCCTTATTTAACTCTTCCTGGTGAAGATTCATCCTGGGCGTTCCTTGCCTTTTGGATATGACTCTAAACCCTGCTACCGTGGTCTAGTGATTTCCTCCCTGAGTCTGAATCTAAATTATTTTCTTTAAATAAAAGCTAGTCATTGGCTCAAGGCTGCTCTTAATCAAACATGCCTTTCTCTGCACTTGATCACATCTGTAAAGACTATTTTCAAATAAGGTTACAATCACATATACTGGGGTTTGGGTTTAAATACATTCTTTAGTACAGTGGTTCTCACCCTTGCTAATGCTATGACCCTTTAATACAGTTCCTCATGTTGTGGTGACCCCAACCATAAGATTATTTCATTTCTATTTCATAACTGTAATTTTGCTAGTGTTATGAATTGTAATGTAAATATCTGATATGGAAGATACCTGATATGTGACCCCCAAAGAGGTCATGACCTACAGGTTGAGAACTACTGCTTGGCAGACAGGTCAACCCACAAGAGAGCATTGGTGAAAATGGAGCAATATGTTAATGTGACACTTGGGTACTTGTTAAAATATCAGAGTGGCACAGTCACGCTCTGTGGTTTGCAGCCTGGAATTTAGAACCTTCTGGGAAGGTGTTCTAAGTCTGGAAGTGAACAACCTCCTAAACATAAAGAGATCTGATTTTCCTATTTGTATTTTGTGTCAGCATCCAAATACATTGAAGCTGAGATGACATAAACACAGGTATTAATGAAGTACTGACAGCCATGTAACTCACGTCAGTCCACCTCTATGCTCTCATACAGATACAGGTACCAGGGAAATTCAAGGCAATCAAAACTTCACAGAAAGATGACATACCATAGCATTACAATGCTAACCCACCCCGCCCCCAGCCTCCTCCTTCTGTTCTTTTCATCAGAAAGGCTGGTCTTGAGATGTTTTCTGCATGCACACTGCACAATACACTAATCTCCACATCAGTAGTTCTGATGGCTCAGAAAGAGACATCTTCTTCACCATGAGAGAGCCAAGGGGGAGATGCAGCTAATGGGCATCTCTGTGGGTCCTAACATGCCTGGAGACAGCATCTCTCCCACTTGGATGGCATGATCATGAAAGGTCACTTTCTTGCCAGCTTAGTCATAATAGCAGGGTCCCTGACCCAGATACATTCCCTCATCTTCTATGTCCAGATGACCTCAAAGTCTGCCTTCCCACCTCCAATCTCTTGCCCTCCTCTACAGTCCCTCCATTTCTGGACTTCTCAGGCCTTTATAATTTCTCATCTGGACTATTAGAATAGTCTTCCAATTGGTGACCTGTAATGGATTTGTTCCTTCCAATTTGTACACAGATGTGAGCTCTTCTCAGAGCACCAGCTCCCCAGTCTTCAGAGCCTGACATAGTTCCTCATTTCCTGAAGCTATTATTCTAGCTTCTGAATGCATCCAAATCTCCTGGAGAGAGTGTTAAAATTAAGATTTCTAGGTACAACTCCCGGGTTCATTGTTCATTTCCTGGGCTTGGGGCTGAGCATTTGTAGTTCTAACTAGCTCTTCCATGCTGTGGTGTCACCAGCCCAGGGACACTTTGTGAACTACTGGGCTGTCCTTCAAATAATTCATGCCAATCATGGACTGAATCCAGCTGTTTCTCCAGCTCCCTTGCTTTCACTGATGTTTGAACTGGAGGAGAAGGACGTACTTGCATTTCCTGGCAGACACAGTTTCTTTCCCAGAACTGTCATGTCCAACTCTTCCAATTTGTCTACTTGATGCCTCTTGAGGATCGTGCTCAAGTATCACTGCCCTGCTGATATCTTTAGAGATGACTCCATTTGCATCCCTACATCAGATGCAAATCATGCTTTATGCATGATTCCAGTGTGTTCCTATTTTCATGCATCCCCAGTTTCTACTTAACTATACTATAGGGTCTTTTAATTTTATTTTATTTTTGGAAAGACTGGGGATTGACTGTAGGACCTCATGCCTACTAGGCAAGTGATCTACCACCAAGCCATCACTATAACTTAGACTAAAAGATTCTGAAGTGATACAGTCCCTCCTGCTATCCAAAAGATGCCCTATCAGTGTTTGTACTTCTTCACTGAACTAGAAGAATTAGTAGAAGAGTTCTGCACAGTAAATAGTTTATATTGTCCTTTTCTGTCTTATAAATCCTATTTTTCTCTCTATAGAGAACTCAGAAAACTCTATTATCCAAACTTGCGTCTATGTTTGGACTTTTCTTTTGCAATACTCAAATCAGTGAAGAATAAAAGGAAATTAAAGTTTGTGTATGTGTGTGTGTGTGTGTGTGTGTGTGTGTGTGTTCATGTGCACAAATATGTGTATGTTAAAATGCTTTAACAATAAGCAGGCATAAGCAAGCAAACAAAACAAGCCACCATGGAGATGAAAAGTACAAGGACAGTGAGAAAGAGCACATGTTGGCTTAGCACCAGTAGAGGCGGGAGGTCTGCCATAGGAAGGGCCTCCCAGATCACTGTGAGTCATTGCTGTCTATACACACGTCAGAGAAAACTAGGCAGAGTTGCCCCTCCAGGAAGACTGCACAAATAAGGAGGTAGTGATGTCAAGACATGGAAGCTGAGCAAAGGCAAGAGGGGAATACCACAAAGGGGAGGGGCTTGGGTTCTGTGTGTGTTTCTATAATTGAGGGCCACTTGGGCCTATAGATCCAATCTGTCACTTCTTCTGATGGTCTGGAAAGTCCAATTCTGGTAATTTTCATGGGTATGACCATATTGCTTTGGCTTTCTGTCAGTCATTCTTCAATCCTGCATGAAAGAATCTGAGGCTGGCAAAAATGAGCACTCCCTTTCCTGATGCTCAGGGCACTATGGCATTAAACTGTATACCATTGAGAGCACATTGCTTGTAAAGTCTTCTTTGTCTAAATCCCTGAGGCTTGACTACAGGAAAAGAGGAATACAGTGGGGCAGCTGCATTGTCCCAGTTTGGAAAAAATAGAAGCCTGTGTCATATTAGTTTAGTACTGAGACTGAGATAATTATGTGTCTATCAACCCAGCTTTGTTAAAGGTAGACTTCAACTGTCAATAACACACAATTCTGATTTACATGAATGAGACTAAGTTGGTAGCTCAATAGTCATTTAGATTTGTCATAACTAGAAATCAGAATAACATTAACTAGCCAAACCTGGGTGACACTTTTTGAATGGTCTGGGGAATATAGAAATGATTAAGGAAAGCTCTGAGAAAACAAGACTAAAGAGGCAGGAGGCTGCTGTGCCTCCTTCCAGGTCCATCTTCCAGGTCCAAAGACCATGATGGTAAATCAGTTCCCTGGCAATGGGGGCAGCTCAGACTCTAGAACTAACAGATGCAAAAATCTAGGTTTTTCTCTTTCACAGCATACAACAAACCTAACAATGTCCATGTCATTGTACAAAAAGTCTACAGAATACTCAACATACATAAATGACATTACACTATTAAATCCTTTTGGAATGGATATGTTTTTCTATTTAAAGCGTGAGCTAAATTGAGTGAGAAGCTTTGGTTTTCCATTGCATCAGCCAAAATAAGCCTGTTTCCTTATTCTATAGTCTGAACAATACTCAGATCAACTGTTATTCCATCATCCACAAACTTGCCTGCAATGGCCCAGACCTGCAATTGCCACAATATTTTTGGTCATTTCACAAACCAGTGTAGATCAATGTACCCCAGCTGCCATTTTGTCCTTCCTTGTCAACAACACCTCCATGCTTCAGACACCAAACTGCTGTGACCTGTCCTTATCCTAAATTAATCCCATCCTTTAGAGGTAACCCCACTAAGTTCCTTAAAAGACATCCGTGTCTCTTTTACCTGTGCCTTCTTTGCTGATTTAATGAAGGGGTACACTTGGGGTCCTCTAGGGGAACAAACTCAATATAGATATTGTGTCCTGTCTAATAAATGTATACTGACAATACCATCTATCTGAGCTTTCTGACTCAGTCCCTAAATACTGCACTGCAAAGTCCTGGCTTCTCTACCTCAGTACCACAGGTCAGGGGTTCCCAGGTAACTTTACAGACTTTCAAAGTATCTACAGGGCTCACTAAAACACAAACTTCCAGGATTCACTCTGGAACTTCTGATTCAACAAGGGATTAATATTTTTCTAGGTGACTCTGTGACTTTAAAAATCACCACGCACTGTAGTCTGTCTTTACACACCAGCTGCAAAGGGTCATCACCACCTACCGTTAGATCAATGTCAAATGTAAACTCCCATGTCAAACAGTGAATCCAAATTCATGTGTGCTTACACCAACATCAGATTCTCCCCTGTAGAGTATTACATTCTCCTCTGGTTCAACACCCACAAGAGTCATCCACATATGTGCTCTGGTCCATGCAAAACCTTCAGGATCTATGCTATTTTCCCGTTGCAGGACTGGTCTTCTCTCCTCAGACTGTGTTGAAATCTGGCCTTTGTTATTGGTCCAAACTAATGAAGGAGAGGTGAAGGAATATCTTGTGGAACCCTATGGGGTGATGTGGTAGTTTGAATATGTTAGACCCATGGGAAGTGGCATACTGGGGAGGGTGGCCTTGTTAGAATAGGTGTGCCCTTGTTGGAGGAAGGGTGTCACTGTGGGGGTGGACTTTGAGGTCTGTGCTCAAGCTCCACCGAGTGTGGAAAGAAAACCCTTCCTGGCTGCCTTTGGATCAAGATGTCGATCTCTCAGCAACTCCAGCACCAAGTCTTCCTGCACGTTCCCACCATGATGATAAGGGACTAAACTTGTAAGCCAGCACCAATATAAGAGTTGCCTTGCTCATAGTGTCTCTTCACAGCAATGGAGACCCTAACTAAAGCAGGTGGATGCCTCAGGTGAGGTTATTCTATGCTCTCCAAGCAAGAAAAGGCTGCTATCTTCTACTCCAGCAATGGGATATAGATTTTTTGCTGTCCTGGAAAGCCCATAGGAGACTGTGGCCTCAAGATTATCTGGCTCCTTTAGTCAAATTGACCTATCATATATCTCAGGGTTCCACTGGTTTCCTGCTCAAGGTAGCCATGACATGAGACACTCCCCCAGCCATGCATTCTTCTCCCTTGCAGCTCCGAGGATCACCATTACAGCTGGATGCTTTCATGGACCCCAGCTGATTGCCCCATGGCTTCAGAAGTTAGCACCTCCTTGAAAGCTCTCAAAGACATCTCTGGATTACACAGAACTTTTCAGTTGGCTTGTTGGAGATAGTCATTTTTAAGGTTCTAATAGAGGTTTTTAAGGCCTGTCTACTCTGTATTTCCTAGGATTATCATTGTACCTATATTGCTAAAAACTGTAGTCAACAGATATAACAAGTATTTTCTGCCTACATACTATCTGGGTGTGTTCCACCATGCTCAGCCTCATGTTAGAGATCTGTCAAATCCATTGAAGTTTGTCAGTACTTGCTCAACTAGGACAAGAAACAAAAATTGTACAGAGGTGGTAGATAGGAGAGAAGGCATACAAAGAGCATAAAGAACAAAAGCTCTACTTACTTTCTATTAAGCCAAGAAGGGAAGGGGAGATTGAATTTATTTAAAAAATAAATCATATGTTCATAATAAGTCAGACATTACTAAGTACCATGTACTACGTATGTTGGGCAGGGAGAAAGAGAGAAGGAGGGAGATTTAAAAATGCAATCTTTTCCTGGATCATGTTCAAGGAATCTTAGCTATCTAGTGCCATTCAAAATTATAGCATTAAGAATCTTGGGTCACCCTTATAAAGTGTGTGGTTTTAGGCAAATCACATAACTTTGAGGATGTAGTTTTTCTGATGAGTTGGGGTGATCACAAGCACACTTTAAAATGTTCTCACAATTTAGGGTTCACTGTCCTCTTATTTAAAAACCATTCTTTCATATATCTTGTTCATGCTTTGCTGTTTCAGGTGGATAAATCCGGCCCATATGACTTTATCTGGACCCCTTCTAATTCTTCTAAATTGTTAGCCATAATATATTTAAGGTTACTATCCCAGTTCCAGGACTCAGATAAGGATTCAGTAACAGTGTTAGTGATGGTGATGGTGGCAATGGGGCACAGCTATTGTGATGTTCTCATATAATTATTATATACAGTTCCCCCATTTTGCATCTTGGGGGAGTATAAGCCCATTTCAGAAGAAAATGAACAGACAAAAGGATTTCTGTCCTGAAAATGTACTTCAGTACCCCTGCTTGGTTCCATGGAATCCTAAAGGTATGGGGATAACCATCTGCTCCCTTGATTGGGTTTGAAGCCTACTCCACATGAGGAAATGCATGTCTGATACTATAAATATGGTCAAAACCCATGGCTAAGGAAGCTATAGACCCCAGGGGAAAACATAGTCATGGTTTGCTGTTGGTGGTGGTGGTTTGATTGGTTTTTTTTGCTAACTAGTCTTGTTGTCAAATTCCTTTTAAATATATAGATTTGTGCTGCTCTCAAGTTTGGGTCAGAGAACTTTCTTGGTATAGAGGGTAGTGGTTAATGCAAAGACTCAAAATTGCTTGAGTATAAATGTCCTTGTCAGCATAGTTTTGAAAGTTTTCTTTTGTAAATTTCGTGTGTGTGAGTGTGTGTGTGTGTGTGTGTGTGTGTGTGTGTGTGTGTGTGTGTGTGTGTGTGAGATATAGATGGGATGGATGGACAGATAGATGGATGGATGGATGGATGGATGGATGGATGGATGGATGGATAGACAGATAGATAGACAGTTAGATAGGCAGACAGATAGAGAGATGATAGAGATTGAGATATGTATCAGGGAGCATAATGGAAGAGTGGGTTAAAATAGTTTAAGATTCAGAAGATGAGTGTGGGTGCTGTGAAAGGGTGGATGCTGTGAAAGGATAGCTCTGAACATGACATGGTTGTGACACACATGAACTGACAGCAACTGCTGTTACTTACAAAAGCCTGCACAAGGCCAAGCCAGTCAAAATTTCCAGCACAAAGCAGGGAGGGATTCCTGATGCCCTTCATCTAGCTGAGGAGCTAAGGGTGGGTTGTAGCTGCTTGTGGTAGGGTCACTTTTTCTTGGCTTTGGACAGCCATTAGTAGATTTCTCATGTCCCATGGGCTGAAACCCTCCATCATACACATGCACATATGGGTAGTCCTGAGATGATTTAGAGGGTTTTTTTTTAAAGCATGGGGTGGGGAGGGAGATAGAAGATACATTGGAGTTGGGAGAAGCTGAAGGGAAGGAATGGAGGGTAGATCTGACTAAGATACACACAAACACACACACACACACACACGCACACAAGCACACACACACAAACACAAACACACACGCACACGCACACACACACACACACACACGCACACACACACACACACACACATAAGCACACACACACAAACACAAACACACACGCACACGCACGCACACACACACACACACAGAGGCACGCACACACACACACACGCGCACACACACATACGAAATTTTCAAAAGAAAACTTTCAAAACTATGCTGACAAGGACGAACTCTCTGAGCACAGGTCTCCTTCCTCTTTGCCCCAGTTTCTTGGGCATGGCAGAACATGCTGCTTCGCCATCTTGTCTCTGCTAGTTGTATTGCCCTCAACATCTTTGCTCAGCATTGTGGTCTCTGTCACTTCCCTGGGAGATACCATGGCCTCTGCTCCTGCTCCTCTGGACCTGGAGATCTCAACTATGCCAGGTAGAATCTCCCTTTCCTCCTTCGTCAGAAAGTACCACCAACATACATCAGAGTCTAGGAGGTGCCAAAATACCAGTGTGGCCAGTTGTAAATGATGGGGCCATTCTCCACCCAACACCTGCCTTGGAGGAAGTGAATTGCCAAACTGTGTCTGCCAAACTCTTTAACGCCCTGGCTCTCTCAGGTTTACTTTTGGCCTTCTGATTTTCACAGAGTAAGAACAGGCATTGTCTCTGTCCTGCTCACTGCTGCATCTACACACCACGCTGTGACTGTTACATATTAATGTCTCCGTAAAAGTGTTTTGGATGAACGGCTGAGTCCAATGAGTACTGGGCGAGGAGAAAACATGATGCCTGACTGCCAACAAGCAGGGCTTTTGTTCTGGACACGTGGACTGTGCCTGGCTCCTTCTCCCACTAGGTTGCATTCACACAGGCTGCTCGTTGATCTCCATTAAACACGGCTCTCTGGCAGGAGAGCTCCTCCAACTTGCCAGGCACGACAAGATATAGCTGAAAGTTCAGCTACACCATCAGGCAGGAGGCCAAGGAGTCATTGCTATCCTATTCCGCATCTTAAATAATGCCCCACGTTATCCAGCCAAGCCTGCCAGGCCATGTTAAACAATATGTAGCAGGTGATCACTGCGTAATCCAGAGAACACTATGCCCAACGAACAGAGAACCCTACACTGGACCATAAAATGTAACATTCTATTTCTTCTCTTTCTTCCAAGTCTGCCCCTTGTTGATGCAGAAAAATCCAAATTCTAGCGAACTTAATTTTCTAACCCCTGTTGTCATAGGGACAATTCCAAAATGTGCGCCGAAATATCACTTCTACCATGTGCATTCCTTTCTGCTCTACTACAGGCACAACAGTCTTGACATGTCTTCTTTAAGAGCTGGAACCTGATCCATCATTCCCCTAGAGAGAAGGAAGCATCTTCAACCTTTTTACCCAGTATCTTGTATTTTCCATTTCCTTGAAATTCCGGAGAACTGCAGAGAAATGACTAGGCAGTCAAGAGCACTTGTGTCTTAGCTGGGTTTTCTATTGCTGTGATAAAACACCATGAGCATAGACAGCTTGTGAAGGAAAGGGTTCATTTCTTCCTACATCTTATAATCCATTAGCCAAAGAAGTGAGGGCAGAAACTCAAGGCAGGAACCTGGAAGCAGGAACTGGAGTAGAAGCTATGGATGGGTGCTGCTTATATCCTGCCCTTTGTGGCTTGCGTAGACTTCTTTCTTATAGCACTCAAAACCATCATCCAAGGAGTGGCACTGCCCATAGCAAGCTTGGCATTTCTACATCAATCATCTTCCAAGAAAGTTCATGTCAGGCTTGTCCACAGCTCACTCTGTGGGGGCATTGTTTCAATTAAGGCTCAGTGCGTCAAACTGACATCAAACCAACCAGCACAACTTATTCCACAATCATGAGGACCAGAGTCCAGATCCCAACACCCATATAATAAGCCAGACATTCCATAAAAATGCTTTTAACACTTCTGAGGGTGGTGAAGGCAAGAGGGATTGATGGGACTTGCTGGTTTCCAGACTTGTAAAGAGACCTGGGTTCAGAAGGAAACCCTGGCTGGGAGGAACAGGAGGAAACTGATGGAAGAGGATACCTGACACCTTCCAGCCTCTGTGTGCAAGCCAGGTAAATGCACCAGAAAGCACACGCACTTATGTATACACGCACACAGGCATATAAACAAACAAATGAATAAAGCCTTAAAAAGGAGTCCGGAGGATCAAGACAACATGTGAATGCAGCATTTCACCAATTCTATCCCAAGATACTATAAAAATACAAGCAAATCCCATCATAAATATGTTATTGCCACAGCTTACAAGTTAACCCCAACACCCACAGGCAGTAACACTAGCCAAGGAAGAGTGATACTGTCTTCAGGAAACCATGTATCTGCTGCAATTGAGAACTGGATTGTTAACTGTACCCTGCAGGTCTCAGCACAGGACTAAGCCCTGGTTCATCACAGTCTTGGCAATGACCTACTAACTCTGAACAAAGTTGACAGGGAACATCTGGGTAGTCCAACCCTAAGCTAACTGCTCTCTGACTCTCTGGCCATGCTAAGGATGGTGATGTTCCCAGAGGCATCTTTTCTTGGGGTGGACAATGATGACATCATGTCCATCCCATGGAGTCCGAGACCTTGAATTTCTTGGTATGCCCCTCCAACAGTTGAATCTGCTCCTTGTAATGCAGGTTGCAGGGATACAACACCCAAACACAATCAAGAGATATAAACAGTCCAAAGTTTTTGCATATAGGAGATCACCTGTTTACCAGAGTCCGTGACTATTGGCCTTCACCTTGTGTATTCACACTCTAGACCACACCATGTTGATCATCTAAAGCCACAGGGAAACATACAACATAGCTATGTGAGATGTTACTGAAAAACTATCATAAGTTCTACCTGACACTGTAGGCAAGAAGCTGTTTCCCCTTGCCAAGATGAAGCAGGTCAGTACCTCTGTGTCTGCTGCAGTAATGTGCTTAGCTGGTGAGACTTCTAGTAGGAAATGTAGATCTCTGGGTGGTGAGAGATACAGAAGAAATGCAGGCTTCTATGTTCATTTGGTGATTCCACTTGATCCCAGACTTAGAAGTGGTAATTCAAAGAAAGGCCTGAAAGGTCCAACAGCATGTGGGGAAAGCCACTTCCAGAAGTGGCACATACAGAAAGTCTATGTGCTAGCAGCTTAACATTGGGTTTTAAAAAGCAGAATGTTGACTTTTGAATATCAATATTGGCACTACTGTTTCTTATCTGTGGGATTTTTAAAAGTTGACAGTTAAACTTTCCAAGGTTCTTTCCTCATCTGTAATGTTCAGATGCTGAGACCTGTTATCCAAATCAAGAATGTCCCATGATGAACACGTAGAGCATCCATCAAGGATGCTGTGTGATAGTATCCATGCTCAGAAAGTGGTTAAGCAGAACAAGGGACACAGAGTAAAACAGAGCTGGGCTCAAACTCTATGCACAGTCTTCACTGTAGCCAGCAGGACACATGTCCTCTTTGGATCTCAATTTCTCACCTGTGGAAAAAGATTTGCTTCAGAGTCATTGGAGGATTCAATGAGCAGATGTCTGCCATAATATAAAGTATCTTGGTATGACACTCACCAAGCAAGTGAAAGATTTGTATGACAAGAACTTCAAGTCTCTGAAGAAAGAAATTGAAGAAGACTTCAGAAGGTGGAAAGACCTCCCATGCTCATGGATTGGGAGGATTAATATAGTAAAAATGGCCATCCTGCCAAAGGCAAT